>VXBO01000972.1:283988-296962 GCA_013400135.1 Rhinoptilus africanus
AAAAAAAAGAAGAAGAAAAAAGAGCAGTTTCAGGCAGATGCAGAATTAAGGGCTTGAGAGGATGCTGAAGACTTTAAAATTCCTATCAGTGTGTGAGTTGGTGTGTTTTTGCACTGCTTATATTGAGTGAATCCAAAGGAAGCGCTGAGTAGCGTGTTCCTGGTAGTAGTATTTGCAGAGATGGAGGTGAAGGAGCACCATCTCCCAAGCTGTTCTTGAAGTAGTAACACCATGCTTTGTGTTGGCGTGAGCAGCTCCCAGTGCAGGCTGTGCTTTCTCTGCACCCCCAGAAATACCTCCTCAGTGCTGCTTACACATCACCTACACCGAAAAGACTGGTTCCCTGGCTAGCGGCACACACAGTCAGGACCTGGTCCTGCCTAGTTTTTGGTCGTTTGTTTCTTGTACACGTCGGCTTTGACTCAGGGGAAGAAGGGAGCGGAGCTTGTAAGCACGGCGTAATTAACAGATCAGTCTCAAAGCAGAGGATGATGAATATAGTGAGGCTGGAAGAGGGATATAAGAAATGGAGAGGGGCAGATTTTCTGCTGCTGTAGGTTTTCGTAGCCCCCTTGACCTCAGCTGGTCATTGGCACCTGGCCCGGGCACTGGCGTGAGCTTTTTGGACACCAGAGCATGAGGGCAGGGTCCCGTCTGATGGACTCCCTGCTGCCCGCACACAGCCTGGCTGGTGGCATGCTCCTCAGGGCAAAAAAGGCGGAAAACTTCAAAAGCTGGAAGCTTCCATGAGTGATCTTTTCTCCAGTCTGCCCCAAATTTCATGTTTCCCCCGTGGGCAGCAAAATGCCCTGCCCAAATTGCCAGTGCTGGCATGGGAGCAGAGAGGGCTGCCGCCACCAGAGCAACCTTCTGAGCATCCTCCCCAACACTTGAAGCCACTGTGCGCTAAAAAACTCCATTTGGATTACAAAGCCCACAGGGAGGCAGAGCCCCGGCAGAAGAGCTTCCCGCCTTGTGGCAGCATCCATAGGGACCTTTTCCTATTTCCTTTCTGAAAATTAGGAATTTTTTTTTCCTCTTTCTTTGCCCAAACATGTGTGGCAGTGAGGCAGTGCTGGGGTGGGAGACGGAGCAGTAACCCCAACCTTGGTGCTTGCCAGCGGTTCACTGCCACAAAATTGTGCCTGGCGACTGCTGCGTGTTGCATTTTTCCTAGGGAAATCACCTATGGGGGATTATTGGCTCTGCAGAAACCCAGTCGGAGGTCTGGGAGCGACGTGTATTTAAAATGAGACAAATGAGGATGTCGCTTGAGTTCAGCCTTTTCCAGAGTTGTCGGAGATTAATGATTTATTTCAAATTCCTGACATAGTTCTCAGTCTTGGATTCTGGCAGCATCTGTTAATCCTCCCGGCTGTGTAAAAATCTGAAAAATAGGAATCCTAAAGTTTCAAAAAGCAGAACATAAATTAAGATCTCCTCAAGACAATTTTCCAAACTTCTTTTTTTTTTTTTTTAATTGAGATTTTAAAATTACTCTCATTCCTGCTTGAAGTGTAAGTCACAGTTTTTGTATTGCCTGGGGCAGGCAACGCTGCAGAGTCTGTGTTTTGAAATTTCCAATCATTCACTGTGTGTATGCATGATTGTATTAATTGGATTATATTCTGAGTGTATAGATACTGCACTATATTTATGGAAGATGAATCTAACAAACACTAATCCTCAGAATACACCAATAGAGAAAAAAGTGGTACATTTATGCAACTGATAAGACAGATTTAAGTGGTTTGCCCCCAAAGTGGTAGTAGAGATGGGACTTGAACTGTTATTATTATCGTTCTTCAAAATCTCTTTCCAGTTGGGATTTATCTTTCTCCTCCATGCCTCTTACTATGATCTGAAACTCCCAGTTGTTTTAATTTCTTTCTTTTTCCTGTCTTTATCCATCTCCTTTTGAAAGAGCTGTCATGATTTGTTGAATGAAAACTCAATTTTGCATGACAATGCTTAGATGTGATGGTTCTCACAAGTTTTGTAATGGGTTTCTCCAAACTCCAGAGTGACTCTTGGCTGGGCTGATCAGGTTTCACATTTGCTTTTCCACTCAGCCCACGTATAGACCAGGTTTTTAAATATTATTTTGCAACGTGTAAATGGCCCCTGGCCTGCAACGCCATGTTGCCATGTTTGCACCCAATGGAGCTACAATTTCCACAATTTGTGTAAAAACAGCGTTTTCTGATTCATAACAAGCAGTTGCTGCTTAGTTGGGAATGTCTTTGAAGGAGACGGGATGGGGAAGGCTAGAAAGGAAACCACATTGCAAACAGTGTAGGTGTTGCAAGCCTGAGCATTTGCCAACAGAGCTTTGCTGGTTTTATGGTGTAGATTTGGATCATATCTTGTCGGATAAGGCCTTTGTTTTCTGCACGTGGCGATGCAAAGGGGAGCTGCTGGAAGAGGGCTGCAGGGTGCCATTCTCCCATCGGAGGCACAGCCATGCGCCCGTTCTGGGAGCGGGCTGAACCCTCCTCCCGCAGAGCTCACCTGGCAGACAACACGAAATGGCCAAGGGATTTCTTTAGGGCAGCTTTTATGTTGTCAGTACCAGTGGGGCAGCCCACACTAGGCTGGGATTCAGGAGCACCAGGAAACTCTTTCTGCCACTGGCTTCCCTTTTGCTGTGTTTGATTTTCTTTCTAGAACTGTCATAGCCTTCAAATGGGGATAAGCCTCACAGGAGTAAGCCTCATAGATATACTCGAGATGCTTAATTACTTTGGGTTTTAGCAGCACATGAAACAGGTCAAACAACATGCAAAAGTAATCTTTTTCTTCAAAATTTACAGCTCTATCCTCTCCTGAAATTCCCCACCAGGGAAGTTTGGAGAGGAAAGCAGCTCCCGTGCGGTGGAAGTATTTCCTCTGCCACGATTGCGGTAGCTTGTCTGAGTTTATAATTCCTCGAGCCTTGACCCGCACTAGTCACAAAAATAAACTGTCTGAGGATGAAAAAGCTTTTCCTTTTTTTTTTTTTTAATATAATTTGAATTGTGGTTTTGCTTAAAGGACGTTTGCCCTTTTTACATCCAATGTATTCATTATATGTTCCCATAGAGCAATTCTATCCTTTCAGTCAGGATGACCTTTATTTTATATTTAAATGCAAGAGCAAAACAAGGAGAAAAAAGAAGTAATGTGAATTCTTTTCCAGAGTTCCTTCGCTGGCTTGCTCTCTGCACATGAATGCAAAATGGCAGCTGCCACTGCAGCGCAGTCGAGAGTTCCCATTTAAAAATGCAGTGCTTACAAAAGAAGCCCCAACAGCCATAAGCTACAAAACCCAACATCTGATAAATGGAAAAGGACAAAATCAGGTCACGGAGGCAGCGCGTTATCTTTTGCCCTGGTATTACGTCTTTCATCCGTGGTTCTACAGTTGCCGTACAGGCATCATCCTGCCTCCCGAGTGAAGTGGGAAGGGGCAGAGAGGCCCTTGGATCCCAGGGAGATGGGGCAGCCCTATGTTTGTATACAGCACCGTTTTGTAAGAGGGGAGGTAAAGAACTTCAGGCCCAGCTGAAGCTGCAAGTGGCATTTCTGTAGGCACAGGTAATTAACTGAACTGGAATTAATGCTCCTGTGTGCTACAAAAAGCGCCCTAGGATTTTAATCAAGGCTATTAGCATATTGGTAAAGCAACGCTGAATTCTACACACACCCCCTTTATGCGGCAGTCTCAGATGATTACGAATTCACCGAGAGCCTTCCTTTTTCTCCAACTGCACCTCCAAAAGCATGGTGTGGTAGCAACCTTCCGCCCCTTCCCAGCACCCTGGAGGAGACCCCAGTTCACCTGGGGGAGCAATGCTGGGGGGCTCCTTCCCCGGGAAGGGCTCAGCCCTGCACACCCCGGCCACCCCAGAGGGGCAGCCCCAAGCGAGCAGCAGGGGCAGGCAGGGAGCTGGGATTTTTGTCTCCCTGCTGATTTACATTGAGCAGAATGATAGAACCATAGAATGGTTAGGGTTGGAAGGGACCTTAAAGATCACCTAGAAAGGTAAGGCGTGTTTGCATTTGTGCAGTGCCGCTTTACAAAGAGCCCTCACGAATGGGTTGCTGGTTGCCCAAAAACAGACGAGAAGGAGAATGTTGCCACTACCAGTAAAAGCAAATGTCTGCCTTCCGCTCTGGCTCCACTCCCTACTCATTTCAGAGGATTTATGGCCCATTCCTGCATGAAGTCCCAGCACCATAAGCCGGGAGTTACAGTGTTAGGCATATTTTGAATTTCTAAGTTGGTGCCAGTGATTGGCAGTTTCTGTTTTGGGCTATTTTATTGTTCAGCCTGAAGTGTTAAGGTATTGTCCAAAATTAAATTTGAACACACAAATGTGTGCATGCGAATGTGTGCATGTGTGCCTAGGCAAGGTGAATTTTGCACCAGTTTTCCATCGTGTATCCAAGTCACTGGTGCACACGGGCTCTTTGCTTTGTGTTGATATGTAGAGCAGAGCTCTGCTCATCAGGGTTAGGGAAGTTCATAGCTGCCAAACGAGTCTGCCCAATTTGAAATGGAAGTACACATCAACCCTTGGGTTTATTTTTCAGGCTTAGAAGATTTTTTGAAGAACAAGCTGTGATGACGCCAGTTCCCTTTGTGTAGCATCTTTTGTGTTCTCTTTTCCTAGAAGAAGATCCTCATCCGTGTGGCAGGGTAGGACAGCACCCATGGGCTTTCTTACCAGCCAAAGATGGGTATCAACCCTGGGAAGTCAGGAAACTGGCCTGGACTGAATATCATTAAAAGCTTTTAGAGGAAAGTCAGTTAATTCCTTTTGTCTCTGAAACTCCCATTAATCTCTGCTCAGATTCACTCCATTCCTACTGCCACACCTGGCTTTTGAAAGCAAAACACCCTTGGTCTCCACTAAGCATAAAGAAAGCAACATGAAAGAGAAGCTATAATTGCTTTCCTAAGAGTGTCTCTTCTCCCCCACCCCTTTTCCTGCTGTTTGGTCACCTTTATTTTTCCCTCTTTCCCTGAGGTTTGATGTCTTTGCTCATCTTTTAACTGTCAACAGCACACAGCAAGCTTTGTGGAGCAGGGACCTGGTTTTGATCTCATTTTCACGGATGTAAAAGGAGTTACTCGACATTTCTGGTGGTGTAATTGGTAGCAGAATAGAACCCTCCTCTGAGATATCAGGAACCCCCGATCCACCCCTGGCATGGCAGAAGTGTTTGTTTCTTCCATAGCGACTCTGCAGAGAGAGCCGGGTACGCTTGTGAGTTAACTGCAAACCTTTGCGTGTGTGTGTGTGTGTTCGTCCCTCTTCCTCACTCTCTTTTTATTCTTGTCTACTCTCTGGCATTTAATTTAGGATTAACTATCATTTACTTTCACTTCCTTGCAAACTAATTACCAGAAAATTCATTTTTCTTATTCTCTTCCTTCCTTCCTTCTTTTTTTTTCTTTTTTCCCTTTCCCCCCCAATCCTTTGTCAAGGATGAAGTTTACTGCCGTGACCTTCTCTTGCTGAGGTTGCTTTGAACTGCTGGAGGAGCACATAGGGGTCTTAAATGCACCCTATCAGGGCAACTGAATATCGGCTCCGGAGTATTTTTGGCTGGTACGGAGCCAGCCCAGCTCGATGCCAGTTCCGCCTGGCTCTCCTGGGTGCAGGAAGCATGTCAAGGCGAGGGCCTAGTGCATTCCAGCGGATGAAGAGCGCTGTGCTTGGATCTGCCTTGACAACATAATGTCTCCTGAGAAACCATTGCGAGTCAGCACTCATTAACAGCCCCCAGTTTGCTCTGGTTTCTGCCAGCAAGGAGTTCAGCCCCGGCTTTGGTGAAAGCAACACAGTTGCTTAGGGCTGAGCTGGGCACAAGCAGAGAGGCTGCGGGGTGAGGGAGACAACGCAGTGTTTAATTACGGGTGGGTCTAACCCATCTCTGCTGTAACTCTTTGGTAGCCAACACGGTTATACCACAAATGAATGCTGTTTTAAATTGGAGTTGCCTGGAGAGGGAGATCAAAGGCTAACACAGGGAAATCATTTCTTGTGACTGATTTTGGGGGAGGCAGCGCTCCTTTCCATGTTCTTAAAGGCTATTTACAAGTGGCAGAAATGGAAAAAAACACCCCAATGTTAAAATTCCTGCTGCTTTTTGCATTTGGAACATCAATTTGAATGTGAAGAAACGGGGCCAGCTGTAGTTCTTGACCTATACTTGCAGTGCTTAATTCTCTGTGGTGACTATGATGGATGCAAGCGCACCCGAGCTGGCATTAAATCACGGCTAACTGTGTAGCTGCATCAGCACAGAGCTAACTGCTTGAATATTTACCCACCTTGTCAAGCAGGCTCTGCTGCATGTGCTGAGCTCTCTGCTTTCTTGTCTCTACATCAAGCAAGCATCCCAGCCCCTGAGCTCCAAGTCCCCGCGTGCCTGTGGCCACAGGAACTGTTTTTCCTCTACGAGAGGAGCTGCACTCGTAGGTACAGGCTCTAACACCATCGTTGGCAGCCGGTTCAAGCTGACCCCCGGGGGTACTGCCGCTGAGGGAGCTGATTTTGCCCTTCCCGCTGCCCTGGCCATGCATTCCTGCCCCTGTGCTGTAATTCATTTTTGCTAGGTTAGTTTCAGCCTGGATTAGTTCCCTTGGTCCGGCTCACCACAGAGCTGAGCAAATGTTTGTGCCAGCACAAGGCAGAGCAAAGGGAGGAGGGAGAGGGGCAAAACCGGCATCTTTGAGAAGCAGGGCCAGGGAAAAGCAGCTGTGTATTTGTGGCCTCTTGCTCTCCTTTGCTTCTCCTTGTTTGATGAAGAGATATTGCTGTTGTCTCTCCTTGTTTGCTTTTGATTTCCTTCCCCAGGCTGATTATAGAAGTGAAGGAATGGTGATAGGTGTTACACCTGTCGGCCAAGCTATCTCTGGATGAGCCCGGCTGCTCTTAGTTGCTGCATTTTGCTTCCAGGGCTTCCTATAATTCCCTGTTGAACGGTTTCCCCAGTGTGCCTGGTGAGCTGGGCCGAGCGCATTTCCAGTAGCCCTCTTAGGCACCTGCCGCCCATCAGTGCTGCGTGCCCCCCTGTCACCCCAGCCGAACCCCCGCGCTCCGGAGCCGGAGCTGGGTGACCTCTCGGTGGCCTGCTTAGCATTTATTTCTCAGCGGTGCTATTGCCTGCAAATACACAGGCTGCCCCGGTGCTCTCGCCTTTGGAAGGCTGGTAGGCGGCTCAGCACGCCGCTGCACAGGTTCAGGTGATGGAGCGTTTCATCCCAGGGACCCCCGGGAGAGCTCCGTGCCCCTTTCTTCCGCCGCAGCACAAACCGAGGATGAGTTTTATTTTTCTGAGCACATCAGGTCTTCTGGCACAGCGTGACGTTCTGCATACTGTCAACTACTCCGGGCGGCTTGTCAAGGAGGAAGGGGGCACGATATTAGCTGAAATGCTGCTCTAATTTTTGCGTTATCATTCCCATTGCAATGTCATTATTTAATTAGGCTGCGCAGTACTTCCAGAGGAAATATTTTGAAGGGAAGGCACGGGTGTTCCTGCATCTCGATGCTTCTATTACATCTGGGCTAGCTGAACGCAACATGCAATAAAAAAGCAGAATCAGTGGCTGGAGTCCAACGAAAGAAATGGCTTCGGCAACTTCAGCCTGGCTCCATATTTGGCTATGGTGTGTTGTTCCTCTCGCTGCAGCCGTAGCCATAAAAGGGTAGCTGACCACTTGGTTTCCAAGAAAAAGTGTGACCACCTTTCCGACAACATATGGACTAATCCCTGCAGGATCCTTACGAAAACAAGTTGAGAGTTTTTAAATTCACTGAGTGAGTGAGTGAGTCTTTGCAGCACTGCACAGATAGCTGCTGCTTTTCCGCTTTTTTTTTTTTTTTNGGCAGTAACGAGGAAAAGAGATTTATTAATTCCACGTTATCCTTAAAAAATAAGTCACAGTCGACTCCTTCTTTTTTTTCCAGAGGAAAGTCCCAACCACTTATCAGATTGCTGGGGTGTTGTAGAAAGGGTTGTCAAATAAATCCTTACATTCTCCCTCTGTTGCTAGTTCATGCACCAACTAGTTTCATTTTTTGTCTGGTGGCCTTTTGTATCTATCAGCCACTTCCTTTTCCAGAGCCCCAAAACGACTTGCTCTGGTGTTGCAGATAGGAAAGTCCAGAATGCTTTGCTGTGTTGGCTTTGCAGTACGGATTTATTTATTTTACCTTTCAAAAGGTGACTCTAAAGTCACTATTATTTAAATAATAGTGTCTCTAGCTGCTGCCTGTTGCTTTTTTTATTGCCAAAGTATTTTTCTTGTAGTAAAAGGGCCTGTGCTTGTTGGTAACAGGTATATGAAGTGCTCTGACATGTGAAGTACATCCTGGAGGAAGGACGGGGCGGTTCATATTGTACTGTATTACAATGAATTTTCTCTAAGTTTATTGCAGGGGTAGACTACACAGGGAGAGGTTATAATAACCAAAGGCTTGTTGTTGCAAAGTTTTTGCGAGTAATATGTAATATTTATGTAAATAAGATTTAATAAGGATGCTCATATTTGGCTAAATCCTGCTACGTTTGCTCAGGTTATGTGGGATATTCACCTGGAGGACAGCTGGTTGCTGTCAGTGGAGCTCTTGCATTCGCTACCTTTGCCAAGGCTGATTACGCAAATAGGTCTTTGCAGACTTGGACCTGGTGTTGATCTGACCTGACTTGTAACACTTCCCTGCAGAGCCCGGATGAAGAAGGAGGTCACCCTGGGCTCCATCCTTGGACTCCCCCTCACACCACCACTGGGACAGAGGCAGAGATTCAGGTCTCTGGTGGACTCCTGTGAGATACCTCTGATAGGTTGATAAAATTGAATGGGTTGAATCTGTCCTTTGTTTTTGAGTTTCCAAAAAATAAATGTATGCAGCTGTCTTTTTAGAAATTTACTTTTATTGACAAAGAAGGAATTTTCTAAGGCTTGCAAGATTTTACTTGTTCACAGCCACCTATATAAAACCATCATAAATTTTTAGTTTTCTAGTTCTGCATTTCTCCTAAATAGTAAAGTAATAGCTGTCTATACTTTCTGGAAGGATTATCTTCATCTGTTTTTTACTGAATCTCACCTGACCTTCGTAGATGAGGGTGTTTTCTTTCAAAGATGCCTCTACTTGAGGATACAGTCCTCATATGAAGAAATTCCCCAGCATTAATAATAATTATTTTTATAGAAATAAAAAGATTAAATCCCACTAAACAGACTTTTCCCCTCTGTGTAGCCAAACAATAAGTATAAGGTGACATTAAGGGGGATCTAGAAGGCTGGTTCCTGCACCTCCCACCCTCTCACATGTTTGTACCTTCGCAGATTTTCCAAATCTTTTTGCCCATTCTGAAGCATCATGCCTGAGTAGAGTTAAGGTTATTTTCTGTTTGCTTTTGGCTTTCTTTTCTCCTGTGTTGTAACCCAATTAATTTAACAGTCCACTTAAGAACTTAATTTGATCCCTTATCTCTTCCCAGGTTAGTTGTCAACCTTTTAGAGAGTCCTGGAGGAATCCACTCACCTCCAGGGTAGTCGGAGCAGGTACAGAGCAGGATGCTGCTGCTCTGCAGGGTCACGGCTCCCCGGGGCCCACAGCACTTAACACTTAGGTAGCTTGCAGGAGGGTCCTCCAACTTGCAAATGCTCAGCAAAAGGAAAAGCAAAAGGCATAGCTTGGCAAGAGGGTGAGAGGAGGCAACAGCCGTTCTTCCAGTGCGTGATACAGCCAAAGCCTGTTAAAACAACAGGGTACTGGTAGATTGTGCTTTGCTGGCTGGGGAAGGGAGAAGAGGGTCATTCAAAAGCAGAGCAAGCAAGAGCATTCAAAGTCACAGCACAAGAGGGGAATGGAAACTGGGGGCACGAAGAGCTACCCAAACACTCAATCTCAGCTGGAGTGTACCCCCAGACAGGCTGCATTTTTTCAGGCTGAAGAACTGAAGAGCTGCATTGCGAGAACTTGTGGTTTTCCTCCCCCACTGCTCATCCCCTTATCAGCAGTGATGTGCACATTTGAGAACTGCATTAGTCTGGAAAGCTGTGACTCTGGCATCTCGGGCACACACATGCGTATATGCCAGTGAAAACCTTCTACTCGAGTGTGTAGTAATTGGAGTGATTTCCGCAGTGCTCTTGGTAAACACAGGCTGGAGAAGGTCACAGAAAGGACAGCACTGCAAGCTCTAGTTGAGACTTTACTTTTATTTCTGTAAGGAAAGACTTCTCCCCTCTCTCCTGTCTGCATCTCCGGCCCCTTCTCCCCTTCCCCAGCATCACCCTTTGCCAATGTCTAACACTCTTGGGGGATATAGATGTTAATGTAATGACTTGGTTTTGTTTGTCCTGGCAGCCAGTAAGGAATGCCACGCTTGGTGGCACGTATTTCAGAGGCATTTAATAATCTTCAGTGCCTCGTGTTTTCAAGGAGAATAGCTATGAAATGCAATGACAGCCTTTGTCCAATGCAATGCCCGCGCTGCTGAACCCAGGAGAGTTTCCCAGCATCTGCTCCTGGGTGCGTGCCACAGCTGTGTCCAAACTCCACGTTGGGGCACGACCAGAGCATGCACCGTCCTTTCCTGTGCTCTGCTGTGCCAAGGAGCCAGAGCACGCAGGCTGGATGGGAGCCACGGACCGCTCCAGCAGATCTCATGCGTGTCCCCTGGGACTTGCTGGGACGTGCCCTACTAGGCAGCCTCGATACAACCACTGTGGCACATGGGGAGGGTGACAGAGAGTGGATTTGTAATGCTATATACCTAAAGGAATAGTGCTCAAGTATGAGCTTCATGCTGGGGTGCAGGAGTAAAGTTGGGAGGAGAAATAAGGGATGCTGCCATGAATGGCTGTTTATCCTAAAGACAGTGCAGGACTTGGGAGCAGCGTGTGCCAGCTCGAGTGAGTAAGTAGTTTGGCTGGCAGATGAAGAGCTGGGTGAGATGCCAGCATGCTGGTTATAACTGATGAAGGTAGGAGCTGAGCGTTTGCAATGAGGTAGGGCAAAATCCCACAGTTAGATAAAAATACTGCGCAACAGAGCAGTGTAAAACATAATTGCTAGGAAAAGCCCTGTAGGTAAAGGATGTGGGCACAGGAAAAATGCTGTAGCAGCTAAAAAACACTGTAAGGAACAATGACTTTGAAGCTGTGGTTTCCACAAAGATTCAGTAAGCCACACAGAATGAATGCTGGGCATGACCAGCCAGCCGAATCTCAGGTATGATTAGTTAGGAAGATGAGTGAGGTTTTGGAGAAGGACATATGTGCTGTGCTAACCTTATCAGCTGAGAGCATCTCTTAAATGAAATAGGTGGAAAAGACTTGCGAAATTATTTTTTTCGGGGGAAAGGTTGGAGAAAAAAAAAAATCCTGCCCATAGCGTGCTTTTTTTTTTTTTTCTTGTGGGGTCTGAACTCTTCGTAGGGTTTATGGTACCAGTAATGTAATACCACTGTCACATAAAGAGGTTTGAGTGCCAAGATATTTATTCCTTATAAGAAGACAATACTGAACACATAAGCTGTGTTTGTGCCGCCATTAGCCAGGTAATCTCTCAAAAGTGTGTGCACGGTTTCTGTGCGTGTCCATATTGTTATTTTCTGGTACAAATAGTTCTGCATGCATAACCATATACAAATGTAGTATGATTAATTATTCAGACACCACCAGCAAGTGCTGAGAGCTTTAAAAAAAATATAAAATCATGAGCGCAAGGTCCGTGCTCTACAGATTTTCTGCACAGAACAGGGGAGGAGGGGAGGAAATGTGAAGGCCAGCTCTGATAATGTAGCCTATAAATTTAGTGTGGGAAGGCTGCATCCTCCCTTTTAACATATTCTGAACTTTTGCGTTTTTCAGCTTGTCAAAAGAAAAATGGGATAAATGTTTATCTCCCAAAAATGATCTCTGGTTAGGCTTATCTTGGCTATAGATTGAAAATCAAAATATAAATCATGAGCCTTTCTTATGCAAATATCCATTGTTAACATTTGTCAGACACAGAGAGAAAACACTCAAAGTCCTCTCTCATCTTTATGGAGGATGAAAACAAATCACACAAGTAAGTAATGCTGAAAGGGCTAATATTCTTTGAAGCCTTTGAGCAGCATTAAAATCCCAAGAAACCTGAAGGTGAACTGTCTATAAAATAAGTGAAAAAAATGCTTGGCATACTAATGACCCAAAGCCACCATTTTGTAGGAGGCTTCATATTATGATTGCAAAAATACCCCTGGCAAAAAAGATGCCAAACACAATGACAACTGGAATCGTGTGATTTCATGTTTCTGTTGCAAGGCATGATGCTCTCCAAGAGAAAAAATAGCATAAAATGGGAAAGTTTACATTGGCCACACCAGGAGGAAGTCAAAGAAAAGCTAAATTGGCTAATTGAGGAAATATTTCAGGCTGTTCTCTACCCCTGGAGGGCTCTAAGTTTCTTTTTTGAAAGCTGCCACTTTGTAAATATGAAGTACTTGGAATTCTCAAGTTATTACTGTCACCAGCTTGGAGAGGTTTTGTGACCGGCGTACTTGGCAGGGAAGGGTTAGTGAGCCCATGAGGGCTTTTGTAATTTAGGTTTTTTTGGTCCTAATTTGGAGAATATTACCTAGCTCTCAATCACAGCTGCATAAATGTGGCTGAATAGTATCATCACAATCTCAGTGACTATGGTGGGAAGATGATAGGATCTAAGTAAACGAAACTGAACTGTGTATTTACAAACTTGGCAGTCTTGACCCTTTTGAATTTTGAATGTGTCTGATTGAAATCTCCTTTCTTTCTTTCTTTCTTTCTTTCTTTCTTTCTTTCTTTCTTTCTTTCTTTCTTTCTTTCTTTCTTTCTTTCTTTCTTTCTTTCTTTCTTTCTTTCTTTCTTTCTTTCTTTCTTTCTTTCTTTCTTTCTTTCTTTCTTTCTTTCTTTCTTTCTTTCCTTCTTTCCTTCTTTC
>VXBO01000972.1:297648-434711 GCA_013400135.1 Rhinoptilus africanus
TCTTTCCTTCCTTCTTTCTTTCCTTCCTTCTTTCCTTCCTTCTTTCCTTCCTTCCTTCTCTCCTTCTTTCTGTCTGTTTTTCTGTCTTTCTCTCTTTCTTGTTTAAAACCCAGGCTGGTGACTACTTTTTCACTTAAAGATGCCCAAATTTTCTTGTGTTTTTGATGCATTACATGTAAAAGTGGATCCCTGGGCTCTTCAGAACCTCATTTATCTCATGCCTTTGCCATCAACCATGAATTGCACATAGTTGAAAAATATATAGAGAAGGTCGCAGCCACCATAGGCAGTTTGAAGTGAGAAGTGGGCTGTGTCTGCGAGGAGAAAGAGGAGCTTGGGTCTTCCACAGTTCTCTCCACCAGGGCTGGTGGCCTTCAATGGCAAGAGGCATCACAGAGTTGTTCCTGGGTGACTGTGTCAGCGGTCATGGCAGATCTTACAGGCCTGTTGTAGAAATGGAGTTTGAGAGTATTTCAGAGTCCCAAGGCTCTGGGTAGGAATGTTTTCATTGAATCTGATAGTTTGGTTAAGCATGCATTAAGCATCTCTAGCTGTGGGTGATCCTCAGGACTTGTCATCTTTCTTAGGCCCATGAGTGATCCATGTCTCCGGTGGGCTTAAATGGTGCAGGGAGATGTAGCTAAGAGGAAGCCAGCTCAGCTCCTCAGGCTTCTGGCCAGGCTTCACCAGCACAGCAAGAGGAGAGGCTTGCCTTGTTCTGGGGACCTCCCCTGCTCTGTACACGGTCCAGGTGCTTCCCATGGCCCTCAGTGCTGTAGCCGTCAAATACGTCACTGTTCTTAAAGTCTTTTGTGTCTCAGAGGTCGAGGGCGATGGGGAGGGCTAGGTGTGTGGCAGAGATAAATGACTTGTCTTGAGCCATGCAGGAAACTTTTGATGGGGCAGATTTAGTCTAATGTCTCTCTCCATCAAAACTGTGCTGTACGTGTAGATGTCTATTATACATTTTTGGGTAAGGGCAGGTGCTATTACTATCCCCTCTGTGAACTAATGCTTATCTCATTTTGGCTGGAAATTCTTGTTTCTCTCTGTAAAATTCATTCTTTTCCTTAATTTTCAATCCCATATCAGCAGCAAGGTGATCATTATATATTTGTACGTGATTGGCACAGTAGGTCCTTTATGATTAGGTGCCCTACATCACATCACAGTGGAAGTTAACAAAAATTCCTAGTCAAGAACAGAAAAAGTCTGAGTAGGCATCAGCATCTGTAATACAGAATAAGTGTTTCCTGCGTCTTTTTTTTCAGTGCTTTCCTCTTCTCTGCTCAGGGAAAGTGAAAACCAGATCCCTTCGGACAGTTGAAGCTTTTAATCTCTCCTTTCTCTGCCTTTTTTTCTCTTTTTATCCTTAAAGAAAGAACTGCAGTCTGAAAATGAGACCCCTATCTTCCATCATGTTTCCATACTGATGAGAAGAAATGAAGGATGAGCATACCGAGGCTGTGTGGCCGCGCTTTGATCCGTCATTGCAGAGAATGCAGGGATGCTGTTGCACAGAAATACCGTAGACCAGTTATCAGCTGTTGCGACTTGAGGGTGCACATCGGGATGCGCAGGGCACAGTGCCTCTTATGTCTGGTGTACGTGGTTGTAAAGATACCATGGAATCACTGTGGCAATTTTCCTATGTGGAGATCATCCGGTGCATGAGGAATGTAACCCCTGGGTGGTATCAGGGCCTTTCGTGCATTATTGTTTGTTTGTTGATTTTTGATCTGAGGCAGCCCAGAAGGGCTTGACAGCTTCTGAGCTCCACCAGCCTCTTGATGGGTCCCAGCATGGATGGGGAGGCCCGTTGGGGTGAGGATGCGCTTTGTTTCGATGCTTTTTTGATGCGAGGTCAGCAACGAGTCCCAAAGAGTGTGGCTGGGGGTGGGGGGGAAAGTCCAAGTTCAGCTGCCTTTGCTGCAGGGCTGATGTCAGAAGGATTTACCCAGCTCTGGGGACTTTTGTTTGGGGAGACTGACCGCTTTCCCAGAGACAATGGCTGTGCCGGGGCCAGGGCTGGGAGCAGCGGGAGACAGGCACACGGCTGCTGAATGGGCCCAGCCGCTGCGCAGATGGAGGGATCAGCCGGCCAAACAAAAGTAAAGCTGCTGCCAGCAGATTTCTGAAAGGAGAGGGGCAGGACAAGGCGCCCGGGCCGGCGCGGGAGCTGCCTGAACGGGTGCCGTGGAGCCAGTGGGGCTTAGCGGCGACTTCGATCTCTCCAGAGGAAGGGCACAGCCCTCATTTTAAATGGGGAGAATGAAAGGATGCTCGCCTGATGTCTCTCGGCATCAAAAGGGTCAAATCCCGCTGGGGGCTGGCATTGCCCTCATACCTGCCCAGCCGCTTCTGTGGATTTAGTGATGAGCTGAGCAGGTTTTCGCTGGATAACAGGGTCCCAGGGAAATTGCTAGGATCTCTCCATCACCGTTTGCACTGAAGCAAAGCCTGTGCCTCCATGAGATGTACCTTGGCTTGCGAGGAATTTGTGATTTTATTCCAAGGGTAAAATTGTATTTTTGAATGACCAGGGTTGGTTAGAGAAGGCATCTTTGCAAGTTAAGTGGTTGGTTTCTCGCTGCAAGTGGCCATGGCCATGGGGGAGCACACGTGGAGCAAACCTATGCCTCTTGTGGGCAAACCACACAAGTCTGGGGCAGAGGTGTGTGAGCAAGGTGCTGGGGCAAGACCCCAACGTGGCTGCTTGCTTGGAGCAGCAAGATACCAAACGCGACTGAGGGACTCCACATTCTCTGGCCAGCCCAGCCAGTCATAAACATGCTTGTCTCTCTTGGAACAAAATCCTTCTTTTTGAAGACACCAGGATATCTTCTTCTGCCCTGGTGATGGAATAAGTCATATGTGTCACTAGGGTTTTAACTCTGCCAGTGGAAGGGTTGGCCATACCTGGCCAGGAGATGACTTTGAGGGAAATAACAGCAACAATGAAGGAAGTCTTCTGAGTTGCTTTGAAGACTTTCCAGGACCTCACTGCTCTAAAACTCAGGGGGCTTCTAATTTCTGGCCTAAATTGATTTTGACCAGTTTATAACCAGTTATTCTTGAAGCAACTTCAATACCCTGCCTTTGTTTTTGGCTTTTATCTCCATGATGAATTTAAAGAAGGCAACAATATAATCCCTCAGCCTTCATTTTGCAAGACTAAAACTGAAGTCTTCTAGCCTCCTCTTCTAAGACAGGTTCACAAATCCCCAGTTCCTTGTAGTTTTTCTGTTCCAGAGCTTATCTTAAGAGCATTCTTGGAAATCTTACCCCAAAAGGACTGGGGGATTTTATAGTGCTATGTCCCTCTAGGTTTTGTCACATTTACTAGGCTAGCTGGGAAAGTGGTGTGTGTTCGTAAATATATATATGAATATGTAGAGTGCATGCGCATGTGCGTATTTCAGGTGTGATGTCTGGGAATTGTTATACGTATCACATTTTTGTACAGATAAGTTCTTACCTATATTCTCTTGAATGACTTGATTTATTTTTTACTCCTTACTATATCAAGGAACACATATATCTTTGTTATTTCAGAGACACCCAAATCAAAATTACATATCACAGTTCAGTATAGAAAAGGCACCAAATGCAGTCTTGGAAATCCCACTGATCTCCAGTTTTCATCTCTTATACAGAAATACTTGTTGAAGTAATTTTACCCCTGTCAGAGAAGCAAGTGAAAGAAAATGTTTCTAGGGAAGCTGGTATTTCAGATATACAAGGTTTCTGATGAATTAAAAAAAGGTTACTCTTTTAAAGCAGCTGATGCTGGCAAGCAGGAAAACAGACTATTTTGCCGTCTAGTCTTTTTAATTTTGATTACAAAGAGTATTGTCGGCTTCAATGATGGGGCACTTGGGAGGAGGTGTTTTTAAAGCAGTGTTGAAAAATGAGAGTGGATAGAAGAGAAATATGTTCATGAGCAAAGGGCAGCAGCCACTGAGAACACCCCTCCTTTCCAACCTCCTCCTGTGAAGTGAGCGCTTCCTAGGCTCAGACCTACTGCCATGCAACCCGGTAGGGAATCCTTTCGTTTTGGTTTCCATGAGCATTAGACATACTTCTTCTTAATAGTGCCTCCATTTGGAAACTGAATATCATCTCACTGAGCTCCAAAGGCCATTTTCTTCCAAAGCTAGTCTCCTGGGTGACCGAATGTTATTTAGCGTGTTAAAATGCTGCCTTTTCTATCTCTGTTTTTATGATGTAATGGTTTGACTGGTGGCAAGTATGCTGAACCCAGCCTGTGGCATACTTTAGTTTCCCAGAGAGATACTGGAAATGCCTGTGCCAGAAGAATCAGATGGTGCTGTCTGCCCGTGTTCAGGAGCTGGGCTGGTGATGGTCCCACAGAGCAGAGGCTGACTCTTGACTCTCTGCTCTCAAGTCACTCTTGAGGGCAGAGACAGCTTATAGGGGTTCTCAAAACCTACATCTGGATGCTGGAGTTAAACCATATTGTCTCTGAAGAGGTAAAACAGGGTGTCAGAGCCTTACAAAAACCAAAGTACTAGAAGGTAAGATCCTCCACTGCGGCTGTGCAAGGGTCAGTGGAAAAATATATCTGGGCCAAAAGCGGGCTTGGAGCTCCTGTTACATACTTAAGTTGACTAAGATCTAGTTTGTCTTTTGCCTCAGGTCCACTCTGCCATTTGCTGGCTACCCACAAGTTCAAATGGTAGTTATGTCATGGAGAGGGGATTTGGCTGAGTAGAAGGATGTTTGGGCTGTGTGCTGTTTCCCCAAATATGTTTATGACAGTTTTGCACTGCCAGACTCTTATCAGTGACTCTAGTCCCAAATCTTCTTATAAACAGGATGATAGTTACTTTGAGATAACTAATCTCGGCAGTAAGGCAAGGGCTGCTTTCTGAAGTTGTGTATCATGGGGAAGGTCCATCTGCTTCTGTAAAACAGAAGTAAAGGCTTGTAATGTGCCCATATCATCCCCCCACGATCAAAACAAACAAGGAGCTCTCTTTAGAGCCCTTCCTTGTGATATGATCCCATTAAGCTTCCAAGCCTCTCGTGTTGCCAAGAGTTTGATAGCTATTAGATTGAGAAGAAGGAGGGCATCCCAACTGATTGATATGCTGTGCTCATTTCAACAGAATATGGTGGGTCTCCAGAGTTGAAGGTGTTAATGTGGCCTTGACGTGGTATGGTGTTTAATGGTCAAGTGAGGTTTCAGAGTTTGAGCACAGAAACCTCTGCCTGCTTGGGCATATTGCCAACAACTTCCATTAAAGCCTCTGACGTGTAAAGACTTCACATTATCACATAATATTCACTTTACAATACTACATTGTTAAAGATACAGATGAAGAGGCAGGGGAGCGACTGAAGGCATCTGAAAGGTGTTGTATGGGCAGATATCATTTTACTTATGAAGTGGATTCTGGTTTGCTTCAGCTATGGAGGTTTACATGGAAAATCCAGTTTGAGAACCTAGAATTGGCATTAAATGTAGCATTAAAGACCATCTTGTTGGAAGGCGAAGTCACTTGAGATAAGCTGGAGTAGTTACTGCTGCTTTTTTGGAGAACAGTGTATTCTTGCTTGAAAGATAAAAAGGGGAAAAAAGGCAAATAGAAATGATAAAAAAAGCGACTTCCATTTCTGTTGCTGAGCATCCTGGCAGCCTCAGCATGGGAAGAAGGCTGAGCACAGCCTTATCACTCACTCCAAGACTTGGCAAATTAGGACCAGCATTAAGCTGTTTATGACTGCTTTTAGCTGTCTTTTTGGTTATGAGCTCACTACAAAATTGCCAAAGAAATACTGTTGACAGCTGGCTGGGCTTCCTTAGACAAAGGGAGGAGAGAGGGAATTAGGAAGAAGTGGAAGAGCCTTTCCTCTCATTTTTGCTCAAAGCTAGGGCTGGTATTCATTGTGCAAATTTTGATGGATTGATTTCTGGTCCTGAGGTCTTCTTGCTCATGAGACACAACTTCACAGAAACCTTGGGGTTATTTCAGCTCCTATGTGGACTTACTCCAGCCCTTAATTTTTACTTTGATTTTAATATTCATAAATAATTGCACATAACAGACTAAGCTCCATTATTTCCCATGAAAATCTGTGTGTGTTAGGAGCAGGGAGGGAACAGGACAGAGTGTATTTTGGTCTGGCCTAGACATGGAGTGAAAACGGGCAATGGGGAGAATCCTCATTATGTGCAGCCTCTTCTCTGCAGGTGCAAGCTCATTTACTAACACTTGGTCATTGAAACAAGGTTCTGGCCTCTACTTAGGGAAAACACTTGGGGAAGCCTGTCTTGTGTCATGGTTGCATGGTCAATAATCTACCCATTTGTTTGACACAGTCATGGTGCTGGCAAGAGTCTCAGTCTCAGGTACTGAGACTGGCTGAGCCCTACCCTGTTACTGGAAGAGGTTTTCTCTTGGCAGGTTCAGTCTCTTCACAGAAACTGTAGTCAGGAGATATGTTGCAATTTTTAATCCATTAAAAAGATGTTCACATTAGAGGACCTTTTGTTTTCATAGAAGCATAGAATGATTTGGGTTGGAATCCAACCTTAAAGGGGCCTTAAAGGACCCTAAAGGTCATCTGGTTCCAACTGCCCTGCCATGGGCAGGGACACCTTCCACTAGATGAGGTTGCTCAGAGCCCCATCCGACCTGGTCTTGAGCACTTCCGGGATGGGATTCAAGGAATGTCCATCCACAGCTGCTCTGGGCAACCCCTTCCAGTGCCTGAGCACCCTCATAGTGAAAAATTTCTTCCTTATATCAAATCTAAATCTATCCTCTTTTCAGTTTAAAGCCATTACTGCTTGTGCTATCACTACATGCCTTTTTGCAAAGTCCCTCTCCAGCTTTCTTGTAGGCCCCCTTTAGGTACTGGAAGGCTTCTATAAGGTCTCCCCGGAGCCTTCTCTTCTTCAGGCTGAAAACCCCCAGCTCTCTCAGCCTGTCCTCATAGAAGTGCTCCAGCCCTCTCATCATCTTCATGGCTCTCCCCTGGACCCGCTCCAACAGGTCCCTGTCTTTCCTGTGCTGAGGACTCCAGAGCTGGAGGCAGTACTGCAGGTGGGGTCTCACCAGAGCAGAGCAGAGGGGGAGAATCACCTCCCTTGACCTGCTGGTCACACTTCTGATGCAGCGGAGCATACGGTTGGCTTTTGGGGATTTTGTCCATATGTTGTTTTATTGATCTAGCTTGCAGTTTACAGTTGGCAAACGAGACTTGCCTACCTGTTACAGGTTGAAATCGAGTGGATTTCATGAAGGTGGACAAGAAGGGTGTTTGTTTCATTGAGTGTATTGTGGCTGCCATGCTGCAAAGAAAACCTTTTTATAACCTTAGAATAACTTCTACCTCGGCCCCCATGCCCTGCTTTTCTTAAATCACCACTACTAGGAGGCAAGCACCCAACATCATCCTACTTACAGCCATGGGAGTTTGATCTCATGTACATTTTGAATTCCTGTTGGTTGAGAGCTGTTTTCAGGCACTCTTTCAATTTCTTTCTCTTCAGAGACAGGCTTTTAGATTGTAATGTGTGAGAGGAACAGAGATGAAGATGCACACACACAATTTAATTAGATGGAATTGTAATTTGTCAAAGAAAGGAGGGTTGTGGACATAAACTTTGATTAGACTCTGAAGTAAAATGAAAGAAAATAATAATTCAAAATGTGTGCCCAATGATGCACCACAGTTTCACACCTGCACCATCTCGTGTATCTCTGCATACACATTTTTGAACATAATGTGAATCTCACAGTTTGCATCTGCAAAGTCAGTTTGAATTTTAGGTTTCATTTACACAGGGCTAAGCATAAAAATTACTGTCTATCTGTCATCTTTCTCTCTCCCTCTGTGCACACACATCAATGATGAAATGGATTGCAGAAATTTATGACCAAAAATCTCATGAAAATTGGAATGGGTTGTGCAATAAACTTTTAACTGCATAAATAGAAGTTTATTGGTGCTTCATTGCATCTTTCAACACTGAATTTGAGGTTATGAAACATGAGTAAACACTGTAATTGTGAAATTTCTAAACACAATTTCTGTGACAAGCAGTTGGAGGTTGATATTGAGGCTTGAGAAAATGGCTATTTGACTTTGTCATGGAATTGAATGGGCTAGTCAGAAAAATCTGATGGGATGTATTAATTTAGGAATTATTGGTCACCACAAAAAAAGAATATATTCCCACATTTTAAGAGAGAATGCTCAATTTAATTTGACCACTGGTGTACTGACTATCGGAAGAAGATGGATCCGGACTCTTCTCGTTGGTCCCCAGTGACAGGACAAACTGAAATCACAGGAAATTCCATCTGAAAATAAGAAAAAAAACATTTCTATGTTTAGTGTAATCAAACACTGGAGCAGGTTGCCCAGAGAGGTTGTGTAGCCTCCATCTGTGGAGATACTCAAAACCCAACTGGACATGGCCCTGAGCAACCTGCTGCAGCTGCCCCTGCCCTGAGCAGGAGTTGGGCTGGATGTTCCCCAGATGTTCTCTTCAGCCTCAGCCTGTCTGTGGGTCTGATCCAGAGAGTTTCTGTCCGCTGTGGCTGATCAAAACTGTACTGGAAGACTTTTCTTCTGAGGGACTATCTGAAAACCTTCTGGCTTCTGCTCTATGTTTAAAAGTTAGATACCTAAATCTCAACTGGTTATCTGGCTTCTCTTATGGTCAATGTCTGTTTATAAAAGAGCCACCTCTCCTGTGTGCTAGGTATTTAAGGAGGACGAGATGTGCATTACCTAAGGAAGGTCTCAGTTTCCCTTTCTTGACCAACTCAGATTTAGAGGTCTACCTTTTGGACTTCCCAGGTTGGATGATTTCTACCGTGAGTTTCTCTCAGTGCCTGCCCAGCCATGATGTATGTAAAATTAGCAAGCAGCTGTGAAAACACCAACCCTAAATGAACTGTGCCAGCCACACTTTCTCCATGTGCAAAGCGGGAATGGTGACACTGAGCCAGGTTCATAAAGCATGTTGAGAGCTGAGAGCAGATGTTCCCTGGGGGACGCTGGGCTCTGTCGGCACAGCAGGGCAGCGGCAGTAGGTGCACAAAGGAAAAAATAAGTCAGTGCTGAGAACTTGTCCCCACATTGCTCATGTTGCAGGGGCTCACCAGATCCAGCCCCACGGACTGAACGCCCTTTAGCAGCTGGAACATGCTAGATGTGTTCCTCAAGCACATCTTGCAGTTGGGTTTTATCTGAAAGAAATCCAGTTTGCACACTCCCAAAGCACTCTGTGATGTGAGCCAAGGCACGGTGCATGGCAACGAGAAGGAAATTCACTTCCAAAGCACGCTTGTGATCAGGACACGAAAATGCAGGTGTCCCTCATGACAATTAGAGACGGTCAAAATAATTTTAAAAAACCCAGCAAAAATGGATGAAGTGCATTGATGTTATATTATTAACAGAACTATCTTAAGAAAGGTGATAATACAGCAAGGGGTGTAATTTCAGAGGTACTAAAATTGTTCTAGAAAATGGGTTAAATTTGATTAGTATTTTTGACAGAAAAGAGGAGGAAGTCAAAACATTTCAGTGAAGCATTTTTCTGAACATGAAAATATGTCATTTTCAGATTTGCTAAATGAAACTTTTCAACCTTTAATTCTGAAACAGTGTGTTCATTTAAATATATGATCTGAATTTTGAAGGCTTTAGGAGAAAGCTTTTAGAAGAAGGCTTTAAACTGTGCTAAGTATAACAAAACAGATGCAAGGATTTGGTTTTAGTCTAATGCAATAGAGTCTGCATCTTTTTGTGACATATGAAGTTTTTTGGGGTTTTTTTTGACTGGAGGAAGGTGAAGAGAAAGAAAATTGGATGAATGACAGGTTCATGCAAATGTTTAGGTTGGTCATTGACTGCATTTCCTATCCATGCCACCTGACAATTGCATGTGGCGTTTATTCAGTTCTGTAAAATGCAGCTGTGAGTTTTGCAGGCAAGAAGACGCTTTCTTTAAGTGAATTTTATCAATCATCTTCTGTCTTCATTTCTGAAAAATAAAATACCAGAAGATATGATACAGGAAATTCTGCCTAGTTTTGTGGCATGGATTTTGACCACAGGCTCATATAGTAATTTGGGCTTCTCTGCTCTTGTACAGCAGGGGTTTCCAGGAGCGTCACTGCATTTAGTTGTGCCCTGTGAGTATTCTTATACTATGGTTTTCACAGTTGATACTGGATGCTGTTTTTTTTCTCAAGGAATGAGCTACACTGGCAGCCACAGCTCAGCCACAGATCCCGCAACCTTAAGCTTAGTTCCACTTTCATTGTAAATATCATAAAGCTTTTATTCTAACAAAATTGGATTAATTTCCATCCATCCTTTTCATGGATGTTGCCATTAAGTTTTTCCTGGCTAAAAACTTCAAGTGTGAACAAGTCCACATCCCTCATCAGTCTGCAGACAGGTTGGTTATCACCTGCCAGGGGGGTTTCTGCATGCAGGAGATTTCTTCCAGTTTAGGTGTTACTTTTCCCCACTTTTCACATTCCCTGTTCTGACAGCCGCCCAAAAATGGGTTGAGAGAACTTGATTACCAACGGTGCCATGTCATGAATCCATCCCACTGCAAGGGGCCCTGCCTGCAGTGACCTGCTGCCATTGCCTTTGCCTGTGGTAGGACCCAAATTGGGCCGCTCCTTGGTACTGGGAAAGTGAACATAGGAGGTGGAGAGAAGTTACTGACAGGTACACTCTGCCCTTATAGTGAAATGGGTGAATTCACACGTTGGTGCAACCCTTCTTGGTCACACGTAATAATTTCCGAAATACACAGAAGGGGTGATTTCCCTAAAAACGCCAAGAAACTGTCAGAGAAATTCACATGTGCATTTTGGATGTCCACTGCTTGTCTCCTGAATAACCCAGCTTATGCAGAAGTGGAGGGCCTGGGTCTCTAAGGGTGGCATGTTCCATCCTGCTATGGCGGAGAAAACGCTGGCACTCACCTGGCGCTATAATGTAGGTCATGCGCGTTGCAGCACAGCAAGCGAGCAAATGTGAGCACTGTGGATGCGCCTGAGAGAAATAGCCAGCAGTTTTGCTTTATTTCCACCTTCCGATCTTCACCTTTTTTCATCCCCCCCCCCTCCAAATGCAATGAGGTATGAACCAAATGCCACTGCTGTCAAAAAATGTGCTGGTGCCGGCTCTGCTTTCTGTCAGTTCCTACTCACTCCAGAGCCTACAGAGTTTAGATACGTGCAGCATACACATAGTTCAGGGGTTTTCATGTCAGACTCTGACTCTCTGAAACAATGCGCTGCTTTGATTTCTACCCTCACCTACCTATGGTCTTGATGTATGCGCAGCTTTTGGGGAGTTGGAGGGAGGAGATGCGCTGGCCTGTTTTTGCTTGGCTATATGTGAGACTGTTTAAGACACTGAACACTTGGAGCATACCTGTGAGTATTCATATGTGAGTGTGTGTTTGTGTGGGTCCAAATGGGGGGGTTTTTTTGAGATTTTTGAAGGGCTTTGTGGCTGGATTTGCATCAGAGCAGAACCAGAATGGTGACTATGCAGAGCTCTGAAAGCCTGGGGAGATGAAGCCACAAGGGATGATTCTATAGTAGAAGCTGAGGAGGACACAGCAGTATTATTCAGTCAAGGAACACTGTAGCCATGAAGGTGCATTACAGAGGGGTCTTTACTATGTATATGTTTCAATGACTTATTAGCATGTTGAATGTGGGGCTCTCAGGGCAGATAACCTGGGAACAAGATACTGGGATAACTTGGAGGAAAACAGATAGATGAAAAATAGATCCCTCACTGCTGCTCCATGGGAACTAGGAGAACTGTTCACAGCGAGTGGAACCGAGTCAGTAATTCCGTCCTCAAGTTGCTTTTCCTCTGCCGTCTAGAAAAAGCTGGAGGAAAGGCAGAGAGATGATGCGCTGCTCCTCAGCGCTCACATGGCATTGTGAGGACCTGGGAACAGGCACGGTGGCTCGGTCTGTCACCAAGGCTCATCATCACGGCGCACAGCTACTTCTCCCAGGGTGCAGCAGAAGTACAAGCCAACCCTGATAAGGGGGAAAACCCCAGAAGTTAGCATCAAATGTCCTTTTTCATTTCAGCTGCTTTCCAGGTTGCCATGCACTGATTTGTCTGTTTATTTGCCCCTGGAGCACTTAGTTCCAGCATATATGATTACATACTACTTTTTTGGCCCTGTTTGGAGACAATGAGTGGGTGTGTTTGTTCTGGTAGCTTTAGGGTAAAAAATAGCAAAAGAGGTACCGTCTCCTCTGTAGTTGGGAGGAAGGTGAGCACTGATTCTGTTATTACAACAGACTCCATCCAGAGGTTTGCCGACTCCATGCATGGACATGCACAAGTAAGAGGAAGAACAGGGAAAGGAATAAATGGAAACAGAACAGCAGTACTGAGCAAGTTTAAATGTTTAATGTTATTTTTCAAGGCACTCTCTTTAATTTCAGAGAGGATGCTGCCGGTTGCACATTCAAGGATAATTCACCCATAAAACATAGCTCATCACTGGGATGGGATCTGGGGGTCACTTCCCAGCACATCACACTGTTTTCCAAATCATTATCTTTTTTAGGCAAGGAGGGGAAGGAGGGGAAGTGGTTGTGAGCTTGGTGTTTAAAACTCTGAGAAGTGTACTTTCAGCGAGGGGATAATCTTCTGGCACTCAGCTAACGGCAGATGTGACACCCAGCCACTGAACTTGCTCCCAGAGTGTTCTGGGCCACAATGGAACAATTTCCTTTAACGTTGTAAGACCATAACGTTTCCAGATCCTGCTGGAACCAGCACCTAGGTGATCAGTAGAGAGGAAAGCTTAATTTTCATACTTGGCTAGGGCAATTTTAGTTAGGTTTCTGGTAGCAGTTTCCTCACCTCCTTACCTCACCTGTTATTCCCATAAGAGGACTTGGAAAGCATACAGTGAGAAAGATGTTTATAATTCACTGCTCAGCCCCACACAAATATCCATAGATTAGCACAAGCTATAAATCCAGGGGCACAGCCATTTTCTCCTCCCCTCTCCCGCTGTCTCTTAGCCAAGAGTGAGTCTTTCAAATCCTATCAGTTGAGATAGCATCATTTTCTCTGCTGTCTTTCCCTCGAAAGGAGGGGTGCTCCTTCTCCAAGTCCCCAGAAGCCAGAGGAAAAAGACAAGAAAATGGGAAAAATAGGCCTTCTCCCTAAATTTGCCCTCAAGCCAGAAACAGACCTATAGAACACAAAATTGGTGCCTTTGGGAACAGGTGGAACCCCCGGGGTAGAAACTCCCTCTGGCAGCCGGGAATGAGGGTGCTTCACAGAGGGGTGCAGGAGGGAGACCCGGGGGGGGTGCCCTGGGTGCAGAGGCCAGGCTGGATGGGGCTTTGAGCAACCTGGCCTAGTGGAAGCCATCCCTGCCCATGGCAGGGGCTTGGAACCAGATGATCTTTAAGGTCCCTTCCGATCTAAACCATTCTATGATTCTGTGATGCCAGGTCCCCCAGCTGCCCTTTGGGCCTGGATTCGGTGCAAAGGCAAACAGCAGCCGGCTCAGCCCTGTCGTACCCACAGCCTTCCGGAAAACCTGCACCCCGTATGGCTGCCTGCTGCCCTGCTCCTCCCAGCCGACTGCAGCTTCTGCCCTGAGGAACAGCATAGCTTCCCCCACGTTTCGTGATCTTATCTGGGGAATGATGAATGTTTTCTTTCGCTGGGTTGGGTTGTTTTGTTTTGGTTTGTTTTCTAGGACAGGACACTTCCTGAGAGGATCAAATTAAGCAGCATCACTAACTGCATTTTTTGTTTCTTCTTTGTTTTCTTCCATTCCCAATTTTCTCCTTCTGTATGGATAGATTTTAAACACGATACTCAATGACAGTGAAAGCAATTTCTGAGTGCTGGGAGAACCAGTAAACCGTGGGAACCTTCCTGCAATTTAGAAAAAGCCAGGGAAGCAGGGAGGAGAGGAGCAGCTGTTATCATAGCTGAAATAAGCTGCAGGACACAGCTGACAATTTCTGTGGAAGAAGCAGGACCATGCACAGATAAGCTTCCATAATCATCAAGAAACTAAAGGGAAAAAATCTTGAGTCCATAGGTGACATCAAGGACGATTGCGTCATTGCATGTTGTCTCACCCATATTTGGGTTACTTAAGGTTGGGATAAGAGGGAAAAATGAGGCATGGGGACATGCTTCGATTCTTTACCGCCATGACCAGTTTGCAAGGTCTTCCTCAACAGTGCGTTAACTAACAGATACAGGATTGTGAAAATGTCTCACTGCTCTTTCATGTCTCTGTTTGTAGGGAGTTGCACTTTTCTGCACGTGCTTGGTACCCCTCAAAAATAAACCTCTTAGCCCTGGTTCATCAAGATGTTTGTGATCAGCCATGTACACAAAATTCATTACAAAGGAATCAGTCAGACTGCTAGTGTACCTAAAGTTAGGCATGTTCTTAAGTACCTTGTTGAATGAGAGCTATTGCTTTCATCTGTTAGCACAGAAAATACATTAGGGGAAAAAAATTTTCCTCAGTTTTTGGAGAGCAGATAGGAAAAGCTTCTTTACCACCAAATAAATAAAATCATATATCTTTAAAGGAAATTGATACCCATAAGAAATCCATACCCATGCGAAAAAGGTAAAGAAGAATAACTTGAGGGTAGTAACGTGGCTGCAGGCATGGTCATATCTGTTAGAGAACTTCTGTGGTAGGGAGGTGGTTATCCAGGTGCAGTGTCAATCATAGAAAAGTTAACAGTTTGACAACTTTTGAGTTGGTGCTACAAATACCGGATTTCATGTTGTGTCATAAATCAGCAAAAAAAGCATTAGGGAGTAAACCATTCCTGCATTTTCAACAGCAGTGAGAGGTCTTGTGCTTCATATGGAAGAGGGAAAGAGACAGGGTTAGGGGTTTGACTTGGTTTTATTTTGAGGTGTAACTTGTCAACCCCAGCCTAAGGAGACTTGTATGGCTTTCCTTGTCCTGTGGTGCTCAGGAGATGAGACACGATAACCTAAGGATCTCTGCTGAGTTAGTGAAACCACCTGAGCTGAGTTTGCACCAAGGGGAGTTTCAGACTGTGAGCTGAGTACTCTAGCCCCATCTGTCTGTGGGTAGTATCTCATTTTTCTTTGTTAACTGATTTTGTGATTCATCTAGAGAGCTTCCACACTTTAGAGTCTTTATGCTCTCTCTTTGTCCCATTAAACCTCACAGGAGCTTACATTCCTTCCATTACTTTTGGTTTTCATACCAAAATTATGGGTTTCTTCTATCTGATTTCTCAACTTCTGTGATGCTGCTTGCCCAGCTTCTCAGCCCCATGAGGTTCACATTCAAACTACAGAGTTCCTATGGAGCTTTTCTATAAATCCAGACCCTTTTCTATTAATAGTTTTGTTTCAAAGTATGGTGATCTACCAGTGGGGTGACCTGGAGAGTGACTGTATTATGTATTTCAGTCTTTAGCTCTCTGTGAAAGAAGCATTGGCTTTTCCCATGTATAATGTCTGAGTTAAAGAAGGAGTGGTGGATTGGTTTTTGCTTTAAGATTGCTTCTTTTCACCCACATTGGCTCAGTATTTCCTCTTTTCCCCTCATAACTAAGGTGAGCAACAAGGGGCTTAGCATCAGGGAGGGAATGGGATCAGTTTGGTGGCTCCAGTAAAACCCCAGGGTTTTATAGTGGAGTAATTTACAGTGCCAGTGATTTACTGGGGAGTCTTTGGGATGTGGTAGTCTCTGTTTATGAAGTGGCTGCTCCTGTTCATGTTAACACATCAGACACATCGTCATGAATGATAAAATGGTGCAGAGCCCCTTCTGTAGTGCAGGCTGCCTGTTTCTCAGCCAGCCCTGCAAAGATGTCTGCAGCAGCTACGCTGCCATGACACGGCACAGCTGCTCCTCCGAGATTCCTCTTTTAACCGCTAATTCTTCAGTCCTTCATCTTGGACAAAACCCTCCTGTGGAAGCCTTTAAGGCACTGAATTTTCTTCATTTGTGTTCTACTGTTCTTTTTCTTCTTTTTCCCTAACAAATAAACCCCAATTCCCTGAATGTATTGATTTGATGACGTCACTAGTGATGTCGCTGATATAATACAGATACATAAATGCATAAAGCATGCTTTTCTGACCAATTCAAAGACTTGCCCTGAGGAGTATGCCGTGTAGATTGACACAACTAAAGGATGGAGCACTTAAAGAAGCGTTGAACCTAAACAACCCAGTGATGGAGTAATGAAGTTAGTATGCATCTTGTTTAGCTTACACTGGGGTTATTGAATTTCCTGTTTGTTTTGTTTATCCATCCTGGAGAGAGAGGTGAAATTGAATAGGGTATACATGATCATGACAGAACTGAGCAGAGGAAGGACACAGTGTGACACACCAGGCTGGAGAGTTATCTCAAGTAAGAGTGCTGTGGAAGAGCATCCAGAGTGGAGAGCAAGAGCTGGAAAGAGGCAGAAGTGAAGGCAGGCAAAGGGGGAGATGGGCGTTATGTTACAACACTGACAGAGGGTAGTTATCTTCATTGTCTCATTTCTGCCCTGGGCCTTTTGTCCATCATTGGGTGACATTTAGGTTCAGGGGCTAGGTGAGTTTAGCCACCTTCCCTCACTGGTGTTCTCCTCCCATACTCACTTCCCTTTGTGAATGGAAGAGCATCTCTGCCCCGTTCAAAGTTTCCTTTCCTGTGTCAGCTATCAGACTGGGGTTAAGTCAGACAACACAAGAGCCCCTATGACACACAGGTTGCCCTCCTGTGCAGCTGCTGCTGGCCCAATGATTCTCCGTTGCGTGTTAGTGTGGCTGACTCTTCCAGCCTTTGTGTAGAAGCTTTCCTTTATCCAAACTGAATTATAATCTGTTATTCTCAGACTGTTTTTCCAACTTGAATTGTAATCCTGTCCTCTGAGGCACGGGCAGCCTCTTCCAGCATGTGTGTTACCGTGAGTTCCCTTGCTTCTCCTTCCCTCCTCCTTTTTAAGCAAGGATTCATGTTTACCCTTTCTAGCCTCTGGGCCTTCACCCATCTACAGGTTCTCAGAGTTGACCACTAACGAGCCTGTTAATCATTGCTTCTCTTACTTCTCTAAGTACTTTTGGAATAATTTCCTCAGTCTCACAGGATTTAAGAGCATCTGTCCATTTAAGTACTTTCTAACCTGGTCTTTACATGGCCCAAGCTGCGGTCATTCCCCTTTGTAGGTACTAGTTGTTACAGAAGCATTATTGCTGCTGAACTTCTTTTGGTAAACGCTGAGGTAAGGAAGACACTTTTAGCAGGCTCGTTCCTCTTCAGGCACATGCTTGCCTCCAAAAGGGCAGGCTTCCCCAGGACCCATGGTTGGAGGTCCCATGAGGACAAGGTCTCGGGCAAGCCTTTCAGCAGGCTGTTCTCTGCAAGGAAGCCTTTTGATTATGTGCTGGACTCACCCAGAGCCTGTGTGCCCTGGCCCAGCTGATGGGACGGGTGCTGCATCGTGCGCCCCATTCCCCTTTTCACATGGCCAGCTTTCTCGGAGCAGAAGGAGAGAGCAGGCGGAGGACCTCTCGCTTCCCGCTTGCTTCCCGCTCACTGTGGTATAGACTGCCCCGCAGACTGTTTGTTCAGGTGGTGCCGGATTATCATTATCAGACCTCACACTATAAAGAGCCCCGAGTTTCTACGGTTTGAATTAAAAGAGTGATGACACGACAGATTAACTTTTTCCTACTTCACCCCCCTGCACGCACCTATGCTCTTTTCCACAACCTCCATCTAATAACAACAATAATAACAGAAAACAAAGCAAATCCCCAGCCCATGCAGGAAACTGCTCACAAGTCGCAGACTCAGTGTTATTTTTTATGTTGTGCCTGCCAAAACCAACATGAGTCTGCCTCAGGGATGTGAAACCATCTCGGATTTATTAGAAATGAGTATTTTTCATGGCTCCTCCTTCTTCTTCCTCTACCATTTTGACAACCAGCCAGTCCATAAAAGCTTTCCTGCAAAGCCAGCTCTGAGGGAACAACATGCCATAGCTTCAGTTTTGCGCAGAAAGGCGAAAGTTTGCCTTAAAAACCACTGGTATTGTTGATTGGTTTCTAGAGAAGGACGTTCATTAGTGCACGCAGACCACTGCGCTTTTTGCAGTGGTTGTTTCTTGGCTGACTAAAATGTCTATGTATGTATATATGTATATACATATATGTCTGTCATCACTACCTCCTCGGTTCCTGGGAATCCCAGTGGCAGCCCCAAAGTAAGTGGCGTGTAGGGAAACACAAAGTCGTGGTCCTGTCAGCTTCTTGCTGAGCTGGGGTCACAGGCACTTGAAGGACTGCGTCTGGTCAATGTGTCATCAAACATGGCCAGGGCTTGGTAGAAACCGGGAAAGGCACCAAGCGTTAGAGCTGCGGAGCAGAGCTGTGCCTTTGAGCTGCCTGCTTGGGCTTGGGGCTGCGGGCATGGCTGGTATGGGGGTCACTGTCTGCCCCTCTCATGGACACCCTGGGGTGCTGTGGGGCAGGCTCACTGCGACTGTGCCAGCGTGGCTTCTTGTGTCCCCACTGTTGGGCACACCAGGTGGACCAACTGCACATCCTCTCCCCCTGCATCTGTAACTCCAGGTAGACAGGATCAAGACATGCTCTGAGATTTTTTCTGCATTACTGTCACCACTGTGCCTGCTCTGGCTGCAGTGTTTTAAACACAGCGGGTGGATTTTCTTTGCCAGTGGAGAGTTGGAGAGCAGAATCTCATAGAAAGTGCATGGTGGGTATTAACAGGCAAATTTATTTGTCACTTCAGCCTTTGATGGCCATAGATGTTTCACGAAGCTCATCAGAGGAGTCAGAATTCTTGCCAGCAAATTGTCTGCATCTGTTTTGCCAACATCTGTCATTCAAGGACAAGAAATTTACCATGGTTATTATATACTTCTTATAAAATAATTAGCATTCAGATTTCTTAGCTTTGTTTGGTGTAAGCTTTTCCCTGCAACCAAGAAAGCTAAAAATATTTTGTTTTCCTTCACATATACCACTGACTCTCACTTAATGACATCACTCCAGGAACTGGTGCTTTAAGAAAATCCTCAGAATATGAGCAGTAGGCTTGTGTTCACACGCGCAGCATCTAATAGCCAAGGCCTGGAGTGTCTGGTGCACAGGTGTCCATTTGTCACCATAAATATAGCCAATTGAACTGTTTGATACAAAAAGATGTGTGACAGTAATCAAATGAAATCTCTAGGTTACACGTGCGCAGAGCCCTGGTCCTGGCCTTACACGTTTTGCCACAACAGAGAGCAATACTTCTGCATGTTCTTATTTTGAATTAACCTAATTTAGCCCCCGTTCCCTCTAATGTGATGGCTATCAAAGATTTCTTCTAACTTTTTAGACACCTAGAGTTGCAAAGAACTGTTGGAAAATACATCCTCCAGTGTCTAAAAAAAAAATCAGAAGCCAAATAAAATAAATAAACCTGATGTGTTATGAATTGTTCAGGCCAGTCTTGTGAATGCTTAGGGTCTGATTTTTGAAATACAAAATGTCATTTTAAAAGTTATTAACAGAGCTCCCTATCCATGGCATTGGGATGATTATTGAAATTCACTTGACTCTAGAAATTGATGAATTTCAGTGACTGAATTCATTCTAAGAGAAAGAAATAGTAGACCAAACATGATTTACTAACATGGTGGTCATCCTTTATCTAGGAAGAAGAGCAGCCAGCAAACTGCAAAAATGTGGGGTTTGCCCTTTGTCATTTACCTTTAAAATCACGTTATTCTGAATAGTTTCATTCTTCCCTGTTCTCCTTTTCATGTCAGTATGAATGTGGTTGCCACTCTCTAGAAACGCACTGTGAAGTTCTGGAAACAGCCTGTGGACTTAGGCTGCAAAAGCCTTTGTGTGGGTCTCTGTCAGCCCATGGCATGGGAGAATGGAGGTGGGGACACAGCCAAAAGAGGGGTGTGTTTTTCGGAGGAGCGGCTGTCTCATGGTCCAACAGGACCTGGAAGCTTGTAGCACAAGTGCGGTCCTCCCAGAGCAGCCAGCTTTTCTAAGCGCTCATCATGCGCTGGTGGCCAGAGGAAAAATGGGAATGTCCCCTTCTGTGACAGACAGCATGAGCTTCAACTCAAAGTTTAGGAGGGTACAAATTGTTTATACAATTGGTTATAAATATATAAAGTCCAGTGTTTTAACAAAATACATGTATGTGCATCAGTTTGAAAATGGAGATGACCTGTCTCGTTTTGCCACTATTACAACGGACGGACATTTTTGGGAGCCATAGTGAGGACACGTTGATGTTTTTGCAGTCTGTCCTGGTTAGAAATTAAACCTTTTTGTGAGTGTAGGATTGAAGTGAGTTTTGTTCCACAAACCCTTCTTGAAGTAAGATAGCTATGACAGCTGAGTTGTTATTTGTGTCAACTCAGAAGTAATTGGTGCAGGTACATGAAACTCAGTCTCTGAAAGGACAGGGGAAGGTTGCTGAACCTGGCAGAATTGGAGGCTGGAGTTTGTTAGCCCTTTCAAGCAAATGTCTGAGTGTAAACCCAAAATACAGTGTGTGTATTTCTATTACAATGATGATGCAAGCTGTAGACACCTATAGATGTGTGTGTGAGAGAAGAAACCGTGGGTGTCTGTGAAACACGTGCTGCAGTCCAGATTTGGGACTTCTGAGTGCACATCTGAACCTTTTGGGCTGGGCTCACCCCACTTCAGTCATTGCCCTTGATCACTCCATGTTATTACTAAAACATACCTGTCTGAAACACGTTGTCTGCTAATCCTGTCTCAGAGATCTGGCTTCCTGGGCAAAGGAGAGCCTGCCTTTTGGTAATGTTAATGTACTGTCCCCTTTTAGCAATGGAGACGATTCCTTGACTGGGCAGATGGTTGTGTCTGCCTGGCTGGCTTTTTGAGGAGCTGCAGGGCCATGTGGACAAGCCCAGCTCACCCTCCCTACAAGCTTCTGTAGTTACCCATGCACAAGACGAAGAAGCAGGCCGGTAATGGGTACCAGATGGAGGTTTATGTGTTTAAACAAAGACACATTCTGGACAATCAGAAACAACTGAGTGGCAGTTTATACGTTAAACCCCAATTTAACAACAGCACTTGCTCGCTGACCTAGAAGAAGCAGGGCAGAGGGTCCTTTGTGTTGCCCTAAACGAATGATTCCCCATTGTCCCTGCTTCTGCCAGGGGGGCATGTGTACATAAGGAGAGGGTATATGTAGGAGCATCACTTTCACAGTTTGTGGAAAGCCTTCCTTTCAATGGGACATGTCCAAGGTCAACTAGTTTTAGAGTCAAGCCACCTTGTTGGCTGCCCTTGTCGTGTTCTTATACATGTTTCTCCCTAGACTCTGAGAGGAAGTGTTTTATATTCATTTCCACTGGTGGGTTTCTGCTGCAGAGGTCGGTGTGTGTTTTAAACCAAACCCTTATGAGTACACAAGCGGTTGCTATGTCTTCTGCCATAGAAGATAGCATGAGTTTGGTTACAGCTAAGCATCGTTCATCTGTATTTCTGTAAACTAAGTTGATTGAATGAATGGAAGATCTGTCCTTCACTACTGGGTGGATGTCTGTTGAATACAAAAATGACACTGTTATCATCTCTGCAAGCAGTAACGTCACCCTATTGTGTATACTGAATATCTTGTTTGACTGCATGTACTGATACGCTTTACAGTTTGACATGTTACATAAATAAAAAAAATCAAGAGAATGGTAAATTCCTAAACTTAATCTCTCAGAAGCCAAACAATAGCATTTAACCTTAACTCTGTCTATTTGGATTATGGTTAAATAAACTTCCTTGCATATTATTCTCAAACAGTATAACCTGTCAGCACACGTATCAGTCAGCAAAGATAGTGTATTATTTAAAAAGCCAGTTCTGTCAGCAGGAATTGAACATGCTCATCACTTTGCAGGAGTACATCTTCTCCTTTCACATGTGGGAGCCAGTTTTTTGGGTTTTTTTCCCCAAATGCCAAAAAAAAATCTAAAAATTTCTAAAGGGGAGAAGAAGGAGAGAAACTTGTCCCTCACTAGTATGCTGAAGCTTCCTTAGCTGGAAAGGGAGTCACCAGAACAGTGTAGGAGGCTCCAGCTCCTCCGCGCTTCCCTGTCAGTAGAGTGATTTCCTTCAGACCAAGTAAGCGTCCTTTACCCCTCCAGTGCTTTGTGTTGTATTTGTTTCTTTAGGTTTTATCATACAGGATTTTGTACATATGGCTACACAGTGAAGGTGTTTTCTCCACCATAACTCTACCAGCAGCCCAGGGTGATCTGTCTCTTCTGCTCAACCTGACCCTCGTCAGTGTTTTCTTGCATTTGTGTTGGAGGAGACATAAAACGGGCAGGTTTCCTTGATGGTGCACATGATGGATGTTAGCTTCTGTCTTGATTGAGTTAAGCAAGGAGGTTTCTCCATTTCTTCAGGGATTGCAAAGAAATAGATAGAAAGGATGCTCGGCACCAAGGTGCGTGGAGTTCATGTCAGAGCTCTGGTCCCTGGGCAGCAGCATCTGTATTCACATTGCCTCGTGCTTGAGCAAGAGGAATAAGGAGAAAACATTCATGTGAACTAAGTCCTCTCCAAAGGAAGGAAAAGGAAAACCCCTCTCAGTCTGTACCCGTTAGCTGTATGGGACGAGCTATAAATAGAGTGTGATTATAATTGACAATGTATGATTGCGTACTAGGGATGAGCAAACCAGGGAAAATACCATTGCAGTATTAGCAGGATAATCTTCCCGAAACTGTGTTACTGAGCAAGTATACTGCAGTAAATAAAACACTGGTGGAGCATCTCACCTAGATGTTCCCCAGCCAAGGCCAGTCTGATGATGAAAAGCTTGTGGTTAGCTCTTTACTCTGCCCCATTTCTGTGCTTGTTTTTGTCAACACAATGTCCCACACAAGACCAAATGGACAAGTTCTGCAATGTTTTGAGCGAGACAGAAGTTGTGATAATTTCTGGCCCAGAAAGAAGCAAGAAGTCTTAGTTTCCCATTTTCTCAGTAGTGAAAACCTTTGCTTTCTCTTGTGGCCTCTTGCCATCTTTTTTTTTTTCCCTGACAATTATTCTCCCACTTCAGTAATTCTTCCTGTAGCTACCTACAAATGAACTAAAAATCCCTTTTCTTGCATGGACTGAGAGTCTTGTGAGGCCAGCACTTCTAGTTGCAAATCCTGTGGTATTTGACAAATGTCTATATACTCCAGCTTGTGTATTTATGTGATAAGGCGAGACTTTCAGCTTTCAATGTGGAAATGTAACCCATGTATGTTGCAGCTCTTCAGTATGCAGATGAAACACAGAACCTGTGATGCTTCCTAATCCCAGGTTTTCTGGGAGCATACTTAAGATGTTGGCAGTAATGTCATCCCTGCCTGCTGGTCCATTTTCCCTCTCCCAGTTGCAGACTGTCTCTCTAATGAGTGTAGACTTTGAGTGGATTATTGGGTGTGATCACGCTCTTCATCTGACTCACAGTCACAGAGGCAGTTGGCCATGAGCAAACCATCCCCCCCCAGTGCTAGTCTGTCTGTGGGCCTAGAAACCTACACCCATTGCCCTGGTTGTCACCATTCACCGTCTTTTTGAGACATGTAGATGTCAGCCATGGTGTTGCTGCAACGTCATGAGATCATTTTGTAGAGAGCCTGGAAGCGAGCTTGAGCTGAGCCCCTCGTTTGTATTGCTTTTAGAGTCGGTGATGGCGCCTGTAAAAACCCCAGCCCTCCCTCAGCCCTTTCCTTTCCTTCTCTGAGGACTGGATAAAGAGCTGAATTTGACCCAAAATCCCAATAGGATTTTGCATAGGGCAGATAACAGGTTTGAGAGGTTGCATTTTCTATCTCATCCACTTCACTGCCAGGACGCTACTCTGAGGCTGAAAAATGGGCCGTGAGCAAGTGCCAGGCTTTGGTGAACTCTGTCTCAGGGTTAGTTGCAGACCACAGTGAGCTTTTCCCCACCAAGGGAGGTCTGTTTAAAACCAAACAACTTTTTCAGATCGCTTATGAATTAGGATCATGTGGAAGGGGGCAGCGTAATAACAGGGTAGAACAACTTGTCAGCTCTGCAATTAACATCAATACATGCTATTTAGCTCTCTTTATAGACATATAAACACACTTCAAACAGGCATCTCGTTAGAAAAATCATGACTCCTATACATAGAGCATAAAGATTTCAGTGTTGAATACCACTCACCATTATTTTTAGTTTACAAAAACAAAATCTTAATTATGTTTCCAATGACAACTGCATCGTTAGCAGCCAGATGTTTTTCCCTTAAATTAAAACACACAAAAAAAGATTGTTTGGGGGCTTATCTGAAATAGAGGTACGCTTAATGAAGCTGGCATTGGAACATCAGTCTCTCTACAGGTCAGGATGATACTGTGAAGCCTTTGAAGAACTCCGCAAACCCATCATCCCAGCCATGTGCCCTCCGTAGCTGTTACTCAGTGTTGATTGGAATTATGGAGTCATCTGAAAGACGGCAATCTTGCATTGTCTCCTGAGGTACATCTGCAGCAGTACAACAACCCAGGGCCAAGGCACAGGACTGATGACTTTCACATCACGACTGTGGTGTTACACCCTTGGTATGTTCATTGGTCCTATAGCAGTGAGTACCACAGTGTCCTGGTCTGGCACTGAGGTCGTGACACGCTGTCCTGGGCCTCAGGGCAAAATGGTCACTGGAAGCAGCTGTCCCTAGCATTTCTGGGCATCAGGGAATCCGGGAAAATGTCCACTACGTACACAGAGAGTGACAGTGAGGTGATGGTGGGTGCCTGTGCCTCCACATGCAGGACATTTTCCACCTGCCTATTCCAAATCTGCCAATACCAGCAGGTGGATAATTAGGGGAGAGAGGGGTATTTTTTTCTGTTCCCAAAGCCTACTAGTGGATCTCAAAACCTGGGAAATGGATCCTTGTTGTGCTTAGTGACTGAGCTGCCAGAGAGTGTCAGCAGGCTCGTCCTTCCTGCCTCCTCTCCCTTCCCCGCGGCTGCTCCTCTGTGCAAAGTCTATTTCTTGCCCCAAACTGCTGTGTAGCAGCCCCAGTGACCAGCTACCCCTGCCTCTTTCCGCCCACCCCTGCCTGGGGGGCTCCCACCTCCCTCCCTCCCTCCAAAGCCGCCCCTTTTGCACTGCTGTCACAGCACAAGCAAGGCAGGGGAGCGAAAACGTGGCTGGCGGGGCCCTGGCAGTGGAGAGGCTGGCCTGGTGGAAGGCGGCGCAGGCGGCCGGACGATGTGTGCTCTTCTCCCCATGATTTATCACTTCTGGCAGAATAGTCACACTTGCCGTGCTGCAGAAGCGGATATTTTGATTAACAGAGCAGGCAAGAAGCAAGTGACATGCCTCCCCCCCGCCATTCTTCTCTCCCTGCATCTTGCCAGCTTTTCATCTCCCAGAAGATCAGGGACAACTGTGTCCTCTGGCTGTGCCATTCCCATCCCCCAGGGCAGATACGCAGTGCGGAGCTGGAGCCATCCTGTCCCGCCAGCAGGCAGGGGACCCTGGCCCATGCCACGGTTATTTGTACCAACTCCTTTTCTCCTCGGTGTTTTGTTTGTCTCCATTGGCTCTTGCTTGGCCCAAACTGCAAAGTCAGGCTGCAGAGAGCAATTTTTGTGCCCGCTCCTTGTGGGGCAGCCTATTTTTTGCTCGCATTTTACAGCACTTGCAATTTGAAGATTTGTCTTTTCTGCAGCAGAAATGGTATCTCTCCCAGGCTTTTCACTTAAGCTTGCTTCTAGCCCTGGCTTATTTTGCTATTTACTAAATTTCTTCTATTTTGACAATATCTTTCTGACACTGCACAATCCGTGTGAAAATTGCAAGTACAGTAAGAGCATCCCTTCCTGCTTCTTGCTATAGTCTTTTAACACTCAGCCTCCTTTTCCATGCTGCGATATCAAAATATTTACAGCCCATCTTTTGCCATCATCAGATTGTATGTTTTTAAATTCAGTTTCAAAATTAAGGGCAGGGAAAATTATGATCATTTCCGCATTAGTCACTCCATCCAGTTTCCTTGGAGTGATGAGTGAATCAACTCCCATTCTCACTTACTGTAGGGGTAAATATGTGTAATTTGAGCAATTTTTGGTTGCTCGATATAATTGTTTGCTGCTGCGCTGCAGTGCAAAATGCGGGGATGTGTGAGGAAGTACTTGCAGCAGGCGCATGCTTCTTGCCTGTGGTCCCTGCCAGTTTCCATGTTGCGATGCCAAGTTTGATGGCAGCCTGCCTTAGGATGCACATGGGCTTAGTTAAAAGGACCTGGTAGACAGTTTCCAATGCACCATCTCTGCATCGCGTCGGGCTGCGTCTTATGGATGGGATTTGCTTGGCACCCCCTTGTGCTGTTCGCCGAGGTGCGCCTTGGTGAGAGGATGGGACATGTTAACAGCAAATGCCACCTTTCAGTGCCACAGAGGAAGGGGTCCCCTTCTGTCTGTCAGCTGAGAGCGTGGCAGCAGTGGGGGTGCCATCTGTCCTCGGTGCAGCCTTGGTGGCACCCCCGGGACAGGCCTTGCTGCCATTAGGATGCCCGAGTCTGTTCAGAGCAAGCCTAGAAGTGCGAGAATTCTGAGTCTTGGCATGAGTTACAGCTTGTATGGCAGCACGAGATAAGCTCACTGGAGATGATGGGCCAAAAATGAAAATAAATTCCACTGGGTGTTTCTGTGCTGTCAGGTTGGTTCACTCCCTGCTTTGCCCTGGGGCACGGCTCTGCTCTTCACCCACGCTGTAGGTATAAGAGTTTGCATTCAGGGCTCCAGTCAGAAACAAGCCAAATATTTCTCTTGGCAGGGAAATGGCTGGACCTCACATTGAGAGCAGTTGTGAACCAGCGCACGCCGTTTGGCCCTGGGGTGGGGGGTGACTCATGGCATGGAGAACTGACTATGACTGAACTTGCCACTGATCACCAAGGCTTTCTTGTGAGGCTGGTGCACGGCAGCATCCCTGAAGACATTATAGATTTGGCACGGCTCTGTCATGGCAGGTCTGCTGAAGCAACTACTTCGTTATTCAGTCGCCAGCATGAAAGCTGTGGCTGCTGCTCTACTGGTACTTGCCTGTCTGCCTTCTGGGAGGAAGCCTCTTCCAGTGGCAGGGGATGGGATCAGACACAGCAGATGAGTCAGGCTGATTCCGTATTTGTGTTTCAGGTAGACCAAGGGGCTGAAACCGTGCCAAAGTCACAGCCCTGTCTTTTGAGAAAGACCTGGACTTTAAGGCATGGCTTTCATATCTGAGGGCTTTCTAATAACTTCTTAACTAACTGACTTGACTTTGGCAGGGAGACAGGTAGCGGCTGAAAAGGATTAAAACTGTTAGAAATGAACAGCTTTGAAGTGGCTGACACCCTATTAAAATTTGGATGGCAGATTCTTTTCCAATGGTATTTCTTAACCGCTACAACCTGGTAGGGTGAGCTCTTCATGCAAAAGTTAATGGTGAAAAAGGAAAGTCTACGTAGTGGAGTGGAATCTCAAAGCTGATGCCACTCAGTTATTTGATAGCTGTAGGATACCCTGTGTAACCCATGTGCACCACAGATTTTGTTTTCAAGAGAGAATATTTTATGTTGTGGGAATATTTTCCTTTTATCATATTTCTGATCTGACATAGCATGCACCGTGGTGGAGCTAAATAGTATATCATTTTCCGTGGCCAAATAAAGCTTGTTTGGAGAAACAATCTGCTATAGAAATTACTCCAATTAGGACTTTCTGCAGCAAGCAAACAGCGATCCAGTTCTGCAAGGCTGAAAGCGAGATTGTGGCAGATGATACACACTTAAGGAGAGAGAAATTTTCCAAAACAATCTTGGAATATGCTGTTTTTTTCACATGTAAAACATCATATGGAAACATGCTCCTTTCAGCTGATTTTCTTTCAATCACCCTCTTTCCCCCAAGCTCCGATGTGACCTTGCCTGTCAGGCAGGTTTTGAAACTTTCCTGCCAGCCAGGTTTTCTCAGAAACCTCACAGGCATACTGCCAACTTACCTGCCCAGCAACTTGGAAATCTGCCTGAAAGATGGCACCAGAGTGGGGAGTGCAGGGGCTTTTGGGGTCTTCAGCTCCAGGACATCCCCGCTGGATACTCTGCCCCAGGGAAATGGACCTCTTGGTTCCCAGACTCCCAGGCCAGCTGGTTCCTCTGCCATCTTCATTGTGATTGTGGAGGGAGCCTTGCTGTCAAACCCAGCTCTTCAAACAGGTCTCCAAGGGCCCTGAGGCTTTTTGCTTGCTTTGGGTCCCCCACCCAGTTCATGGTCTGGGAGTCCTATGCCTACGGTCCTAGTGTGGTTTCCATCATCGTACTGCCAGGGAGCTGTGACTCCCCAAGATCCTTAGTGCTCAGTTTTCTTGGCTGTCGCTAGAAATCTGGAAGATGTGTTGTGTATCAAGAATGAAGTAATTCTGGATTTTAGTCCCCTGAAAATGTCTGTCATTTGTCTTTTTGCCCATGGTAAAATGTAAAAAAAGACTTTGGATGTCCAAAAGTGATCATGGAGCACAGATTTGGTTTCTCAGGTTGATCCGCTTTTTAGCTCTGGGTTCAGCAAATGTGTGCGGGAGCGTGGCTTAAAGTTTATGAGTAGTTCTGCTGAGACAAGTCAGTGTATCCACTAACTTAAAACCAGGCTTGTGCTGAACACTGCCCTGAACTGGGACTACAGGAGTAAAGTGCGTTTTCTACAGATCATAGAGTAGGTCATAGTTTCCTCAGGGGCATTTCAAACCAAAACCTGATGGCTAATGAAAGGCAAATTGTAGTACTCTAATTTACATGAGCACTCAACTTCAGACCTTTGACATGTGTTCAAGGAGATCATGGCTGGAACTACTCCTAATCAATCATAACTCCTTCTGGCATGAATCTGGAACAGGAACAACTTAATTAATTCAGTGCCAATGAGCTTTACAGCTAACACATAATGAGAATAGACATTATATAGCTATTTTCCATATAGCTATGTAGCCACTCATGTAACAGCATTATCATACCTACACACTGCAGTAGGCACTTGTATATAGTCATAATTTCAGTCTGCCAGAAAATGATAGTACTCTGGTTTGTGCTGAGTGTGTGTGTGAATCTTAGTAAAGCATATGCATATTTTATGTGGTTCTACATCACAGCTATAGATTAAAACCTCTTCTTATTCTAAAGCAAAAGTAGAAGTTGTTCCCATAAATAATATTGTTCTTGTGGTTTCTCGTCTTCTTTCACAGCACTGTGCTCTCATTGTGAAAGGAGCTTGTAGAGAGCCCTGGAAAGCCTCCATAGATAAGGATCAGTGAGTGGCTCTACTGTAACTGCCTATCTATGTGTCCTTTACGCAATAGTTTGAGGTAATTTTGGAAAGAGAAGGAAAGAAAAGAAAGAAAGAGAAAGAAGGAAAGAGGAGAAATAAAGAGAAAGAAGGGAGGAAGGGAGGGAGGTAGAGGGTGACTGATAAGCTAAAATGCTGAAACTCAAAATCATGAAAGTGTATCACAGTTGATGGGAAGCTCTCCCATTTCCCCATCACTCCCATGGGCGGATGGGACTGGGGCTGGCACTGACCCAGTCACTTCCCGTGGTCCCTGTGCCATTGACTAATCCAGCTGCGGAGCAGAAAGGGCCTGTGTAGCGTTTCTGGCAGTATTTTTCCAAAGATGGTTTCCAATCTTACTCTGAATCTAGGTGACATGGTAGTACCTTTTCTCTTGCCCTCCCTCTGTTACCCTCTTGGCTTTGGTCACAGCACGATGAGAAGGTACTCCTCATAAATATTGGCAGAGCCATTCCTGAGGGGCTCAGACCCCCTGGGCACAAAAGCAGAGCTGCTGCCTTCCTTTCTGCAGGCAAGGCGCTATTTTGCTCCAACAGACAAGGGAAACCTAGGACTGTCACAGTCCCCTTCTTCTCAGCCATTTCTTATGGAGACATTCCTGCTGAAGGATGCAGGGTATTTGTACCAAGAAGGGCTCTTGACAGGTTTGCCAGTTCTGTGCAGTCTCATGGTAATTACTGAGGCATCACTCAGTTTTCAGACCATTACACAAGACCTCAGCCATATGAGTCCACTTGATTTTTAGGGAGTAAACCCCCAAGAAAATGACTTGCAGCATTCTTGTGTTCCAAGTGTAAGGAGGGGTCCATGTTTTTCTGTGATTAATTGCATGTTTACAGTTTTGCTGAACAAAACCTGGCTTAACTTTGTGATATGAAATATGTCTACTGAAGAAAAGCATCCAATTAACACAGCCCAATTAAAACTTTAGGGGAAATAATCTTCAGTTAACAAACACCAGATGTACTTGTCAGGGTTATCTCACTGCTGTTATATTAATAATTTATAAAGCTCTGTTCATTTGAGCACTTACTTCGTAGAGAATACTATTGCAAGGTTGTCTTTCTAAATATTATGCCAAAAATAACCACTTCCCCGATCCTGAAACTGTTAAAACGTCATATTAAAAAAGAGGGAAAGAGATTGGGAAGGAAAGCATACTTGCTCATTTTTTTAATACAAGAAGATCACTTAACCTATGAAACAGGTTGAATAAGAGACTTTTTACTGCTTAAAAAAAGTCAGAAATAGTCATTCTGTAGCACGTTACTGCTTTGTGGGGAAAATTAAGTTATTTGTCTGCTAAAGCAGCACATGTGTGACAGGTGTAGAACTGATCCGCCAACAGAGAGGTGGAGGAATTTTCCAAGAAATGTGGACCAGAGCCAAGAAGAATAAACCAAGGAATAGAAAAGTCAGAGATTTACTGTAGTCTTTTTGCATCCTGGATGTTCATGTGAGGTTGCTGCAGAGTTGCAGTTTCCCCATCCATGATTTCTCAGTCCTTTGAGCGTCAAAAGGTACTGATAGACAAAGGGACTTGTTCATTAAGACCTGGATTCGTACCATATGACAGAAGGTCCCAAATGAGCAACTTGGTCACCCGTGGCTTAAGGCTTGAGCTGCTTTCTGACAGTGCCTCACCTCCAGCCGCAGGAGGGACCAACTTAGCTGTGTTTCTCACCTCAGCCCACGAGGTAGATGCCTGAACATTAGGTCAGATGCATTTGGACATGAAGTCCCAGTTCACAAAAATGGGCCATCAGTCAGTCGCTGAATGTTTCTTCAGATGTAGACATCAGTGGCTATCATTTCTTTTCGAGACTGAAGGTCCCCTCTGCAGTGGGCCAGTGTATATTGATGGGATCTGGTGTGTGGAATGAAGCTCTGAACACCTTCTGCCCCACTCACCCCCATCGCTTTGGCCATGACTCCTCAGGTCTCCTCGCTGCTCCGCTGTGGGACCTTTGTGGAAACTGCACACAGGAAAAGAAAAAAAGCTGCTTTTTTTTTTTTGTCCAGCTCCAGTCTATTCAACGGGTCCACACAGAAGAATGGAGGGGTATGTGAGGGTGTGTATTTTATGTCCATGTTGGATTTATGTTTGGAAGCACATTATTTTGATAGTTATTTTGCATTGTAGTAAATCTATGTAATAGATATAGATCTACAGATAGATATATCTATGTTTTGTTTTGTAATCTGTTTTCTCACTTTTGACAAATGTTATTGCTATTGCACTGGGCAGCGCTGGGAGGGTAATGGGTCGAGAATGATCAGTCAAACCGGAAAGTAACTTTTCAAACCACCTTGCTACGTATCTGGGATTTCAATGCCTTCAAAACCACAACAAGGGAGAGATAATCCTCATGAAAATGGGAGGGTTTTGAAAAGACAGGGTTCTCTGGGGAGCTGGAAATTATGTGGAAAAAAATGAAGATTCAAACCTGGGGGAGGATGAAGAATTTTTTCTGTATTGCCTTTGAGAAATGAAACCTACAGGGTCTCTGTGGTCAGAGAAAATGCATTCTTGGTTTTCCTTATCTTGTGCTGTGACAGCTAGGCTGCACAAATCCAGAGCAGATCTCTTCAACTGACATCTCCTCACGCTCTTGCTTTGGACTCAATGCCATTTCTAACAGTTTCACTTAACTACCCATCAGCCTGAAATCTTCTTCAAAGATGATAAATACTGAATTATCTCACCCCACCTCCCCCGGGGAACTGTTGTAAGAACAAAACCCAGTGATTGTCTAGAGTGCACTGGCTTTGTTTTCCAGGTGTATTTCCCTGTGTTCCTGCCTGCTGCCACTGCCCCATTGCATGGATCTTTTACTCCACTCTCTGCTGCCCCCAACTTGACGGAACCCATCCCCATGAGTCCGGGAGCAAGACCAAGTTTTGTCAAGAGTCAGTCAGGGTGTCATTTTCCTCATCTCCCTTGCTTTTTTTGCGCTGCTCCCCACACTATTTAGAGCACCATTTTACCCATATGGATGTTTGTCATTTAAGGGGAAGACGTCAAAGTTTTTAAAATTGTTTTTAAAATATTTTATGTTTTTAGATCATGGCAGGGCCTCATATGACACTGTCTTTTGAGGCATGCATGCCATAATCACTTAATTCTTTTCCCAAAGTCGGTAATGATATCATCTTTCAAGATTGGGAGAAAGAAGATGTATTCTCCTTATTGGTTAACATTGATCCCTGTAGGATGGGAGACTAAAGGTCCTGAGCTCAGGTCACAGGTATTTTCATGCTGCATCTCATGAGCAAGACAAGCCTTCCTCCAACTTAATGCAGTGAAGGATATTTTACATCCTTCTGGGAGGCTAGAAATGCCTTGGATGACTCTTATCTTGCATTAAAAAATGACTGCAGTGCCACAGTATTGTGCTGAATCAAAGACAGAGCATATCAAACAGTAGTCTGAATTTGATGATAGGTTTCCCTCTTTGGCAGAAATGGAGGTGTTGAAAATTTTTCTGATCTTGCGCAGTTTGTTGAGAGCGAAACCTGGTAGAGTTCAGGGGAGAAATCACGGCCTTGAAGTTGGTGGGAGGCTGCTGAATGTGGAGGGGATTTAATCCGAGGAGCCTGGCTTGCCTGCATCCCAGCCCTTCCCTGCCCTTCTGTATTTTGTTGTTGTGTTTAAGTAATTTTCTACTGTAAGCTTAGGATAATTTAATTCATTATATTATTAATTAATTGTAGCCTGTTATTTTAGATGATTGATGAACTCAATTGATTTCAGAATGGAGAGTGGTGTTCTTTACACTAAATGTTACTTTTCCAAAGGGTCGTGGACAAGTATATTTGTTCCTGATGTTCTCTCTCCTCTCATTTTCCAATATTCCAAATTGTTTCACATAAACTGAATTTTTCATAAACAATAAATGGCAATGGCAGAAAGCACTGCCACATGCATTATGGCATGGAGAGAAATACTTTCTTTTTCTCACTGAACTCATGCCAGTTTTAGTGGAAGTCATACATATGCAAGCAAGGGATTGGCAGAGGTGTATGCAGGAGCTCTGTTGAATCTGTGTGAGTATTTGTGTACGTACTTGTGTGCAAAAGACAGAAAGAATGTTGAAACCTGGGAACCGTATCATCTGACAGCTCTGTAGTGACATGTATAGTCCTGATTTAACAATTTGCTTTAAAAGGCACCGTGGGATCCTGGTTTGGGATCCTCCAACTGTGCATGGAGCAGTTTTGTTTTCTCTGTTTCTAGTAATAAGCTCTAGCATCCCAAAGTTAGTGTTACTTGGGCTGTTCATTTTCAAATTAATTTTGAAGTGAATGTAGTGTTAATACAGATTACCAAATTGACAGCCCAGAAACTTCTGGTGTTACAGCACTGGCTGATAGTACACTTCGCCCCCTCGTATTCATGCCTAAACATTGTAAGCTGAGCTGGAGAAGCCATGTTTAAATTGCTGTCACAAGTCATGGATTAATTAAGGTGTTGGGAAGCCTCCATGTATCTCACATGGCATCCATATGGCCCCACTCCTTTGCTGTCCCCACACGTTAGCTGGGGTTGAGGTTAAGATGAACAGGGACTGCTTACACTATGTGAAACAATTTCTTGCAGGCTTCCTACAGGTGGAGGCAGACAACTATTCTTTGGCTCATTTGTAAATATTTCCTTTACAACTATGGAGAATGGGAATATATTTTTTTTTGCAAAATGAAGGTTAAGCTCTCACCAAGTGAAGAAAGTGAGACCTGTCACTTGCCCCTATGATTACCATGGCTAATTCTGATCTGGGTTGCCACACACTGCTTGCTGTTCTCCTCAGAGTCCTACCAGGCCAGAATTAGCCTATGAGTTATTAAGACCTATTGTAAAGTCTTTTTTTCATTTTGGGAACCTATTTGATATAAAAAGAGAAAGGGCTTCTGCAGCTCATGCCCTGTGAAAGCTAAGACAAAGCCAAGTCCAGGGCAGGTGGTCCTACCTCACTGCCTCGTCATTTCTTCTGCTATATCCTTGCTATTTGAGAAGCAGTTGAGACTCTTGCTCGACACAGAAATCAGAATAAAGCTGTATGATCAGTTCTTTGACAATCTCATTGTAAGAGGCTACTTCCCTTCAGAAGCCAGGGAAGACTTGGTGTCTCTGTACTGCCCCTCTCTTTCTTCTACTGTAGTTATTCATCGTTTCTTCTCCACACGCCTAACACTCCTGAGTATGGATACTGCAAGAACCTATGCTTCAACAGTGCCCTGGAAACCTAGAGTGAGTTTTACTAATCAAAGAGCAAGAGAAAAATGTCAGGGAATTCAATAAACTGAAGCCTCATCAAGAATGTGAAGACTATGAATAAGAATTCATTTTACTAAGCCATCTTGAACCCAAGTCTTGATTTGTTTTTAATTTTCCAAGAGAGAGCATTGCCATAGTTTAGATGCTTTCAGTTATTACAAAGGGCTCTGTACAGCCTTAAGCAATAAGGCAATGTTAAGAAAGCAAGGAAAACTACTGAGACACCCAACATCCAGCCGGCCTTCTGAGGTATAATTAAAATGCAGTCCTTCTGGATAGAAGTATAAGAAGTTTCCAAAGATGCCAATGGAATAAAATCTTCTAGGAATGTAATAACTGTGACAGTGAGTAGTGTGTGTGATCTGCTTCCCTGTTTCTGGCAACAGCTGATACTGGTGGGTTTTGAACATAGCACAAATCAAGAGATGAACAGAGCACAAATCATTGTGTGCAACAGCATTTTCCATTGGTATTTAACACAAGTTTTGATAGTACTTGTCTTTTTTAGCTGTAAATGGTAGCCCCTATTTTTCTTTTTGCAGCCCCTATTTTTTTCCTTTTTTACCCAAAAAAGAAAGCTTTCCTGCTTGTTCACAGTTGTAAAAATAAGTATTAACTGCATAGGGCAATGGAAAGCCTCTAATAAAAAAAAGTATATAGATTTTGTGGAGAAATGAAATTCACAGATGAAACCAATTTAAGTAGCAGAATGCTGTATAGTGATTGTACCTCCAGCATCACTGGTTTGTGTATCTGTAGGTAACCAATTCCTTTTATTTCCCATTATAAGCATAATTGTTCTGATCAGCAAAACAACTTTTATCTGAAACCAGAAAGGTAAAAATAAACCTTTTAGCTGTGCTCATTGTAAGTCATTTAAAAGACCTTTTTAAACAACTTTTTATCCAGCTGTATTGCGTGAATAATAGGAACATTTTTTATAACTTTTTTTTAAATCATTGCCTTTTCCCTTTTTTAGTATCTCAAAAGCACAGGCTTCTTTCCTGCACACATTTTGTTTTTCATTTGCTACGATCGAGTGTTTGATTTGTTTTTCTTTTCTTGGTAATGTAGTTTCTGAAGGTCCATGCTGTTTCCATGTGCTCCTAAACTTGTAATTCATTTTTCAGACAAATAGATCCAACAGCACATTGAAGCGTCAGTCTTAAAAAACGAGGCCAAGTGTGCAAAGCATCAAAGAGTGTCCATTAAAGGAGTAAGGAATGTGAGCAGGGAAGTACAGGTCTGCCCTGGCTTGTCCAGGTGTGACTGGGTCTCTTCATTTCTTCTTCTTCCCTTTCCACAACTACCTCCTTGGTAGTAGAACAAGATACTCTCTTGACATGAGAGAAGTTGGAAACGTCTGCCTTGGGAAAAGTATGAGGCAAGCTCGGCCTTGCGCTACCATGATCAGTGATGGCGCAGGTAGCCATCAAATTAGGTTTCAGACTTACTGGGTCCATTGAAATAAAAGCGTACTTCACGAGGCTGATATTGCCGACAAAGCAGAACACAACTATATCATGGAGTCATAGAATCAAAGAATTGTTTAGGTTGGAAAAGACCTTTAAGATCATCAGGTCTAACTGTTAACCTAGCGTTGCCAAGTCCACCACTAAACCATGTCCCTCAGCACTACATCACCTGTCTTTTAAATACCTCCAAGGGATGGCAACTGAACCACCTCCCTGGGCAGCCTCTTCCAGTGCTTAATAACCCTTTCAGTGTAAAAATTTTTGCTAATATCCAATCTAAACCTCCCCTGGCACGACTTGATGCCATTTCCTCTGGTCTTATCGCCTGTTACTTGGGAGAAGAGGCAGATCCCCACCTCGCTCCACACCCTCCTTTCAGGTAGCTGTAGAGAGTGATGAGGTCTCCCCTCAGCCTCCTCTTCTCCAGGCTAAACAACCCCAGTTCCTTCAGTCATTCCTTGTAAGGTTTGTCCTCCAGACCCCTCACCAGCTTCGTAGCCCTCCTCTGGACACGCTCCAACACCTCAATGTCCTTCCTGTAGTGAGGGGCCCAAAAATGAACACAGTATTTGAGGTGGGGCCTCACCAGTATAAGGGGACGATCACTTCCCTAATCCTGCTGGCCACACTACTGCTGATACAGGCCAGGATGCTGTTGGCCTTCTTGGCCACCTGGGCACACCGCTGGCTCATATCCAGCCGGCTGCCCACCAACACCCCCAGGTCCCTTTCTGCCGGGCAGCTTTCCAGCCACTCCGCCCCGAGCCTGTAGCGCTGCTTGGGGTTGTTGTGACCCAAGTGCGGGACCTGGCACTTGGCCTTGTTGAAGGTCACTGCCTGTCCACTTGAGATAAAAGAAATTTTAAACTGGTTTTCGAAAGGAGAGTTGCTTTATCACAATGATGGGAGGCTCTCCTGGGCTGCAGCACATTTCCCCGGAGGCAGGCATGCATGCGATCTGTTTTTCCATCCCTCTGTCAGTCGACAGCAGCGCTTTGTTGCACAGCACCATTAAACTTCTCCTGGCAGCAGAGACAGAGATAGCTGCAGATTTCCCTTGAAGTCTGTCCAAGTCCCCTTTGGCCAGGCCCATGAGCTACACGCACGCGGGGATCTCCAGATCCCTCGGAAACAGAGTAAGCCTGAAACATTCCTGCAAAATTTATTAACTTTTTCGACAACTTCACATTTTTTGTGGTGGCTTGGCTGTCCTGGATTTCACAGTGCTATCTTTACTGGCAGCGCAGAACCTTTCTAGTCTTGTGGTTAACATTAATAACAGAATGTAAAAATACCTGGTGTATGTTTGCAGCCTGTGAGTAAATCAAGACAGCATCTGGGGGTACCCCCCCCGTCCCCACAGCAGGGCGTGCTGCTCTCGGGCGGCTGCTCCACCGCTCTCAGTGCGGCCCCAGCCCCTCTGCGCAGACGGACGCTGCAGCCCACGCCTGACCCTGGCCCTCAGACCTCACATGTACACCACAGCTCTTGCCTCCTTCTCGTTCTCGGGTGAGCTCGGGTGACACTGTGGGGTTTTTCCTCACCTGCACGGGCAAAGGTGCGATGGCTCACGTCCCCGTGGTGTTTGCAGAACAGAGATTCCCACCTGCTCAGCACTGGGGGGAGTTCATCTCCTTTTCCACACCAACATGGGTCGCCCCCCTCTCGAAAGCTGCCCGGCAGAAAGGGACCTGGGGGTGTTGGTGGCCAGCCGGCTGGATATGAGCCAGCAGTGTGCCCAGGTGGCCAAGAAGGCCAACAGCATCCTGGCCTGGATCAGGAATAGCGTGGTGAGCCGGACTAGTGAAGGGATCATCCCCCTGTACTCGGCACTGGTGAGGCCCCACCTCGAGNATGTGGTACTTAGGGACATGGTTTAGAAGGGGTTTTTGTCAGGGCAGGTTAATGGTTGGACTTGATGATCTTAAAGGTCCCTTCCAACCTCACCGATTCTATGATTCTATGATTGTGTGGGACACAGGGTGAGCTCTTGCCACGGGGTCACTGCCGTGGTACAAATTGTGAGCGCTGCGTTCTCCCACAGGAACTCCACCACTGCTTTTTTTGCTTAGTGCTCTTTCCTACCGTGAGACTAAGTGGGACACGTTTGCTCCCTGACAGTAGGAGAAGAGGACACTGACCACAGAAGGAGTGAGTTTATCAGGGATCATATCTGCCCATGTCCTTGGAGTCCAGCTGATGAGAAAGTGCATAGAAGTAGCTCATTTCCGCGTTTTTCTTCCTATTTCTCATGACAATTGTATATCAGTTTGTTTTCCCCTGAATGATACAGAAATGATAAAGGATGCTTTTTAGTTAAAAAAATAGCACTCTTGCAATTTTTCAGCATAAGCTGGATGTATGAAAATTGTAATTACAGCATTAAATTCTGCCATTCTAGTCCTATATTAACTCTGCAGGAAAAATTGTATCTGAGCAACTCACAGGAAACCGATGCTAAACTGTTAATCTCCATTCATTTCAAACAGTAGCGCATCTGTGCGTGTATCCTATCCTGAGGAGCTGGTTTCTGTAGCACTTTCTCTCCTGGAGCACTGACGAACCTTAAGGAGCCCTGATTTTTTCCAGAAAGGGAAATAAAATTCAGTCAAATCTTTGCAACAAACTCATGGCAAGTTGGGATCAGGTCATGTATATCCTCCAGCCACATTTTGAACATCATGTTGGAGTTGTCTGTCTTCCACTGTGGCTTTTGTGAGCCAGTCATCTCCCCAAAAAACAATGTTTTGATTTATTGGACAAACGATGAGTTGAAGAGGGCAAAGGGTTCCTTGACGCCTGTGAGATAAATAGGAGGCAGTACACTTCAAGGGAGGTCCTGTGGTGATTTACAGTGGACAGCAATTGTTAATAGGCCAACATTAGCTTTCTCTCCTCCAATAAATGTGTCAGGTTGGAATGCAAGTGTGCAGTCCCAGTGTCAGCTTTATGGCCCAAGAAACGCATGCTATTGAAAGCACAACTGCTTTCTTATCCCACTTGTGTTGGCTGCCTACCTTTCTTCTTGATCGATCTCTTCACCTGATGACCCTGCTGAGGCTTGTTTTTTCCGTGCTGTCTCCATTCTTATGTCCATTTACTGGCTGTGCTCAGGACGGCGGGTCTGTGGCAGAAAGAAATATTCATAAGGGCACTGTGGAACAGCTTTCGTGTCTGCAAGCAGTGGTTAGGGATAGCCACAGCTTGGAGCTTTCCTCAAGTGCATGTGTTTGCGTGTGTGAATACTATTGTTTGCTTAATTTTAGTAAGAAATTACCACAACTATTTAGGAAAATGTTTGCTTACCAGGCAGCATAGATTATTCTGACAGCCAGACTCCTTGTTTTTCCGTATTTCTTTTGAGAAGGAGGTAAAACTCTTTAAAATCTTTCATCAGTGTTCTCTTCTTCATGGTCCGGTGGCCCATGATGCTATTTATTATAGTGTGATACTGCTTTAAGGTAGGGGATGTGAATTTGTTTTGCGTCCCCAGCGTCCTCTTGTACCTTGGCAGTGGCTGGAGATGCTGAAGAGGCAATACCCTTAAAATGATGAGTCTTCCCATGTTTGGTCTTTTTTCCTTACTGGGTTCCCAGCTGATTAAGGCTGGTATCAGTGGAGATGGGGCTTGTTGAGCTGGACCTGGTACAATAGCAGAATATATGGAGGAGTATAAAGGGAATAAGAACAAGATGGACATGTGTCAGAGAAGGAATTTAAGGAATTTTGTTTCTAGAAGCTTGCCAGTGAGGTGAGAGCACGGAGTAGTGTGAGGAGCCTGAGAACACCAGCAGCAAAAGCCAGCTAATGCAAAATAAATGCTTAAGAAAGTTCAACCAGCAAACAAAGGTGCTGTAAAAACATCACAGAGGTGACTGATAAAAGATTGTTGACTGTTCCCAAGAACAGTGTCACCGCTAGTCTGGGCTGGTTCCTGCATACCAGTGACTCCTCCGCCTGCCCGTCCAAGCTCTGCCCATGTGCGGTCTAAGGGCATCCCCGGAAGGCCTGCCTTCGTGTAGCGACTGGAAATCTGAAAATGGGAATAAACCCTCCAAAACCAAACCCAGCAAAATGCTTGACTGCATACATGACTTTCCCTTTGGAGAGCAGATAAGGGGGAGGATGAAGCACAAATACCAGCTGCCAGATGTGCTGCGGGGTGCATTGTTGGAGGGAGTTGAGGTGTTCTGCCGATGGAGTAGGGCTGGAAGTTGTGGGGAAGTGGAGTAATGCAGAAAAGATGGGAAAGACAGCCAGTGCTTTTGGCGATGGATGTTTGTCCTTCCGCACCAGTCAAAGCTCTGTATTTGACTGTCTTTAGGGTTTTGATATTTCGGGGAAGAGATGTTTTCCTGCAGGGAGGAGGAGCAGATGAGTTAGACAGCTGTTTAAAGTGGAGCATGCATTAATTTTTAAAATGTTTCATAATTTATTATTTTTAGTCTATTTTTGAAAAAAAAGTGTTGTGCCCACGGATACACTGAAGTAGTTGTGTTGATCAGATGGCGATTTACCATAAGAAAACCAAACCTAGTGTCTCTCATTTCCTGATACTCATTGACACCTGTGTCACTGGAACTGAGGCTGGGAGAAGGGAAGAGAAAAAAAAATAGTAAAAATACTACTCAACTTGTTAATGAGATAGGATTTTCTGATGGGGAAAATTCACAGGGTATGGAGGAGAGAAAGCAAGCTTCCTTTTCATATTATTAATCTATTCACTACACTAAATTGTTTAGAAGAGGCTGTTATTGGTGACAGCACAGACCCTTTCTTCTTCTCTCCGTCTCCGTGTCTCCCCCTGCCTTGTCACACCCAAAGCACTGTGTTCCCACATGCTCTCCGTTTGTCATAGCCTCCGAGGAGACCGGGTTTTCCTGACAGAAGAGAAAAGGGATTCCCTGCCATGAGTGCCTTTGCATTCATGAATGACCATGCCGGGCAGACATGTGTCTTCTTTAGGCACAATTCACCCAGAAATACCGTTCTGAATCGGGATGTTAAAAAGTGCTTTCTCCCATCCTGCAGTGACTTCATCAGGATGCTGCTCGCAGCAGAGAAACTGCAGTTCCAGGAGATCTCTTGGAAGATGACTGATAATTGAGCAAAACCCAGAGAGAGAGGGAACCTCTCCTTTCCTCATGAGGAAGTTTCTAGGCTTCAGCATACGCTTGCTAGTGCTGGAGTACCCTGAGGACATGCAGTATCTAGGAGTTAATGTGGAGTTGTATGGATTAATAACTGTTAAGTTTTCTAATGTGGCAATGTTAAAAAAAAATAAAAATCCTTAATGGGGATTATTGTCTTGGTTGTGTAAATATGTAGTTAGCTATCCTTAAAATGCATATTATCAGCCTCTTCGGAATCATTGCATTCTCTCATGTAAATATGTATTTAGGGCATTTTTAAAATGCAGTTTTTTGCCCTGGTTATGTAAATGTGCTTGTACACTAAAAATGCCAATTTCTTCTTCACCCCCCACCCCCCGCTTTTTTCCTTTTTAGAATATGTAAGTGAATTTCATGCTTAAGAAAGTGAGGAAGTACTAGCACAGAATGGCTAAGAATATTTAGGGCAGGTCTTTCTCAAAGAGCATGTCAGTCCGCCTAATACAGCTATCTCGGTATTCCAGTTCTTGTTTTTTGCTGAGCCCGTTCATTAAGACTGTCAAAACTACCAGACTGGAAATTACTAGGCTGGCATTTTGGGCACAATTGACACATTTTCTGTACCTCATGAACTGGAATACAAAGCTTTCTTTATAGAAATATAATGTTCTTCTAACGGCAGTACAGATAGTAACCATAAATTTCCCTCCTTTACATCAGCGGAGAATTTGGATTCCTTTATCTTGTCTTGACTCCTGTTAATCCCTTTTCTTCAGTATTATCTTGAGTCAGTTCATTCCACTGATTAATTGTGTCAGTCAAATTGCAAGAATGGAAGGAGCCAGTTTTGACACCTGGGTGGAAATCGTTTCATTTTTCTTAGCTGTCTGAATGTATCTAAGATGTCCTCTAGAGACAGCAGAGAAAGACGAGTACCTCTCAAGAGTGATCCAGCCCATCCTAGGTGGGATGAACTCTGATGGGGAGGTGCATGGCTCTCTTGACTATGGAAGGAACCTAGGCTGAACTTTTAGGCAGGTGAAATAAATCCCATCATTTTTGTTCACTCAGTTTTATGGTACCTAAACTCTGCAGAGGAGAGAGGAATCCCCATGGCTGCCACATGGTCCTGGTCTTTTGATGACTCAGACTAGGAATGGTATTAGGAATGCAGAGTGTATCCCCTGGTGGAGGGGTACACCTGGGTTTCCTTCTTCCTTCCTTTAGAAACCAGAACCTTGGAAGAGGGAAAAGTGGGTGGCGAGTCAGGTGGAGCTTGCTTTTTTCTCATTCCAGCATGCAGCCAGGACGTTGCCAGGGTTTGGGGAATTACTCTGAGTCCCACTGTTTACAAGGCAGTGACTGGTTTGGGTCCCACTTGAGGCTGTCCTGACCCTGCACGCAGGGAGCCGTGTTTGCACAGTGCTGTCTGTGCCCCAAAATTCCCATGGGACCCACGCTGGCAGCTCAGCTGCTCTGCCCACAGATGACTGAGAGCACTGGAGTTTGCTGCACTGGTTGGCGACTTTCTAACCTGCCCTTACACGAGAGGGACTTTGGGTACAGCACATCAGCTCCGTTTCAATGCTAACCAGATGATCCACAAGGGAAAAAAATGAGGCACTCCTCCCATTCATCCCATAGCCTGCTCTGTGTGCCTGCATACTTCTTCAATTGTACTTGGCCCGGTTGCTAATGTGCTGTCTCCCTTTTGAATATATGGGACTAGAGAGGGAGGGGAGAAATTTATGGAGAGAAGAGAAAGGGCAGGATACAAGAAACTAAGAAAATGTTTATTAAAAAAAAATGCAACAACCATAAATTATTTTTTTTTTAAGAGAACCTACAATAATATGTTCTTTAGAGACAGGCTTTGGTGGCGTGTTTATTCACTGGGGTTTTTCATCATCATTTCCATGTGGTGCGTTCTGATTCCTCACAGTTTTGTGGGTTTTTGTCCAAGCCTCGAATAGCAAACATTTAATCTAGGGAACTCCCTTTCTGTTCTCTCCTCTTCCCAACAGTATGGAGTGAATTATTCTACAAGATACATAAGATTTTGTTTGCGTGGTGAAGGGGTAGGAGGGACAACAATTGACTGCATTTTGAGCCCTGCAGGCAGATCTTTAGCTGGTGTAAATTGTCACAGCTTCAGTGACTTCAGCAGAGCTCTTAACAACATCCAGTGCCTGAGGATCTACCCCCTGGTTTTGGCTTTCTCTGTTGAAGGCCTGCTGGGAAGCCCAAATTAGCAGCCGGATCTGAGAGAGCAAGAGAGAGAAAGAATAAGAGCAATGCCACAAAATCTTTTTTGCCATTTTAAACAGAAGAGCACTGATGGAAATGCCTTCATCCTGGAACATTTAAATTTTTGTCAAAGCTGTTGTCACTGAGACAAGCTATTTTGCAAAATGGGGCATACCTCATCCATGGATGGATAGTATTTTAACCACATGCACAGGCAAGTTTTTGTTTAAAATAAGAGAATGCTGGGTGATGAAGATGCTTCCTTTAATTTGTTGTTTCTGATAGGTTGCAGACTAGAAATTATCCCCACAAAGCTGTGAGCACTGTCTTTCATAAATAAATCAATGCATATTTGAAAACCCCTAGAAATAAGAAAACCAGTTGACCAATAGAAGAATCTTTCTCTTGGTTTGGTGACCCTTGGTCAAGGTTAGAAGACTTTTTCTAAGGAGAACATTAAGGGTGATAACTTTCTTGCTTCAAAGAGACTAACTGTGGTTGCTATGGGAGTAAGGACTATTCCATTTGAATATCAGCTCTGCTGATGTCCTTGGAAATGTGCCCTTCAGCCAGCGCACATCCTTGCTTTACTGCACTGATGGTCTTATTTCTGCTAGCTTGAGTTGAGATACCAGCTGGGAATTCAAGATCATTTTGGTATTCAGGTACATTTCTTCAGAAAATTTAAATCTAAGTGCCACACAGTTTTTCATCCTGGGAAAAAGCCTCCTCTTAAAACCCTGACCACCCAAAACAGGGAATGCAGTGTCTAGACTGGTTGGTACCCAGACTGGTTACTGGTTGGTAAACCCTGCAATTTGCAGAACATATTTTATGTGATACTAATCTATCTGTGTATAGATTTAAAATGTTTCAGGTGCCTTTTTGAGTCCCTGTGGAACAGTTTGTCAATGGATTATGGGAATCATTAGTTAATGTATTAGTGGTAACACTGCTGTAGTAGCAGTAAGCTGGACAGAACATTTGATAGACTGTTTTCAACTTCATTCTTTTAAAGTAACATTACAGTGTAGGGCTCAACATATAAAATTTCTGGTCTGCAGTAACTATGGGTGCCCCAAATCTCTAAAAGTGAAGGTAAAAGAGAGTATTTCTTGAAATGGACAAGGAGGTGTTTTAAGGGGAGAGGGGTAACAAAAGAACTCAGAGAAGAGAAAGTACAGATAAAATGTGTTGAAGTCATTGTGTGGCTGTAGCCATTGCTTGGGTTCAAGAGACATCTTGAATTTCCATCTCTTTTGATGCCTTTATGAGGATGTTTGCTGCAGTTTATGGAAGTGCAGGCTACAAGCAAATTTCCTTGAAGACATATTCATTGAATGGATCTATGAACATTTACCTGAGGGGAGTTTGAATGTTATTGCTAAAGTCAATCAAAGCAAATGCAAGACAACAGGCATCATCCTGCACCTTTGATGAAGACCTGGTGGCATCAGCTTCAGGCTGGTCACAGGAAGGAACTCAGATTACTCAGCAGTGTCAAAACCCACATAGCCTCGTGGTCAGCCACATGGTACAGTGTTGGTATGGGAGCTGCTCCAAAGCCACAGCTTTTCTACTCCTGATCTAGATAATTTATTATTCAGTCATTATCCGTTTTTTATTAACACCTGAACTATGTAAGAGACCATAGAGTGTCCATGTCTTCACCTTGAATAGTTTGAGCTGTAAAGGTCTCTGTTCTTAGGCACATGTTTGAACATCACAAAAAACTCCTGTAACTAATGACAACACAGCTTTGACAGTCATAATTGATAATGCAAAGAATATTGTCTCCATTAAGTTCAGTAGGATGTTGCTGTTGGCTTCCAGGGTGAGAAGGGAAGGGGAAAAAGGAATGTCAGGGTTTTTTCCTGTTGCCTTTCTTGGGAGGTATGCCTAGATATAATGATGAATGTGCTAATTTATGGTTTTGACCTCCGCATGGCTCAAGTTTAAAGCTTTTCTAGGAGAAGGAATATCACAGAGTGACTGGAGTGATTTGAAATTAGGATTCTTCCTCTGGCTCAGGGCTCCCCAGATAGCAGTTACCGACGCCTCATCTGGGGCATCTGCAAAATGGGTATAGAGCCCATGTCAGAGGAGGGGGGTGAGGCTAAATGAACATCTGTAAAGCAATTTGAGACTGAAGAAGAGTTTTACACAGGTGGACTACCAGTTTGTGTGGTTTTATTCCTGCATATCACTAGACATCAACAAGATCTTCTGAAGGAACAGGGGACTGAGATTTTACTGTGTGGCTGTTCGCCAAGGCTGCTCCATACTCTATCAAATCCCAAGACAGTTGACTTTAGATCCTCTGGTTAATTCTGCTGGGGCTGAGAAGCAGCGTGCTGGTTCTAGCTCTGCCCATGCTCATGCCAGTTTCATGGCTGGAGTTGTGGGGACTAACTCCTCAGAGCAGGAGAGCAGTGAGAAATGTGAGATTTTTGCAGGAATTTGGGGAATGTTGTGTTACCTCTACAATGTCTGGGTAACCCCCCCATGGCAGGGGTTGGTTTAGGTGATCTTTAAAGATCCCTTCCAGCCCAAACTGCTCTATGATTCTATGACATTCATTTACCACCTGTATCTGGACAGGGTTTTCCTCCATTTACATCCCTGCTGTAAACAGCTCTCATGCAGGAAATATTAGCTGAGTGTCAGATAAACTAAATTGATATGTCAGCTAGAATATCATGTCAGATAAACACAGTGAATCCTCATTCTAGCTGTTATCGCACACAGTATTCACACTGATCTGGTTGGTAGGTGCTGATTGCCCATCTGTGTTACCTGCTGGAGATTTTTTTTTGGAATAATGCCATTGTATTAGAAGTAAAATCCAAAGATGTAGCTAATGGCTGCTAACAGGTGTCTCTAAAATCTAGGAATCAAGCCAGCCTTTATAAAATTGGGAGCCAACCTAATTTGCATCAAACTGTTACAGAAATCTTGAGCTAGATTATTTAACTTTTGGATTTAAGCATTGTTTTTATGTTCAGTCATTGTTCACTGATTTCAGCTGGAGCTAAGGGAGAAGTTCATCACAAAGTATTTCTCATTTGGGTAAAAGACAGTAGTCCTGGGAGCGTACTAGAAAGAAGCAATTCCCATGAAACCCCCAAGGATATTGTGTGCTCGCGGGTGAAGGGGAGAATGCCAGGAGGCATTAAGTAACTGCAAGAAATTTCAGGAGCTGATAGAGACTTCAACAAGAGAAGACCTTCAAAATGTTTGATCTCATTTGGACAGATTCCAAATTGTAATGCTTACCTGAGCTGATCCTCACCACTTTCCCTTATCATTCATAGAAAATTACTTTTAAAAGCCAGTTTTATAGAAGAGTTTGTTAGGAGAAAGCTAGTTGTTTGTAGGTTCAATTCCAGACAGGCTAAGTGGAGCTGGAGTCCCTGACCCTGCAGTCTCCTACTAATTAGGTCCATCCCAGCCGACGGAGATACCAAGTGCAGGAGGAAAGTGGACTGCGAACCTTGCTGAGTCTGCCCTTTCATGAGACAGAAAATAAGCACATCAGTGGAAATGTCCGAAGGCCACTTCTCTCCAACTCCAATCAGAGCAGCAAAGGCATTTTGAATATTGTACACAGTGGGAAAAAAGTTTCTTCTGGAGAAACTTCAGACAGTTGGCTCTCAGTAGGGCTTTGAACGATTGACGAAGCAGATGTTGTGTGTGCAGTGGGTATCTGACTGGGAATGACAAGTTTTCTCTTTCAAATTATAACCATGAGGGTGATGTCATGCTATAATAAGGCATGCAGACATGCTGGGTCAGATTTTGTGGCTTCCAAAATGTAGAAGGAAAGATGCAAACATGAAGGGCAATGTACTCCGCTGGAATTTTTATTCCAGGAACAAAGAGGTGGTACTTTGCCAGTATCCTAAAACTGATCACATAGACACAAGACCTTTCAGTTTTAGGCAGCATTATCTTAAATCTCATTTGAAATGTTTTGCTGATTGTTTCTTTTGCTGTTTTCCCCCTGAAGATTAACTTGTGTTCAGGTCCTCAAAAGACACTTTCGTAAAGCTGCTAATTGCCGAGCTGAGGAAAATGGGTCACATGGTACACTCAGCACTTCCCTAATTAATAGACAACAGAACATGCTCACATCGAACTGGCTGCAAATCCAGCTCTGGCTGACTGAACGCTAATGGCAGCACCTACTGTAATAATCGGACACTAGTAAAGGAAACGAAAGGGCCTGTTAAAATCCCCAATGGGTGATGAAAGTTCTACATCATCCAGACCTTTTAATGTAATTGTGTAATGGCACAGACTGGCACTCAGCCTACCGGCATCCATTTAATTAGTAAATAAAACACTCTGAAGGCCTTGGCTACATCATGACACACTTAAAAATCCAGCTGAAGGTTCTTGACTACATGTAATAAACCCAACCAAAACTTTACAGTTAATGGTAAAAGTCATCATGTGAAAGCACATGGTAAGATGTGCTTTATTTCTACATTCCTTTTACTTCTAACACATGGTTTAGATTCCATTTCTGTGGCTTCTCCATATATTTAAAGAAGCTTTATTTTCACTATGTAGTTTTTGAGCCATTTGGAGCTTTCTGTCTCGTGATGTCCACGGATGAGTGTGTGACTGGTGGGGATGGCTCCTTGGGCAGCTGTGCTGTCGTGTGGCTTGTGCAGTTCACAAAAGGGAGCTTCTGTCGAAGGCTCTGCAAAGCTGCAGAGGGGCCATCTGAAATGCTTTTTATGATGAATTCTGACAAAAAGAGTTGGCTGGAGGATATTGCCAGCCCAGCACTTGTTACTGTAACTAGTCAAAATGATGGGTTTTCTGCAGTGTTGAAGCCTGTGTTTTCTTTTTGTCTTTAAAAAATTTATTTGACCTCTGCAAAAATCCTGTTGTGAATTTAGAAGACATTTAGCCTCAAACCTCAAATAAGTTTTACGTTGTGTTCTTCAGAACCATAAGCAAAACTGGTTTGTTTTCCCTTCCTCAAAAATGCTGACCCTGAGTAAATGGCTCACCATTCTTTTTTGTCTGCCATCTAATTAATCTGCGTTTTCCCCTCAGTACCTTGCTGTGTGTATATGTGTACAGCACTGTTTCCCGCCATGCTCTCTGTAGTGTTGGCGATAGGGAAGGTCAGTGCGACCGTTCCCTCCCAGCTTCCCCCCAGGGCAGTGCAATAGCTGAAGCATGAGCTGTTGGACGCTTCTGCCCAGCTCTAGGCAGGGAATCACCTCGCTTGCCAGTGGCTGCAATACTTGATTGTCTGCTGGAAAGATCCCTGGGCACCGTGTGTCTATGGAAATGGCATTTCTGCAGCTTGGGAGATGTTCCAGTCAAGGACAAATATTTTCAGCTGTAGAAGAGCAAGCTTAGGGTTACTCCCGGGATTACTAGTATCCTTTTGTGACAGCTATGGTGGGTTACTCTGCCAGCCCTGGGAGCACTCAAACCCTTTCCATGGGAAGCTTGAACATATTCCTCCTATTCTGTGTGAGCTATACCTTTCCAATTTTATGGTGTAGTTGGAAAAAATGGTTGTCATAGGACCATAGAATGGTTCAAGTTAGAAAGGACCTGTGGAGATCATCTTGTCCGATCCTCCCTGCTCAAGCAGGGCCACCTAGAGCCAGTTACCAAGACTGTGTCCCGATGGCTTTTGACTATCTCCAAGGATGGACACTCTGCAACCTCTCTTTCCGTTAAGTCATATATGATTTGAGAGGCAGATTCACCAGGAGTGGAGTGTGAGGGAAGGTGGAGGGAGAAGGCCACACAGACTTTCCACATGCTGGTGGCTTTGCACCCTGGACCTACGGATGGAGCACTGGGCTTGCTGCCCAGCAGTGGCACGGCAGACCCTACTCAAGGAAGCCCTGGGGAAAGTTAGAAACTAGTTTCAGAGGCTGTGGCTGCTTTATCAAGGAGTAAGTACACTGCAAGAGAAGAGGACCAGGCAGTGCTCAGGTGTGACTTGATGTGTGCTCACACTTGATGTGAGCTAAAACAATAATGTAGCTGCACCCAGAGAGGACAGCATCTCTTTAGATGTGTTAGGAGACAAGAGAGTAGCCCCAGACATTGCCTAAGTTTTCCCTTCTGCAGATTATCGTCCTTTTGGGTTGGTTGGGTTTTGTTTTTTTTTTTTTTAAGTTCCTAAGAGGTTATGAGCATCTGAAAGTGCAGAGGTCAAAATGCTGGTTGCTTGGGAGCAATGTTCCTAGAAGTCTGACTGCTGTAAGTTAAAACTATGTCACCATTGTTGAGCAAAGAATTCTCAAATAGGCTGTAAAAATAGACACAAGGCATTAGTAAAACAAGTCTGAATTGAGGCCATGCTGTTTGTAGCATGCTCCTTCAAACTCACCATTGTAGTGCATAGGACTTGAAGAATCTCACTGTCAGACAACCGCCACATGCTGTGCATTGTGTATAACTGGAGCGGAAGAAAAATGAGACAGGCGCACCCTTTGTGACTTTCATTTCTTAAAAAAACCATTTCTCCTCACTCTTGGTAATAAAAACTTAGAAGTTTGAGGTTTGGATCTGCTTATTATTGTAGGGTTGCTGACTGTCTTAATTTTTTTAAGGACATGTAAATAGTTTCGTAGAGCAGGGAAAGCTCAGCTACCTCCTCAGTCCTGCACTTCACTTGGGCACTTGCTTACGGATTATCTAGTTAGTTCTTCAGCTCCTCCCAATAGAGCTGGTGTACTGTTTCTAAAAATAATCTGGCACCTTTGGCATAAATGATTCCCCCACATGGGAGAAGTAGAAACCACAAAAGCAAGAGCCCAGAGGATTAGAAGCAAGGCGGGAGAATGAACAATGAGGCTTGGACACAGATTGTTAGCTCTGAGGTTTGTATTGATTTAGTGTCTTTAATTTTTAATTTGGAAGTGATTGCACTAATGTGTGAGCTAAAAGGGGAGGACAGAGGCAGACTGAGAGAGCAAGAAAAGCAGGAAGGATGGTGAAATGGAATTGCAAGTATTGACGAGTACAAGTGGAACCTGGGCTCCAGGAGTCCATGAAAAGCCTTCCTCTTGCTGCCACGGGAGCAAGGATTTCAGCCACAGCATTTAGGTGGGGTTCAGGAGAAATGTCAAAGGTTGATGCAACTTAGAGAGTCTGATTTTTTTTAATTATTATCATTTTTTCCCCCAAGCTGCTTGACACTGTTAAAAGACACAGTGGGAATATGCTTACCTAGGTTTGCCAGTGCAGTATTTTAACTGACATGAAAAGAGCAGTCTTTTGATTGCTGAATCCCACTGGACAGTAAATTAACTAAAAGTTAGTTAATAAAATCTGCACTTCTCCGTTTGCGTGGCAATCTGCCATTTAAAAATACTCATTGGAGCTGTCTCTCATTGTTGAGTTTAATCTTTCTGAATTCTGAACGTGCTGGCTCTCTTGGGATGCTGAATGGCCTTCTTCCTGGTGCTCTGAATCCCCTGTGGAATATGAGCATATCTAACGCACTCCATGGGTGTCTAATGTCCGGGCAGGCCTCTTCTGTGTGCTGATTTGACTATTGCCCTGGGCAGCAGAACTGAATGGTTAGCCCATTTTAGTGGTGAGAGTATATTACTCTACACGCCACTTGTATCACACAGTAAAATAAAATTTGATCTATTTCTGCCTACGTGTAGATACTGCACAGCACTAATAGACACTGACAACTAGTTGTGGCTTTTTAGCCACATGTCATACACGGATTTGATTTTGTTCAATGGAAACCAGGATGAGTTTCACCTTTGCTTTTAATAAGCAAAAGGCAGATCAATGACAACTGAAAGTGCAACACTGGCTTTGAACAACTCAGGTTATTTTTGTGTCACTGCTCTGGTCCAGTTGTGTATTGCCAGAGTTGGTACTAGACCCAGCGGAATGGTTGGGGTGTTTGGGGAACAACTGTCTTCTCAGGGGTTAGAGTCTTAACAATAAAACAGAGTCATCAATGAATTATGGGGCTTACACTGCTGTTATCTCATGGTAGCATCACTAAAGTGACCTAAATGGAAGTGGAGTAGGATTCAGCCCTATGGTGCTTTTAAATAGTTTTGCAGTTTGCTTGTCGATCTGATGGTACAGCAGCCTACATATAGAGCAGTCTGTTTTCTACGGTACTTTAACAGAGCCACACTAATTATGATGGGATCCTCTTGGGTGTTTATTAGCATTAATTAAGGGATTGCAACTTTCAGATGAATAATCTTCTGTCTTCAGCAGACCCTGAGCAGAGTTACCAGGTACATGGGAGCTAAAAAGCAAAGAAGAGATCAGGAAACATGAATTTTTCAGTATGGAGACAGTTGCTGACCCTTTTGTTTTGTTATCTGTCATCATGCTAAGAGATGATAAAAGGTGAATTATTTTAACTCCAGTTTTAGCATCAGATTCACATCCTCCTTTTAAAAAGCACTCAATCCTAGAAACAGTCAATTAGCCTTGCTGAAAAGATACACTTCCAAACAGATGTTCATGCCAATAATGCTCATCTGCTAAACCTGATTATTTCATCCCTGCTGGAGGCTGGCGGTGGGGAGGAGAAGAAGGATGCTGAAGAGTGAATGAGATTTTGGCATAAGAAGGACAAGAAGAGACGCCAACATGGTATCTTTAGTGTTACTCCTGAGTCTGTCCTCTTTCAATGTACTTCTTCCCTTGCCCTGCTAAGGCTATACCTAACAATAAAGAGCCGGGCTCATTTATCATACCTGGCACCTGGAGATTCCATAGGGCTGTCCCATCCTGCTGGTAACTCTAGCAGAATAATGCTGCTGCCTTCTACTGCCTTGCTTGCAAGTATCTAGGTCATCGCATCCATGCAATAAACCTTAGTGGGATTGTTCCTAGACATGGTGTAAAGCGTGATTAGTATACTCATGGAGATCTCAGTATGTGCTTGGTACATCTGTTTATCTTGCCCAGTGGAGTCTGTAGGCTCAGACTCTGCCTTGGGGAAATTCTCTGACAGCCTTGCCAGCTGGATGCATCACAGTTATCTTACCCTCAACCTCAGGAAAATAAAACCTTCTTGCTGGGCCTGTGGTGCTGTGGTTAAGAGCAGGGCCTCTTTTCCTTTGTGGCATCCTTGAAGAATATCAATCATGTTTTGACTTTTGACCTTTCCAGTTGGGTAGCAAGCTGTGTACTATGTGCACTAAAAAAGTGAGTTGTTTTTTGTTTCAGTAAGGGTGCCTGTGCATGCTGCACCCCAGCTCACCCTGTGCTGACCTTGCCAAAACAGCATTTGAAGCATTGTTTACACAGCCTCCTTTTAGCGGGGCCTCAGCTGTGCTACCCACATCTTGCAGCAGGGCTGTGATGGCACATTAGGTGGTTTGTGTGAGCTGTGAGTCTAGGCTGACTTTGAGATACAGCTTTAGACCCCTCTAAATTTGAATAGCAACTGGTTGGGAAGCCACTGATAAGCCATACTTTGCCATTGGTACCTCTTAAATAGATATCAACTCCTGGTTTTACTGAGCAGGTAACACAGAGCTCTACATGTAGAGCAACGATTCCTGTTGACTGTGTCGCTCCTTTCACACTGAGAAAGACCCAAAATCCATGTCATTTTATGTGGCGCTTTTTTTTACAGTTTATTACTTTACCTTATCTTACCTTCCTCACCCTGTCCTTTCAGATCGTGTCAGTTAATTGGATTTGTTGCCCATTTCAAAGGGTATTCTGTTATTTGAATGTGTTCTACTTGCCAAAAATAGCTTAATCAAATAAGAAGCACTTGAGTGCCTGAAAGCTTGTCCATTTTATCTAACTCTGGTCTGTGGGACTAATTGACATTGCTGTTTCAAGCTGTTCAGCAGCACAGGCAAAAATTGTTTTTGCTACTTCGAAAGTAAAGGCTTGTGGCAAAAAGGGGGCCAAAGCTGGGTGAAGAGTTGAGATGAGGAGACCTGCAGATCTGCTACCCCCGTGGAGCCTGGAGGGCTGAAAGCAGCAACTCCACCAGTGGGAGCAGATGCTTCCCGCTCTCTTCTTTGGAAGTACCTTACCTGTTTGCCCATTGCTTTCCTGAAGCAGCAGCCAGCCTGCCTTGCAGGGCTCTGGCGTGAGCAAGGTCAGTAGGAGGACCAGGGCCGTTCCGCTTCTGCAAGCAGTGTGTTGCCCTAGGAGACCATCCACTTCATCTCGGTCCGGAGCTGGCCTCCATCTAGGAAAAGAAATTGCTTCTCCTCGTGAGCCTTACCTCTGTTGTATTTCAACTACAAGAGCAAACTTAATCAACACTGAAGAGACTAGCTGAGAGCAGTTGTCATCCAGAACTGATCTAACAGAAGAGCGAGAAAATTATAATCAGTACTTTAGGATCATTTGAGGCAAATTCTCTAGGTAGGCAGTCATGGCAAAGAGTAGCCTTTAAAAAAAGCAGGTTGTTTTATTGATGCCTCATGTCTTGTATATATTCTGAGGATGGAGGGTTAATATTCTGGGCATAATATAGATCAGAAAACACTATAGTGCGTTATTTGTTCAGCTTCAGAGAGATTTTTGTCTCTAGTAAAAAGAAAAGGGGGTGTGTGCGGGGGTGTATTACATGTGTTGCAAGGCATGCATTCAGTGCCGTAATGATGGGTAAAAATTCTTTGGCGTTGGAAAACAGCCTGAGGGATGCCATGTTCAACTTGTAGCTGATGTACAGCTGCCATATGAATGGCATGGCTGTATCTTGACTACATTATTGATTTTCTCAGGAGTATTCCAGTGAAGCAAGTGAAGAAATTTGGCTTTCTTATTAGATGCTCAGCAGCAAGCAGTAAACAAAATACCAGTTTTCAAACTAGTTTGTTTATCCTAATACTTTCTAATATGTGTGGAGCCATAGAAGAACCAATGGCAGTATGTGCTAAACCACTCAAATCCTGGGTTCCAGGCAGTGGACAAATGGCTCAGAGCTTTGAGATGGCATCTGAGGAGAGTTAGAATTAACCAGTGCTTTCCAGCACTGGCACAACAAACTGAGTCAAGAGACATGACACTAAAAATACTTTCAAGAGTGAAAGGTTCATCCAGTTTCATATCCTAGCATCTATCTAGCACATTGAAGCAGTTAATCTGGTTTTTAACTACAGGGCTCTTACATGCAGTTCAAAGATGCTCTGCACTTGGAAAACTCTGTTATTGCCCTGACTCAGGTGCCTTGCTATGAACATAGCCATATGTCTTATGGTGTGTCTTGTTTGCAAAGTTTGGCTCAAATCAGGCCAGCAATGCACATCACATATTCCTGTCTCTGTTCCCAGTGCTGTAGTGTTGACATTGACATTTTAAATTCATCTAACTCACATAACTTTGAAGAAAGCCAAAATATGCTCTGGGCTAGCAGGTGAAATCCACATGAATCTTCATTTCCATATACATCGTATGCCTGCAATGTTACAGTAGGTTTAATGTCTTCCCAGGGTGTTTAGGAAACCCAACTAGAATCGTGCTTCATGGTTTTGTTTTTTTTTTTAAAGGACTGAATACAGTAATGTTTAAGAGCTTCCCCCTCGCCCCCGCTTTTCTCTCTCTTCTTTAGGCAGTGTGAATAAAGTGAGAGACAAAAAACCTCTATCTGCTGTAAGCTGTGATCTAAAAATTGAGGGGGCTGATGTGGATGGATGCTGGCAGCGTGTTATAAATGTCATTTCTGTGCTGGAGCTATTCCAGGAGTGAGAGTGCTGCTAGTGCGGTTCCGCCGCTAGTCAATACCCACAATTGTAGTATGCTAAAAAAAAAACAGGGGCTCCTAAGTGGGTGACAGGAAATGAGAATGAGTGAGAAATTTCACCCACTGGCTGCTCATCCCATTGCCTGGTCCTTGGTTGGCATTCGGGTTGCATTACCCTGTGTTTTGGGTACCTCACTACCAAAGGAGAGTTTCCTCAAACTAGGGCCCCTCATCAAACCCCTTTGAGAGGTGCTGGGGAGGGAGAACTGGCCCAGGCAGGCATGCAGGACCCCCCCTCAGGGGCTGGGACCTAGGCACAGGTCTCCTTCTGCCCACCTCCTCGGGCTCCAGAGGTGCTATCAGAGCGCTCTCTCTTGGCTGGCGCTGCAGAGCTCAGCCTAGCTTTGAACCTTGATTTCCTTCCACTAGAGTAGTTGTAGCGTGATCTTTAGTCTGGAAACTGGCATCTTCCCACTGAGGTCTCGTGAGCTATGCCAATAAAGGCCTGGCCAAGAGCATCTAGTTTGTGTAGGCCTGGAAATTTACTCCCAAGTTGGTAAAATGGGGCTTTCTCAAGTCTGAGGCTGGATTTCCAAGTCCTTTTGGCCACGGATGAGATTCATAACTCATAAGGTGCAAAAGAGCAAATTCCATTCTCACGATGGCAGTGGGTGGACAGCGGTGTTAGGTGGGATGCTCAGTACAAGTGAAACCACAGACGTTGTGATAGGTTAAGAAACACAGAAGATCATTTCTTCTTGTTTCAAACCCATTATCTACAGTCATTGCATCTGTATATTATGCTTTCACTGTGGCTGTCAAAACTGTTCATTGAGGAGAAAAGAGAGCATTCAAGTTGAATGTATTTCCTATCTCAGATTATGCTTTAGCTAAGGCCTAGACTGGATTCATTCAGATTATAAATAGATGGAAAATGAGATAAGCAAGAGAACGGATCCATAACTGTGGGATGAAGCTGGCTCTGCACTCTCATAAATTTCTTGGTATATTTTTTCCAGTTAGAAGGGCTGATTTCCTAAAAATGGAAATGTTTCCCCAAAATTTGTTAATTGCAATTTAATTTTATTTTATAGAATAATTTTGAAGTGTTCCAGTAAACTTTAAAAATTTCATTCTAAACTTCATCTTACCAAATGTTTCAATTTTCTTGTTGGAAATAGTTTTCCTTTCATCAGAAACATTTTCTAAATTAATGTGATATAAGATCATGCAGCCTGAATAAAAGCACTTCCACTGTTGTTGAAATGAGATCAGAATTTTGATCAAAAATTAAGTAATTCCTTTTTGGTTTATGTAAAATTTACTAATTATTTGGGGGTTTGCCCAGATTTTAAAAATATCACAGATAGCTCCCACTTGGAATTTTGACTTTTAGGACTTTGTCAGAGACATGGACAGTGGGATTGAGTGCACCCTCAGCAAATTTGCCAATGACACCAAGCTGTGTGGGGTGGTCAACATCCTGGAGGGAAGGGAGGCCATCCAGAGGGACCTGGACAGGCTGGAGAGGTGGGCCCATGTGAACCTCATGAAGTTCAACCAGGCCAAGTTCATGGCAATCCCAGGCACAAATACAGGTTGGGCAGAGAATGGCTGGAGAGCAGCCCTGGGGAGAAGGGCTTGGGGGTGCCGGTGGATGAGAAGCTCAACATGAGCCGGCAGTGCATACTTGCAGCCCAGAAAGCCAACCGCATCCTGGGCTGCATCAAGAGAAGTATTGTCAGCAGGTCGAGGGAGGTGATTCTCCCCCTCTGCTCTGCTCTGGTGAGACNTTAGAACAAATTTCAGTTTCAAATTTCGAACAAACATTATTCCTGAGCCTGGAAGCAGAAGTGCCATTCACAAAATTTAAATGGTTTGCAGGGAGAACAGCAAGAAAATTTATGCATTGGTCATCTTGCACAAGGAGCAGGGAGTACATCATTTTGCTCAGTCACAGCAGATAGAAGTTGTTTGAGATCCCTGTTGGGAACAAGGGAAGGAGAACTGAATACCTACACAAACATGATTCAGTTGCTTTGAGCTGTGCAAGTGCCAGGCTAGAGGATGAGGACCTGGCCACATCTGCCGTATTCCCTCTGAGCTGGGCCAGGGACCCCCATCACAACGACTGAATGTTTCCATTCAATTGCTGCTGGAACCAAAGCCTCCCTTTTTATTCCGCTCTCCGATCTGCTGTTCACCAGTGCTGGCAAATTTTTGTTTTTATTTCCAATAAATAAATAAATAAAGCGGCCCAACTTTTTAAGGCTGTTCCCTCCCTGTCTGTGTGCAGAGGACTGCAGATCTGTGTGAGATATAAAGAAGGCCTAGGGGAGAATATTAGCACTTCTGAAAAGAGCTCAGGGAATTCTAGTTTTTGCTCTGACAACTGAAGGCAGAGGAGAGTTTTTCCTTTCATGTTTGTTTTCAGTACATAAAGTGATTGAAAGCAGTTTCCCAAAGAGGAGGTTGGGGAGGGATCACTGAAAATTTTTAGCATTTCTAATCTGCTGCCTTAATTTCACTGCTGCTGCAGTCACACATGGAGTCGGAGCAAGGAGCAAAAGATGGGGACACACGTTGGGCGGGCACGAGCTGAGGAAGCCCATGCATTGCGAGAGACCACCATGGGGATGGCAGCGGGGCTGCTTCGGACGGAACCTGGCACTGCCAGCATGCAGAGTCTCGTGCGGGCAGGCACCACGGGGAGCAGTTGGGGTCACCCTATATGGAAACAGCACCCCATTGACCACCTTGCTCTCTCCCACATCACCTCCAGCCGGCAGCGGGCTGAGCACCATGGGGATGGTCCCAGTGGCAGAGAAGTGGAAACATGGACAGGAGAGGGAAAAAAAGCAAAGAGGAGGATGGGCTGGAAGTTATTTTTCCAAGGGATGTTCTCATGTGAGGTGGAGGGACTGCCTGGATTTGGATCAGTTTTGCATCCTTGGAAGAAAAGCGCTTAATTTCACCAACATGGATGGAGTGGGTAGAGACTCGCTGTAGCCACAATGGCACATCAGAGCTAGGCTCCCTGTAATGCAGACTACTTCTGTAATGGCTGCACATCAGATTCGCTCCTTATTTTTTTTAGTTAACCTAAGAGGTAACAGTAGAGTGTCATAGGCCGGGGGATGGAATAAACCTAAGTCATCTCTATAGAGAGGAAGGCAAGGCAGGTTTCTGCAGTGCTGCTGCTCAGCTGGTTATGTGAAGGGAACAAAACCAAAAGCAAAACTTTGTGGGCTCTGTAAAAAATGCCCAGATGCCTGTTCCTGTCTGTAGTATTTGTCAGGAGAAAAAGCAGTATAATACCTGTAGCCCCTCAGAGTGTGCCAGCTGGATATTTTAGAGAAATGGATATTTTTATGATTGTCACAGTTAGGATGAGGTTGACTGGATCCTGTGCTTTGGCTGTGGCCTCCTGGGCCCTCCTTGTCTGTGCCCTGCAGCACTAGGTGCACTGAGGGCATGTCCGGGAGAGGGACCACAGACCCTGGTCCAGGCACTGGCTCACCTGGGGATTTGCCAAATACTAATCCAAACAACTCCTCTGGCCCAGGTTCTGTGTTGAGAAGTCCCTCAAGCAACTTTTGGATTGAGTTAGGACCTCACCCAAAGCTCCTCTAGGTAACTATAAATCACGCCTTGAGTTTTAGTTGGGTCTGCATCAGGCTGCCCGCCCTGTCCAGCTGCAGAAAGGAGCTCCATTTCCAGGAATGCCCATCTGACACCTTCCTCGGCACAAAACAACCAAGAGGGGGTTGACAAGAGACCTGGATACCTGTACCTCCGTCTCACTTTGAGCTCTGAATTGATCCAGTAGTTTTGCATGATGCTGATCGGGATGGCTACAGCCCCAGACCTGCTATTGACAATCTCTTCTGTGAGCATCAAACTGTATTTCCCCTGCTTGCTGCCTTCTGCTTTGCTGGACTCTTGCCGAGAACACCTTTGCTTGTGTACAATGAGTAGATACTAGTCCACATTATTTTCTTCCACGTGCACAGTATCTGCTTTTGGTACACAGTGCATTGGAAATGTGTAATTATGGCTGTGTTTGATGTGAAGGAGATGACCAAAAACCTACACGGAGTTGGAGAGGATAGCCACAGTCGCTCTCGCCTTTCACATCAGGTTACTACTTGAATAACAATCCAGAAGCAAGAGCTTAGCATGCTGAAATGCCTCACTGCTTTTAGTTAGTTCTTAATGAAAAAGGAAGAACGATCGTGTGTGTTGACATATATATGGCACGGAGAGGACTAACAGCAGCCAGTTAATAATCTTTGTCTCCCTCGCTGCTGGCACAGGTTTCAAACAAATGCACACAAAACCCGTCCCAGGCACGTGTGCTCACAGATGTCTATGCATGCAGGCATGGTTTAGCATGAAGAATCACATAAATTAGCAGGTTTATAATTACTCTTTTTAATCCTTTCGCTTTGAACAAACAAGCTTTAATCAGCAAACGGGAAGCCCATTTAAAACCTGAAACGTAATCCAAGGTCAGGAGCTAAGGGTCACCACCCTTGACTGTGGGCCGAACAGCCAGGTGCGACCAAAAGTTGTACTGAAAAATCAGGCTCTCCCCCTTCCTCTGGGCACCCGAAGGGCACAGTGGCGGAGCAGGGATGCGGGACTTGGCATCTGACAGCAGCCCGATGCGTGGGGAGCCCTCGGGGCTGCGAGGGCAGCTGCAGACAGGGGCACATCCACACCTCGCTCTTGAGGAGCAAGGCAAGCAGCCATGGAGAGAAGGGGTAGAAAAAGAGCAGGAAGCTAATAAAAGCAGTTCCCCTCTCCAGGGATAATTGGGAAGGGGTTAGAGTTAATTAGTTTATACGGGTAACAGAGGTTAATAGGGTTCTTGTTTTGGCTTTTCTCTTCATTTGATGGAGTGTGTCAGTTGTTTAAAGCTAACAAGCTGATGAGATAAAAAGCAAATTAAATATATGATCCAGGTGTTGCTAAAAGTTGAGGCAGAAGTGTTAAAAGGAAAAGCTTACAGAGCTGGATAGAAAAAAAGTCTATGAAAATAAGGTGTGCATGGAAAAAAAGAACCCAACCAAAACCAAACAAATCAAAAAACCCCAACCCAAGCCTTGCATTATTTGTGACTCAGTTATTTAACTAATGGAGAAAAAAATTTGCTGAGTGAACACTGTAGATATTATGAACAGCCCTCCTGCTGCCCTCATGCATATCTGTTTATTAGCGTACTCCAAAGTACTGCCAAACATCTCACTGTCATTGAGTTCCTCATCAATAAATAGTAAGAGACTGAGAGTTCAGTGCCTTGTTCCATGAACCCTAGAATGGCTTTTTCTGCCCAGGCAGTGTAAGCCACGCGCTGATGTCCCTAGAGTCCTTAACATACCTCGCAGCTATATTAAAAAGTTTCTGACTTGTAGCAGATCTTGATCGGGAGCCTTCCAGAAACACTCTGCTCTTCCACGTGGCACCACGGGGATGTGAAAACTGGCCAAAATTTCCTAATGATGCTGTATTTATATAAAAGTCAGTAACAAAATTCAAAACATCCATAACAAACTATTCCACCACCTCTGTCTGCCTGAATCCTACATGTCCCCTCAACTCCTAGTGGCACTAAATTTCTAGTTTATGTTTCTAAGCTCTGTTCCTCCTTTTCACCCTGCTATCTCGATTTATTTTTATATTTACTCAGCACTGTTTTCCAATCCTTCAGTCATCACCTGTTTAAACTGTAACTATAGATGCAAAGATGACCAGCTTTCAAAACCTGAATATCCATAGCGTCCCTGGTAAAGGAGCAGCAGTTCACCTCTCACTTCTAATCTTTACAGGTCATTTTAGAAGGGAAATGTCTGCACTGGAAAATGTTTGAGGGAAGGGAGTTTCCACACCACACGGCTTGTCTTTGTAGGTGTAACTAGCATCCTTCCTAAGAGTTTGTGCCAGTTGCAAGAGCAGAAGTTGCCCTTATGAAATACTGCAGCCAGCAGGACAATTGCACCCCAGGTGTCGGAGGGAAGCACACTCAGACGGACAGGCAAATAGCTTGTGTCATGAAGGAAAGGACCAGTGAGTGGCATGAAGGTGTTTTATCCCATGTAACATCGAGTTCTAAGGTATTCAAGGATGCTGTGTTGGAGCCTGCAACATCAAGGGGAGAATGGCAGCAGGAGGGAGCCCCTTTTCCATCTTTAGATCCGTGGGCATACAAAGGCACTGAGAACTGACACCACCACGGTGGGAAAGCTTGTTAGGAAAGTAGCCCTCTTCTAAGCTGCATGTCCTGCTGGGTGCTTCTCGTTCCAAAATATTTTGTAGACAAACCACTTGGCTGTTTTATTAAGTTGAAGGCTGGCATAATCTGCTACTGCTTTTGCTGCTACTTGGAGAATAATTGTAAAATATCCCCCCAGGAAAGAGCAAATAGAAGAGCTCTGTACGCAGCCTCTGTGAAAAGTGAGATTTGGCGCATCAGCTCATGAGTTGCAGAGGTGTTTGTGGCCAGCTCCAGCTCTTTCCTGGGATGTTTATGTAGTACAGTGGTATAGTTGAGATGTGGGGAAGGAGGAAGAGAGGGAATTCCTCTCACAGTCACTGATAACTTGAGAAGAAAACCCCACTGGGCTGTCACAGGCATCTGCCTGGTCCCCTGTGCTTCACAGCCCCCCTTGTCCCCAGGATATTAGTAGAGCTTCTGCTACAGCCAGTCTGCAACTCGCTTTTGCCCCATGTTCCCAGGACAGCGCAGACTGTCAGAAATACTCTAGAAGAAAGTAGGTCCAAGTTCATGATATCCACACCCGGGATATCCTTTGAAAATGTAAGAGGAGTGTATTTGCCATCAAAGGGTGGAGAAAAAAAGGCAACCTTGGAGACCTTGTTGCCACCGTCTCTTCCCTTTTGTGGAGAAAGTTCCAGCAGCAAATTGCATCAACCCAGAAAAAAAGAAGGGGCCAAATGTGCTAAAAAGCTCTGCTTTCCACTTACAGAAAATTCTGTTTAGTACATGTTTATGGAACTTGTCTTGGATGCTCTAAAAATAGCCTTGCAGAAGAGAGTATCCAACTCCCTCCAGGAAACCCTACACATTCCTTGCATAGAAGAGCAGCTTAATCCTAATTTTCACAACAAAAAAAGTACAGTTATTTTTAGTACTTTTAAAAACAGACTTCAGTTGCCCGGTGGCGAGTTGTCTAAGCAAGACATGGAAGATGTGTCACTTCACAGGAGCGTGGCACAAGTTGACGGATTCTGGATGACCAGAACATCTGACGAGAATATGGTGGTTCAGATGTGTCAAGAGGTTTTATGATAAAGATTTCAGGCAAGGCTTGCAGGGAAATGATAAGATTAAAAAAAAAAAGGATCCTGAGGAACATCCTGATGGTGCTGAAGGGTGAGACAGAGGAATGGTACATATGAGGGAGCAGTGTTGAGCCGGTGGAAAAGAGGGTGGAACCAGAGCATCGGGCCTTCTCCTGGCTGAGGCACCATGTTATCTTCAACAGGACAAATGTTGCCAGCCAGCTGGAAAATTATAAGGAATACAATAGCGTCTGATTATGTCATGACAGAAGCCTAGTTAAAACCTGGTCCTAGTGAAATCAAAGGCCAGTCTCTCATGGACGTAGGTCACCCACAGTTCTGTCACCTGGAGTCTGGCAGCACTGTCTTCTGTGGTTTGTAGATGGGTCTTGGAGCACAAAGATTTCATAGGCGTTCCTGTTGTTGCCCACTGAAACTCAGTAGATTGCCCAGATTTCCCATCTTCTCGCCAGGTCCTGAGCAGAGCTGCACACGCTAAAGCTTTTGCGAGGAAGTACGTCGTGCTGGCAGCTGGCTTCTGCCAGCGGTGCTAAAGCTCCGCTCAGAGCCTGGACCTAGTGCAAGTGCCTGATAGATACAACACTAGCTTACCTGGAAGGACCCACTAGGAGTTCACAGTCTAACAGAGCACAGGCTCGGCACTTGTTCCCTCCTCTGAGGATTTATCTCCTGTAATCACCATGTTTTAAGTGTCTGTCACTTTGACTCCTAGTGCAGGCTGGTCATGTGGGCTCCCTCGGTGGTCAGTGGAAAGGACAAAGTTTCCAGAGGATGACTACTGCCTTTCTAAAGTGTCAAAAAGCCTAATATATGTTGCTGAGAACATGGGGGAAGACAAAGGAAAGCAAGAGTTTCCTTAGCTGTCTTTGCTGGTACAGAAAATAGGCCATGTAACTACAGTCCAACTCTTATTTAGGATGGTCTGTGTCCTATATTTGTAGCTAGCTTTTCTCAAATATAAGTATCTCCAACGATGCTTTAGACAACTACCTTACTAATGTGTACTTCCCACGCACCATTTTACTGATCTGCTCCAACGGGTGCAGCTGGAAGATCTCAATTTGGCTGATATGCCTTGAAAGTTGATGGGATAGTGCTCATCTGTCAAACAAAGCTGGGAGAGAGATGAGATGCTTATCTCTTACAGACAAAACACCTGGCTGTCTGGCTTTGGGAATGCTAATTTTGCAAGCTCAAAATAAAAAAATAAAAAAACCACAGCCAAAAAACCCCTCACCGTTTTTCCCTAAAATTAAAATAAAAATATTTATATCACATTTCCATCAGCCTATAATTCAATTATATAGAATGCAACTTGAAATCCACGGAAGAAACGATGAAGAATTACCTTCTTTTTCGATTATTCTAAATATATTTACTTAGTATTCACTTAAATGTGTTTACTTAGTATTCACTTGTCGGCTTTTTCCTTTTTTCTTTTTTTTTTTTTTTTGTTTTCAAGCATTTGTAGTCACATCATTCAAACTAGGCTGGGTACATAAAATCCCCCTTAGTAATCTAAGTTGTCAAAACTAAGAGCATTTTGTAAAATAACAGAAGAGCCTCAAATTGAATAATGATGAAAATATTGAGGTATATTTGGTCTGCTGTTGTAAACATGCCTTGCACATGACTCAGCAAGTGCAGCCTTTGTTATTCTTGCCTTCTGTTTTTCATGCAGCCCTTCGCTTCTGCTCCCCCCAAAAGATGGATTTTGATACAAAGTCTGAAAAGCACAGTGCCTTATAAAATTAGGACTTCCTTATGAAAATAGGACTGACTTACTGAAACACAACTCTGTCCTACCTAATTTGGGTAAACAGAGATTTCTTTCCTGAGGGAACCAGCTCACATGGGGAAGGAGCCCCCCTACTTTCAGAATCGGGAGCTTTTCTTTGCTAGTTAACATGCTAACACTTAACATATTAATTTGAATTCATAAGGGTTTTTTAGGCTCTGGCAATGCTCAGTTTCATCCTTACTGATACTTTCAGCTGTAATGCCTGTAACTCTGCCACCATCAGCTGTCAGTAAGATAGTTCAGTTTAGTGCACACAGTTAATGGAAAAAATAGGATTTTGTGACAGTTGCTGTTTGTGTTTCTCTCTTTGCTTCACATTTAATGAGCAAAGACCCAGAAACCTCTGGTACAGAAGTAGCAAGCTGCAGTAGTCAATTAAACAGGAGTGAATAACACCGTCTCTGTTGGGCCACAAAGTCATGGGTGTTGATATTGCAGGTGGGAACAGAGATATATATCCAGAGCTGACTTGTGCCTCAGATTTAAACCAGCATCACACCTAAGGCTGAACATTAAAAATCCCATTGGACTTTCCAGAAGGAAAAGGGTAATTCTTTGCCCTGAAAATAAATCGGACCCCCAAACTCTTGCTGGGTTTTCCTGCCTGCTCACCGCACAGCCCCAGGGCTCGCTGTTGGAGGTGCTCTCCTTGGCGGTGGCGTAGTTGGTGAGCACTTGCTGTAACATGGAATTGGAGCCACGGTCTTCAAACAAAGCTCTTCCCTTGCACCTTCCCAAAGTAACTCATAAGCAATTACTGCCAAAATTTCAGAGACTGGCTAAATATTAGATGTTTGTAAGCTTAATTGCAAGATAGAGGACTGGTGGGCAGGAGCGTAATGGTGGTACGCTAACAAGCGTCATTGTCAAACCACTCTGGCTTTGAAAGGGAACATTAAGGTGTCATTTACTCGGTGCCCTGGCTTCCTATGGAGCACTGCTGATGAAAGGCCTCTTTGTGTGTGCGGTCACTAACTACAGAGCACAGTCAAAGACTTTATGGACATAACCATAAAAAAGAGAGCCTGTAGGCCAGAACTGATCCTACAATTAGCTCCTGTTTGTTTGAGTGGAAGCACCTGCTTTTGCCGCTGTGCCTTTCAAAACCAGAGACTTTTAAACCTCTCTCTGCTCCAGGGATTGCTTTTTCCTTTGAGGGACTTGCCCGTGTTCCTGTAGGTGCACGTATTATGTACCAAGCTCGGTGGAAAAAACTAAAAGAAAATTGCAACAGGAGGCAAAGACAGGCCTTGCATCTTCATGCAAATACCCATCCACTTGTGGCGGGCAGTGGTTTGGAGAGGAGCCATGCAGACTTCACAGATATGACTGACAACGCTGCAGATCCGTGGCCATACGACATCAGGCTTTAAACATCTGTCTCTGTCCCGACCTCTTCCTTTCTGTGCAGCAGTTTCGTTTGAGTGTTTGCTTTTGTTGTTGACTCTCCTTGCTGCGGTAAGAGCCGCCCATGACAGGAGCCGGAGGGGTTGGAACTGCCACGGGCAGCCCATGGCACTGCATCGGGGCTGCGCCTCCCAGGCACGCTGCATTGCGTGGCGCGGACCCCCATTTCGGAGCTGCCTTTCCCTCAGGATGCCAAGGAAAGAGCATGCTCATTGCAGGGGGGGCTGGACTAGCTAACCTTTAAAGGTCTCTTCCAACCCAAACTATTCTATGATTTTGTGGTGACGCTCTGCAGCTCAGAGTGGCAGGTGTAGAAATGCTTGGGTGGTGAAATGCGGGGGTTGTCAACCCTTGGTGGCACGTGTATCTCGACACACATGAGAAAGCAGCTAAACAAACTTTTACAGTGAGAAATGATACTTATATTACATATAAGTAAAATACATGCACGAGCCCATTTTTCAATGTGCCTCTAATGCAGACAAAGGTGACCGAAGAGAAAGGAGTGTACATTTGCAGGTGTGTTTGACTTTTCAGCTGTAGACATCTACTTCGATACAAATCTGTTTTGATACTAAATAAATGAGTACCACGTCACACTTTCCTCGTGTACCTGAATGTTTCAATTGTTTCAACAGCGTTCAGTAGATTTTCAAAGCTCTGATATCACTGAATAAATAGTGAGCTGCATGTTTAAAAAAAGTCAGATTGGTAGGAAAATCAACCATGCCAAAAGATATCTCTTGTAAAAATCAGAATTAATTTTGAATGTGTTGTCAGCTTGCTGAGCTATTTTGCCTTTGACTGCCAGAAGAATTTAATTGTCCAGTTTCAAGCGAAATTCCTCTAATCAAATCAGGTCTGGGGCTTATCATCAGATAACGCCATCTTTGGAAAAGATCTACCTATGTGTACAAGTCTCTGTCTAAAGGCACAGCATATAGCAGGGCAGAGTTAAATAGTACATCTGCCATGACAGGTTTCCTTCCTTGCATTCACCGCTGGGCAAGCTGGACTGGCCTCAGCAGCAAACTCCTGGGTGCCTAAATGCCCTGGGCAAGCTCAATTTCAAAGTCTAAATGTTTGAGGATAAAAATGGGATAAAAAGGGAATAAAAAACCCCACACGCTTTGGCTTCGTGGGAGAGGTTTTGTTTGCCACAGAAGATGCCTGAGCTTGGCAAAAGCTTAGCAGAATTAAAAGCAAAGACTTTCAAATTTGCATTACATTACAGCCCATCTGACTTTGTATTCATTCAAATAGATTTTTAAACACGTACCATAAGCCACCTGTCAGTGAGGTGGTTGTTTCGCAATTAAAAAAATTAAGCCACTCCACCAAGGTGGTCTTTTGCCTCCAACAACAAATTGGTAGTGGAAATGAGGGAAGCAAGAAGGCTTTTATTGCAGTAATTGCCTAATGCAGTTGTTTATTTAGTTCCTGCAGCGCAGCGTGGATTAGAGGGCTGGTTGCTGACGGTTGTCAGTCGGGAGAGAGGAAGGAAAGACAGCTCTCCCGGCTGGTGGCCTGGCACCTCTGGGAACAGGAGCTCAATCTGTCACAGAGTGCTTTTCCCTGCGCCTTAGCACATAGATTGGCATCTACGCTTTGGACAGGCAACCTTCGGGCAGGAGAAGCTTTGCATTCAGCAGCCGAGAAGATGTAGGTCAGAGCTGAGGCAGTGGCAGAGTTTGCCAGAGGGATCTTGTATAGCTCAGAAATGGGCTAAGTCGGCACGCACAAGCACTAAAATTAATACTCCAGAAAATTCAGGGTGTTGGAAATATCCAAGTTATGCAGTAGATGGGATTTTAAACAGCCCCTTGGAGTCTGTGAGCGTATATAATCAGCATCATGAAAGAGAAACAAATCTGTACACCTTTAAAAAATGTACCACAGTATAGATCCCAGCGTAAGCCACATTATTCTGTATTTTCATAGTCTTCCAGTTATTCTCCCTTTGCTAGTTCATGTTCTTCTAAATTTTAGCAGTGTATTTTCCCGAGGGCAGGCTTTGGTCCCTCTTTGCTAGGAGCAAGGGCAGGAGCAGTGGGGAAATACTCTTGGCAGGTACTGGGTGGCAAAGGCTGAATTGAAAAGTCCTGAGTATTTTCTTCTTCGGAGAGTCTTCCTGTCAAGCTCAGAGGATGCTTTAAGCCCCTCGTGCTCCTCGCCTTCCCCAGCTGCTGCCTTGCTGGCAGAACAGTCATGCCTCAAAGAGGGTTAAAAGCCAGCAAGCCTGGGTATTTTCATTGTAAAGGAGTAACTAGGGTTTGTATTTTGCATCTTACCTCAGACAGCCGCCGGGCTGCTTGACCCCACTGCAGGCAGGACTGCAAAACCTCTAACTTCAAGAAAAAAAAATCCTGTACCTTTTAAATGCATGCAAACTTGCAAAGAGACCACAGTCCTCCGGCCACCGCAGTGGCTGTGCTAACGTCTTCTCCAGGGAAAGGTTAGATCAGCCATAAAGCCCACCTAGTGAAAAATGACGTATTTCTTGAGAAGTAGCATGATGCTGCCAGTGCTAATGTGGTCTCCGTCTCTAAAAGCCAATTGGTTTTGCAGAGCTCTTTGCCTGGGCACCGTAACCGAATTTTTTGGCATTACAGAGCAGCAGGTCCCTGTGCCGAGCACCAGATAAAACAGAGACCCACAGGTTATGGGATGGTCGTTGTTATTTCCCCATCCCCTCTGCAGTGTTTTATCCAACCACCTATGACTGTTTCAGCTCCTTCTCCACCACAACCCATTGATCTATTGGACAGAAGTGGAAAACATTTCCAGAAATGAGCGTGTCATCTGCTACTGTTTGCTGAAAGGCATCCCTCCGCTCTAGAGGGAATTACAGCTTCCATCTGCTCCCTAATATGAAAAACATGTATGGGCCTCGATGCTGCAGAGTCACTGTGTTACCAAGCTGCGGAAACTCCTGGAGACTGGTGACTGTTGACATTTGATTCAAGGAAATCAGGCCGCCACTCTGCAATTACTCCGTTAGGCCCACAAATAATCAGATGAAGGGTGGTCTGAGATTTGAAAAGCCAGGCTGTTGGGACTTTGAAAGACATCCAACTCCTCACATTCTCTTTTAGCTCTGTTTAGATTAGATATGGCATGTGTTTGAAGTTAAAAAATGCTGAGTTCCAGTGGGTAAATGTTTTTAATGTGTATTCAAATAGTATGCTCGTAATCCACGTGGACAAACGGCCCCACATCCTTCACCTCATGCATACGATGCCTGTTGAAAACCCAAGTGTCCGTCTGTACAGATGTAGGAAGGAGGTTTCGTGAGCAGGTCCCAGATGGTTCATCTGTGCAGGGTCAGGCTTGCCTTGGTGGAGTGGAAATGTTCAGCTTTATGTTGCTGTACAGCAGATGTGGGATTTTGGTGCACTTTCGGAGGAGAGCTTGCTTCAGGACTGCAAGCTGTGAGCCCGAATAGGACCCAGTTCTGTGCTACAGCGAAGCGCTACGGAAGATAACCAGCACGGTGAGGTACAGGCAGTCCCATGGCAGGAGCTCTTTTGGCACTGCAAGCCCTTTAGCTCTGCACCCAGACACCTCTGGGATCATACGCTCCTCACAGGAGGAACTTCCCTACGAGACCTTGGGCTGCGATCCCCCCAGACACTTGTCATCCATGACCCCCATCTGCATGAAGAAGCAATCTCTGGAGTGGGAGAGACACCAAGAGGAGAACTTTTGGCCAAGCATTGGCTTGGTGGCTGTAAGAAAGAGATTTGAAGGGAAGAGTGATGAGGGGCTCCTTCACGCCACAGTGCTTCCTCCACCCATGCATCTCTGTCCCTGCCACGCACAAGTGTCCCTCTGACGGGTTATTAGTGGTACAAAGTGGTTTTCTGGTGTCTGGGGCTTTAAGACAGGAGCTCCACAGCAAATAAAGGAATTAATATAATGAGGAAAAGCCACTGTTTGGCCTAATATCTGTACAATTAGTAATACTAAGAAGCGGATGAGGGCAGGCTTCTTGTTTGGCTGTAATCTTTTGGCATATCGTGTTTTAATTACAGACCGTGCTGCCATCTGGAATATTAATAATCTCTTACTGTCACTCTTCTTGATTGTTTTGTCCGGGGAGAATGAAGTCTACCTTTCTTTGTAGTTGTTTTATTATTTTTTTTAACTGGCTACATTATTTTGAAATACATTATACTCATTATGAGAGGTTGTACTTAAGTCAAACCCCAGTAACCAGGACTAAATTATTTGCTCTTAGTTGCATATGTGAAAAGAAACATTGGTGGGGTTTTTTTTAATTAAATTCAAACCTCACTCCTTTTCTTTAGCTTTGCTTCACATTGCTTGCAGCTACTCATTTCATTACTCACAGACACAGCCAACCAGAAACAGATAATTTTTAGAAAATATGTCAATGAAGCGATTTCACTAGCAATCTGAGAAGGAAGAACGATCGTAATTTTTGTTTTTGTTAATTAAGCACTTGCTAAGAACTCAGTACCACGAGCGGGGATTGTGTAACTAGAGAGCAATTAGAAAGAGAAATGAAATCACTTGAAATAAGATGAGAGATTGCAAGTGAAATCTTTTCTCTGAAACCAAACTGTATTTGATTGTGAATTCTCTATTGCTGATGTTATCTAGATATCCATTTTTCCTGAACATTTAGCTGAAATTCATCAAACTGCAGTACACTCTTGAGAACACTGATACCAGAGTCTAGAATATATATATATATGCATATTAAACGTGGTTTTTACAGAACAAAAATCAGGACAACTCGGTGTGAATTTTTTTTTTCTCATGCTGACTTGGGCAAATCCCTTTAAATCTCTATGCCTTAATTTCTCTGAAAGATCAGTGAATAATGCCTGCTCTTGGGAAGAGCAGAGACATTACCCTTTGTTTTGAGATCTTCAACTGATTTTTTTTCTCTAGGCAAAAAATAATCCTTTTGTGTTCACGTTATTCTGTATCTGGTTGGTGCTCACACAGATGGCAAAGTCTGACACTTTGGACTGTCTCTGCAACTTGTCTTGCTGGCTTATTGAATCTGGTATTTTCTATTCTATTCTATTCTATTCTATTCTATTCTATTCTATTCTATTCTATTCTATTCTATTCTATTCTATTCTATTCTATTCTATTCTATTCTATTATATTTCATTCCATTCCATTCTTTTTTTACTTATTATCAGGAAGGCTCCTTTCTCAAACACCAGTCAAGGAATTTGCAGGTGACACTGTCTTGGGAAGAATAGGAAAAGCCAGTGAGAACCACGAGCAGCACTAAACAGGGAGGCAGGCAGGCCTTGCCAGGTTGGAAAAATGAGCAGAAAATAACAAGTGAGATTTGACTTGTTAAAACACAAGTTTAGGCTCCAGGGAAAAACATGAAACATGGTTTTGATGTTTTGAAGTGGAACACAGTTGCGCTAAAGGAGCATGTGGGAAGGTGGGCAGTGCTTCACTGACTGGCTTCAAAGAAGGTTTAAAACATAAGGCATTATGGAGAGACTTGGGGTCCCACGGAAGGAGACGGTAATTCCTGTCTCCATGAAACTCAATCTGCAACTGGAATTTTGGGGTTGGTTCTGATCCCTCAGTTGACAGAAAAAATAGAGATAATTTGGCCAGAGTTCAGTAAAGGGCGGCAAAGATGGAGCTGGAAGGGTACGAGACTGTTGGCTGTGCTGTGCAAGAATTAAATCTGGCTTGCTTGGCAGTGCCGCAGCCAAGGAGGAGATGCAATAGTCTGCACCTGCAGAACATGTAAAGACCCAGGCAGGAGAAGACTTACCCTCAGTAGTAACCAGAAACTCTTCAAAGGAAAAAACATCCTAATTTTTCCTGTGCTGCGCAGTAATTTCCAAAAGGAATGGTGAAGATGGGATTGTTGTAGCAGTTCTCATCAAACTGAAGGAAATCAGTGTGCGCAGAGCCTCTTAGGCCAGTACCATCTCTGGCTTACTTTATTGAAAGTACGAGAGCAGCTCCAGGCTCAATGGGCAAAACCCTGTGTGAGCGTACATGCGTGAGTCACAGCTTGACCCATTTTCTCAGCTATTTATGGCAAAACAGCCTGCCACACCTGCCATCGCCTGCTTGCTATTTATGGCCATATTTTGGATAGCAGTGGCATCCGTGTATACGTGACTGTGTTTCCGTGTGAAATCCGGGAGGTGGGTTGGAGCCGGCTGCCTTCTCTCCAGCGGACAGGCAGAACTGCACTTGCAGTGGCAATAACCAGACCTGCCTGCTCTCGCCCACCATCCGCACACCCTGGCAGCATCCCCGTGTGCCTTGTGCTTGGTGGGGAGGAGGTGGTGNGGGCTGCACCAGGGGCAGCAAGGTGCCCTGCTCCTCCCCAACCCGTCTCCTGGATGGTAGGTCCAGGAGGGTGCTCCCCACGGTCCCCTTCTGGGTTTTACTTTGCAGTGTGGAGCCATGCTGGGCAAAGCAGGTCACCCTCCAGGTGAGACCAAAGCAGGAGACGTGTCCCAGGAGGACGCCCAGTGGTTTTCTGCTAGCAGGCACTCAGTCCACGGGGCAGGTGAGAGCTGAGGGGGTGGTGCAAAAGCCCCCCAAACTGCAGGTCCTGTGGACATGACGTCCTCGGTGATGTTTCACTCTGCAGATCGTCTCCTGCTGCCCTGCACCACTCGCTAATGCAGACCCTGAGAGGAAGCTCTCCAGGGGCCCATGTGCCCTACATGGGTGATAACCAGTGCCTTATCTAGAAGCAATGCAATAGCAGATGCCCCTGGGCTATGGCCGTAAGTCACAGTGTGACAGCATTTCTGCTGAAGGAGGTACGTGTTTTGTAAGAGTGAATGGCATTTCAGGAGCTCTGTGAGGCAGCTGAAGGATGGCCGGTCACTGCTGACTTTGCATTTGAACTGGTGATTTAGAAGAAAAGCCTGATAGCAAGTTAGGATTAGCCAAGACATCCAGCCTGCCTCGCCTCCTTTCACTCCAGGCAGGCAAACCAGATAATGTAACACCAAAACAACAGGAAGGCTATAAATACTCAAGACTTTTTTTGCTACTTGCTTGTGTATCTATCTGTCAAGTTATCACAATGCAAACACGGATGGCGCTGATGGGCAAAGAGGTAATGGAGAGAAGACAGAAAACCAGACGTACAAATTATTTTAGATAACATGGGAGCAACCTCTGCACTGGAAAGAATATTGTCTGGAGCCTTAGGCTTTCATTTCAGCATGCCTGATGTACATAACTCGTAATAACATATGTGGGATAACAGCAGTGATTTCTGGGGCCAGGAATAAATTTGGGATTAAAATGAGATAAGTATCCTTGGTCGAGGCAGTTGAGAAGTCTGCCTGTTTCTCTTTGCAGCACAGAGACGTCAATCCCTGTCCTGCGACCTCTGCAGCAACCCATCCATAAATCCATGGAAAGGGATGCTGTCTCCGGCGGGAGGGAGGAGCCCGCCTTTCCCTCTATTAGGAGCAGACCCTGTGATTGCTCTGTGTCTCCCTTTGGAGCAGGGCTTGGGTTTGGTGGGTTGGGTTTGGGTTTTTTTTGCTTTCTGGAAGCTGAGCTGGCAGGTTCTTTTGGATTATGTTTATAGTACCCTAGCGTGCTATAGCTGATGAAATATAAACGACGGAGTTGATTCTGAGGGCTGTAAAATAAGTCTGGTGCTGGAAGTGCAAAGGCGAGTGTGCTTTTGCTTGGTGAAGTATTTGTTGCTTTTCCAAAGGGGTCATTATTTCAATTTTCATGTGAGTTTTCATCACTTAATGGAACATATTATTTTGCACATTTGCACGGCTTTTGAGGTAAGTGCTGGAACATAATACTGAAATAGTGCTCCTGCTTAATCCTTCCCACAAACAGCACTGCCAACTTTGTTCTCTCGGGCTGCTTAGGCAGGCAAGGCAAAGGTGAGACACCACTAAAAAAGTGGGGGAATCTAAGATTTACCCAAAGGCAGGGCCTTATCGCTTCAGAAATTGTTATTTTCTTTCCTGGGCCTCACACTGCTCTGTGTCTGGGTCTCCTGAAGATCGAAGGCTCACTTTCGGTTGGACTTAACGATGGAGGGCTGGTGGAATTCCGTGGCACATGTGGATGCAAGTTTCCTGCTCGTGGCTGGCCGATGGCTGGAGAGGGGATGGGTTGTCCTCCCATACCACAGAGATCCCACCACGCTCAGAGGCTACCAAGCGTTGAGCAAAAAATCGTATTTTTTTTCAAGGCAAACACTCATTGAAAAGGGAACATTTCTCCTCGCATCCAGTTCCAGCAACTCAGCTTGGACTTTAATTTAAGGAGTGGATCACATTTGAAGGATTTACCAGTTTATGCCAAACCCAGCATGAGTTAATTCCCTTTGCTGCTGACTGGAAAGCCCAAGTCAATCTTTTCCTGAGACGCATGCTATATTTAGTCAGGAAATGATAAATAATGCTATTTGAAGTACTTTCTGCTTCTTCCCCTTTCCTCCCCCAACCCTTCTTCCTCCAAAATAACTACGAAGTATAAATAATTTGTACATTTAACCTGAATATTCCTTGCCTACTTAGGTGTGCTCGTTTTCTGTCCCTACACAACAAGTCACTAAATGGGTTGAAAGTTGTTATTTTATTGATGTACGGTATAAATAAGTCACACTACATGAGATGATTTGCGGTTAACGTGTGCATGCGTGATTCTCTGTCCTCTGCTTTCTCAACCGACGTGTCTTTATCGCTTGAACTATTCACCTTCAGAAGTGAATTCACTCTTTGATGTTTGAAGGGAAACGTTTCCACCACCGACAGAAAAAAACTGACGGTGCAGCACGAGCTGCTATTGCCTGCCTGCAGTTTCTTGCTTTGGCTTTGTACTTGTTGGAATGTCTGCATTTTTTTTTGTCCAAAATACATAGACTGCTGCCTTTCTGGTAAAGAAGGGTTGTTTGCTTAGTTAAACATTAGGTAATGATGACATAGGAGATTTTTAATTTGTTTCTCATCCACAGAAACTTCTGAATGAAGCAGAATGTCTTAGTAAGGATTTTTTTCTGTGGGAACAAAACACCTTCCCTTTAGCGTGCCTCCAAAGTGATGGTATTGATTTGGAAATCACAAGAAAATCTTTATTCCTTTCAAAAAGCATCTTTTGCTGAAGGAAGTTTTCCACAGGCTCCCATAGGTGCAAACATCTTGCTCTCCATCACTTGAGAAATGTGGATAAAACCTTGGATTTATGATCTATGAAAATCTTTTAGGCTAGGTGTTTTTTGATGGAAATCACAGGAGACAGATCGGACGAGTTATTCAATAAGGCTGGGCTGCAGGATGTTTGCATCGGAGGAGCGTAAGGAGGTTGTAAATCAAAGGGGAACCGGGCTCTGTGTCAGCAGCAAGTTAGCTGCCGGGGCCGTGTTCGCTGGGAGCCCTCACGCAAGGACCGGAGCTCCTGCATGTGGCAGGGGAGCTGTTTGGTAAGCGTTGTTTGGCATGCAGAGTCAAGGTCAGTCTCATAAGAGGAGGGGAAAAAACAAGACAAATCATCAGTTTTCAGTTTCAATTTTTCTGCAAAAGTTGCCTCGCACATTTATTTATTTATTTATTGCAAGGAAAAGACCCTCAAAAAAAAAAAAAGTTTCTGGACATCCAGAAAGGCTCTGCCTGGCTACTTATTCTGGGTATTAATCTATCTGTTTGAATTCATCTGTCAGAGAGAGAAATGGGTTTAGGAGGAGGAGGAACCGTGCTAGTGGTGTGGGAAAAGACACTTCCCTACCTGAAGCCTAAATTGAGGACTTAGGGATTTGAGAGCCTTCCTGACAGGGATCTCTGCCAGAAAACAAGGAGAAAGAGGAAAAGACTCCAGCTAATTTCCAAGGCTGGGATTCATCTTGTCTAATAGCAGCTCCCTAAGAGTGAGTATCTGGTCTAGGGTGCTCTGGGCTCGCTCCAGAGTCAAGGCAGAGGGGTAGACACTTGTAGGTGGGTTTTCACTCCAGTGTGATGGAGACGTCCAAGGTAAGCCACCTGAGTTGCCCTCTGAGGGTGCCTGTCTCTCTCCGTTGACTCAGGGGAGTCTGGATGACTGGATTAGGGTAGGCACTTCTCTTTTAGACAACTGGTGTGAGGCGAGCTGAATTTCACCCTAGCGGGCAGGTTTTCAACAAGGTTTAGTCCCAGGGAGGTGTATCTACCTCTTAGGAGTTTTCAGAAGCACTGTAATGTGTCACCTCAGTATCACTGGAATCATAGGTAGCTGAAAATCTGTCCTTCCTTTGAGAGGAATGTATCTGTAGGGCTGTGTGTATACTTGCATCCTTTAAGGCATCCATCAGGACCCTTCAGCATGCACCTCCAGTCCATTTCGAAAAATCTGCCTCTGATACAGTTTTGTGAGCACCAAATTATGTACGACATGTCACCTTCTGCAGCAGCTTTTATCCAGTGTGATCCACTGCCTAAAACTGCCACGTCTGAAAGGCTGTCAAGGCAGGAGTAGCAGTGCAGGTGTTTAACATAGGTACCGGGGCTCATTGAGAACACAGTGTTTCAGTTCAAGAACTTCAGCTTAGTTTTTCCAATTAAAATGAGACGGGTATGTTCTTCTAAGGCAGCTTGATTTGAAGAAACAGACCAGTAGTCATTTTTGGGACGTATCATCAAGATCTTTAACGCCCGCTACTGGTTGGTACAGCAGCATTTACCGCACAGCTATTTGTCCCTCCACTGAAGAAAGACCGAATCCAGAATTATTGATGTAAATTCAATGTCCCTGTCACAACCAGTAACTTAAATTAAGTATCTGAGCATGTAGCGGCAAGCACAGAAATATATTCTCCGTAGCCAAGTCTGAGAAGGAGCTGGACACTCACAAGTCCTGCTGTAGAAAATGGAAGCTAAAAGGATTAATGACACATGACTTATGCTTGATATTTAGGGCAAATTCCAAAATCAGTAGGGCTATTGTGGACTGATGTCCATCAGTTGTGTATGTGTTTATGTCTGTCTAGCAGAATCTGCTGCATAGGGAATCGGTGATCCTGCATGTGAAGACATGCACGTGTGAGTACAGATTTTGGAAATTCCTAATTCAGTTAAAAAATGACTTCTGTAGAGGTAGCTGTGATCAGCATGACCAGCAATACCTGATGATAGTGCCCTCTGCCTGCAAAAAAAAAAAAAAAAAATCATTTTCACTTGCTTCAAATTTATTTGTGCTTGTTACTGCAGTTTGTCTTAGATTTTCATATGCTATTAAAGAAAAAAAAAATCTCTTCTGCCCTTATCCTCTTTTGCTTCCAATAGCCAGAAGAGCACCTTTATACTGCAGGCAGGTACTAATGGTTAGCAGGAGGGTTTCAGCTTTGCATTGCAGATTACACAGCTGCATAATCTCCTAGCTAAGCGGCACGGATATATGCAGTCAGCTGGAGGAGAGCTGGGAGTTTGGTATTTCTTACCTGTTTTCCAAATCTCTTTCATGACTCTGAAGGTCATGAAAGAAACACGAGGAAGGGTGTTAAAATGAAAAGGAAGCAGTTTATTCTTTTTTTTTTTTTTTTGCCCTGATGCTGCAGAGATTGCCAGTGACTATTACCTGAGCGGCAGCTCGCAAGTTTCTGCAGGAGTGTGTTGATGGAGCAAGTGAGTAGCGGTAGCTCCGAATAAATCATTTATGTGTGCACTGCAGACTGTGCTTCAGGGATTGGCATTAACGGTGGCGCACTTTCAGACAAACAGAGGAAAAGGCTTTCACCCAACTTTTTACTGAAACCTCAGAGGAATAAAACAGGTCAGCGGTGAACATTAAATTAACTTTTGGCCATCTTCCAAAGTGATCTGGCCTAGTTAGGAAACATCAAGAAGGAAGAAAGCTTTGCTTCTTCACATCCTGATTTCTCCAGGGAAGGGAGAGAAGGAGATCTGTGCGTGGCATTACAAAGGCAACCTGATTTTATAAGTCAACAGTTCTTCCATACGCACACAGAGACAGCCACGTGCAAATCTGCGTAACACCTGCGTGTGCTCTTCTTGCAATGCTGCAGCGGTATTTAAATCACGTGCATTGTTTTAATGCGAACTTGTATATTCTGACTAATAGGACTGTAGACCAACAGGGTATTTATTCAGTTTTCCAAGTTTTGTACAGCCTTATCAGATGGGAATAATGTGACTTTCCTGCCCTTGCCTCCCTGGTGCATGGGACAGGATTGGTCCCTTATTGAGGAGCATCTGTTTCCTTATCTCTGCCACGGGAAAGCCTGGCAAGGCTGACTCCAGTGGAAACTACCTGGCAGCCACAGAGATGCCTGCATGGAAATACCGCCCTCCATTTTCTGCATTTTGGATGTTTGTCCAAAACACATAATTTGTTTTGAGAAATTATACTTATTATTATTATACTTAAATTATTATAGCATCAGCCTGGGTATTTAAGGAGAAAGGAACAGTGATGTTAAACCATCAGTACCCATTGGCAATCCCGTGAGGACGTGAAGAGCTCTGTTATCTGTTTGTAGGGAAAGAGGGGGAGCTCAGCGAGCCCTTTGCAAAATTTGCAGTCGATCTTCCCATTCAGAGGTGTGTGTAGTGAGAGATATAAAAAAGCCGTCAGAGCCAGTGGAGAGCCTTGTGCCTCCCCAGCATCTCCCAGGGCATTCCTGCAGACCGGTGTTCCCACGGGACCGGGTTCAGTACACCTGAATAGGACTAATGTTCATTAGCAGGGCTACTGAAATGAACGGCTAATGAATCTGCATGGCCACCTATCGCCACCACTTCAGCGTTTCCTTTGCAGGGCTGAGGTTTGCTTTAGGGGGAAGCGAGTCCCCGGTGAGGCGAGGCGAGGCAGGCCAGAGCGGAGTGGAAAAACAGCCCGTTGCGAACCATGTTTGGCTCTTCAGCCTTTCGCCCTGCTTCCTTGTGGTTCTTCAAGCACTCAGTTGGGCAGCTGCGGTTAATGCCGTGGGCATTTGTCAGAATGGGTTGAAAAGCTCACATGCAAAATAGGGAAAATGCTTCAAGGATGTGGCTTCCTCTTGCTTCTGCGGTCAAAAGGTTTTAGTAGGATTGGTAGGAAAATGTAATGAGTGGGGGGTTATTTTTTTGTGTGTCTTCCTGCAAAAGTCTTCCACACAAATGTAGAAGGCCCAAAGCAAACATTTTCTGACACATATCTCCAGCTAAAATTCGGAAATGCCACTGCGGGGCCATATGGGAACTGTATTGCTGCGCATCTGCGGGGCAGCCTCTCTGTCTGAGTACTTGCTGGGGGTTCTCACGTTCCCCCCCTTCATTAGCATGAACCCCGGCAGTGGTCCTGGAGCAGCGAGGGAGATGCTGCCCGGCCGAGGAGCCCAGCTCCCGGCCAGGAGGGTGGCACTGGTGGCTGCCCTCACCCCTTGCTGCATGTCCACGTTAGTGCTCTCCAGGTACGGAATCTTTCCAGCCCGGGGGAATTTTCTGATGGGATTAAAAAAGCTTTGCCCAGACGATCTTACTGGGTCAAACACGTTATTTTCTCTGGGACGGCAGTTATGACAGATTTTTAACATTTTAATTAACCTCAATAATGTCCCAAGCTTGAAGCTGGCTGCACCGTGGTGAAAGTTTCCCTGAGGAGGGCAGGGAGGTACCAAAGTACCTGGTTCTCCCTCCAGAGTTCATTTGGGGCTCCTGCTTCTCACCCCCAGCAGGAACCGGCCGGGAGATGATGGCCGAGGCAGACAAACCTGGCCATCTCCAAGGCTTTAGGGCTGTTGTCGACCTTGACCAGGTTTAGGCTGTGGGCTTCCTCCCTGAGGTTGAAGGGCAAGCTGCTGAGCCACCAAACCCTCAGTTATTTTCCACATCTGGTTTGATTCTCTGCAGATAAACAGCAGCCTTGCCATTAACAACAAAAACTTAATTCACTGAGGTTTGTTCAAGCACTGAGAGCAAATATTTTTCCTGTGCAGCTTGGGGTCATTTTAAGGGAAAAACAGGGCTGGAGGTATATCGCCCCTTTAAAAATTATTATTACTTCCTAGAGAAAATAAAATGTAAAGCACCTCTTCCTTCCATTTGTGAGGTTATTTTTATGGAAAAATTGCTGGCTTGGGAAGGAAATGTTGCTTTGTGCCTGACTTGGGATCATAGCAGGGGATTTGAATAAATGCATGGATTAATTTACCTTTTTTTCTTGTTTAAAAAAAAAAAAAAAAGAAAATGGTGATTCATAAGCCATACCTCAATAAAACCCTGTAGAAATGTTTGGTCTGCTTTTCTGTCGTCCGCTCCCTCTTGGTGCCAGGCTTTACACACGAAGGGAGGGGATGGAGCAGTCAGCGAGTGCCGCAATTACAAGTATTTTAGGAAATGTCCGTGGCTGTATAAGCCGCTGATTTCCCCTCGCTGCTGCTTGGGAGGCTGCAGCCCCTATGTAGGTCACGTTCTCCAAGGCTGCTGCCTCCCTTACAGCCAGACCTGCTGTTGACTTGGGCTGTCTTAATGCATCAAAGAGCCTCTGCTATGCTTCAGCTCCCCTCCTGAACTCGAGCTGCACCGCTCAGCTCGGTTTGTAATTGCTGAGGTGGGTAACCTGACCAGGGGAACTCCAGCATTAGTCGCAGCCTTTCTGGTTCCCCGGGCGGAGAAGATTTCTCATTTTACCATCGCCGTTGTTATTTTTAATTCTTTGAAATCTCTCCCTAAATCTCTTTTCCTGCCTTTTCTCTTTTTTTTGGTTTCCGTGTGGTGTCATAACCCAGTTGCAATTATCAACCATCATATGTAGTGAACCAGAAGAGGCAGTTAGGATTATTTTTTTTTAATTAAGAACTACTTTTGAGACCCACAGAAAATGAAAATAGGAGTGCCGATGGAGAACGTTTCTCTCTGCTGCGCAGTGATAGTAACAACGGAGGTGCCATTACGTGATGGAGCAGCCTATTGAACAGCCAGCGGGTTTGGGGTAGGGACTCCTCCTTAGCTGAAAATTACTTTTTCCTCCTTGCTGTTCTGCACAGCATCACCTCCAGACGTGGGGATCAGAAACTAAGAGGCTGGAAGGACGCAACCGACGGTTCTTGGGAAACCTGAGGAAGCATTGCAGAGAGGCTCTGGTCATTTGTCCCTCTTTGCTGCAGTTTCCGTGTCTGGCATTGCAGTGCTGAGCCCTGTGAGCAGTGCGATGGGGGGTCAGCTTCTGCTGGCCTTGACCCAGCCGGGAGAGTGACACGTGTCTGCTGTAATTGGGGATTGCTCAGTGCACAGCAAGTTGCAGCCGCTGGGCTCGGGCAGAAGGAGATGCTGAGTGCAGGCTGGCGAGAAACGGCTGCTTTTAATCACATCTGTGGAGTTTTTCCTTTCTCTTCCTAGCAAATTTTACCGGTCATGATTTTTCCTCTTTGCTGGCCGGGTTAGTTCTTAATCACTCCCATCTCTCCCAGCCGTGGCAGGGATGTTTCCCTGATGTCTTTGCTGTTATGCCAGAGAAGAAGCCAAGTAAGAAAGCCGAGCTCCTCCGGGGCAGGAAAGTGTTAACCCCCTCATGCGATGGACAGCAGGAGCTTGAGGGGAAGGATTACTGCTTCCCACTCCCATTTGCCTTCCTGGGTGGATTAGAAGGACCAAGTCTCAGGGCTGGACCATCTGTGTGCCTGGAAGGGGAGTGGGGAGGCTGGGCAGAGGCTGGGGCCGCTGGGTTGTTTCCCTGACCCCTTTCCTCCCGAGGGTTGAGCACCTCAGCATTCCAGTGTGGCTGGGACGTGGTGGGTGCCATGGAGGACAGAGGAGCTCCTTGGGCATCGGGCAGCTTTGCCCAGAGGCACAGCAGGGCGCGCAGCCATGGCCCGGAGCTGGTGGGGGCTGAAGAGTGCAGGTAGAGTCCTTTTTCTGCCAGGGCTCCTCACCAGCACCACTGGAAGAGAGAGGTTGTTTTCCCCAAACTCCTGGGGAGCAGAGCTTGCTTTTCCTGCACAGAGTCACACCTCATTCTAAGGATGCCTCCTCCCTTTTTATTTTTTTTTTCCATTTCCAGAGCCAAAGAATGCAGTAAAACTTTCAGTAACAGGTACTTCTTATCAAACCTGATTTACAGACTGCTCAGGCTTTTCAGTTGTCCTTGCTTTCTGCAAGTTGGCAAGCCTGCCTGAGTATTTCATTTTTATGATTTTATTTTTTGTTGCACGTGGCCTGGAGACTTATCCGAGTGGGGGATTCATGAAGTATCCGGCGCCGTCCCCTGCCAGCCATCGGACAGCGGGGCAGGAGCAGGGAGCTGGGTATCGCTCGGCTCTGGGCTGGCTTTGTGCCTCCTCTCCAGGGCTGGTGGCTAACGGGTGGATGTTAGCCATTCGTCAAACACCGCTAACTGGCTATAGATAGATAGCTTCACGGGACAGCGGAGAAAGATGGGACTGGTCTTCGTGTAATAGCCTTATCTGAAATTCAGCCAGCCTTCAAAGCCAGCTGATACACTTTTATTTATTTTTTCTCCTCTGCTTGCAAAGCATCAGTGGGAGCCGGGTGGGGGTCTCCGTTATTTTTTTCAAATGACAGCACTGATATCACCTAATTGGTTTGGTGATAAAATCTGTAGAAGGCGGTTGTAAACCCTTTCTGATTTGTTCAGTTCTGCTACCATGGAGAAATAGCTCTATTTGTCTGCTCCTTGCAGAAAAAAATGCAGACTGGGCAGGAATTTTTTTATTGTCAATTGAAACACCAAATTAAATAAATAAATGAATAAGCCCCCGGGCAAAATGCAGATTCAGTCAAACATTTCTTTTGCATCAGACGCATGATCAGTTTAATAAGGGAGATACGGCTAAATGCTGGGAGGGAGGGAGACGGTAGGAGAGAGGGATAGGGAGGGAGTAGCAGGATGAGGCGTGATGTGTTTCACTAGGCAGTTAGCTCTTTCAGCAGTTTTCTCCCTAACTTGGAAGGGTCGGTAGGATAAGGTTTGGTTTTGTTGTTAAACCTCATTAGTGTCAAATCTATCAATGCCTGGTAAAGATTACGCTAATGTGTAAGCCTTTGGGGGTTGTGTATGTGTGTGCGTGCACGTGCAGCTGTATTACTTAGCAAATGCTGATCCTCATGGATTAAAGGGGAGGTCAACAACATATATCACTTAGCTCTGCGGTCAGGGTTGGTCATCCAGGGGATGGATGGCAACCGGTGACAAAAGTGTCAGGCATCCAAGTGTTAATGACTTAATCATCCCTTCCACACCCCTTCCCCCTTTTTATAGTCCCCCTGGAAATAATGCATGTGCCTTCCACTGTATTCCACACAGCTCTTTTCTTTGGCCTGGCGCTTTTGCTATATAGTGACACCTCCCAGTGGCACTCTGCAACATTTCACTGAAGCCCATACAAAACTGCTCCTTGACAGGTTTATTTGTGCAAATGAAGCCTTATAAAATGCCATCTAGCTTTGCAGGTGCATTCTTTCCAGAAATCATCCCATTCCTCCTTCTCCCAAATGTTTGGGTCCCCTAGTAATTAACAAGTAAGAACAAATAAGTGCTTTCTAATTATGTCTTCAACAACTTGGCATTATGGTGCAAGTTCCCCAAACATAATCACGTCCTGTGGCTCCAGAAAGCAATGACCTATTCCAGATGTTGCTGCTGTTAATGAGTTCATGTTGTGAGAGCAATCTCTCTGGTCTGTTGGTGTAATGGTGTGCAACACCTGCTAGCCATGACTCCACAGACCCATAATACGCAACTTAAACATGTCTCACTCTCCTAAATTGAGAAAAAAAAATAATTTAGGAAGATACAGACAAGGTCTAATTATGGTAAATTACCAGATTCCTCACCATCAGCAGAGCTACCTCCCTGCATCTCTATGTTTAGTGGCCTCCATTTACCTCAGCTTAAAACTTTCCTCTTTTAATGGCTTTCCCAGAGTTATAGGTATATATATATACCATGAGTTATAGGTATAGACCAGAGTTATAGGTATATATATATACCATGTGGATGAGTATCTGTATGGCAGGGCACACACTGGAGTATCTCTGCGGAAATTGCTTGCTAACTCATTGCAAGCCCGCTGTGAGTGAGCCCTTAACTAGAAACAGCCCATGAAGCCACTTCTGGTTTGTGCAACAGGGACTTTTTTGGTTCAGCTGAGCTCAGTTCTAAGTCCTTGCATATGTCAAAAATATATCCTCACTTAAAAAAAGGTGTAATTATAAAACAATTACATTAAAGGGACGCAGACCCTGGGACAGACAGACTGGGCTATTTTTCTTTAGCAGCTCATTTTGGGTTCAGCAGGAGTGGGATAGGTTCTGTCCTCCTGAGGAAGTGGAGCTGATGTATAGCAAACGCAGACATGTTTTGATGATAGCTACTTTGGAATGGCTGCCTTTGTGGACTGTCCTCCAGAACAAATAGGGATTTTAGGAATTATTAATATTGTGCTTCTTGGATAAAACTACTTTTGTTATGGCATAGAGAGTCCTCATGGGAAACTACACATACCATATACTGGTCAAATTCCTCATACTGAAAAAGGCCTTTGAAATCAGTTTGCTCTAAACCAAGTAAGAACTGCATCTCAGTTTAACATAAAGGGGTTGTACCTACGTACCATTTAATAATGTATCTTTGTGTTAATTGATGCAATTTGATCTGTAGAACATCCCTTAATCATAACAAGAGATGCCTTGCTCTTCCAGTAGTTGTGCTGAAGTCATCCCCATGGGAAAAACAGTGGGACCAGTCTGGAGTAAGATAAGATTTGTAAAAGAGCTATCAGAATTTGATCAATGAAATTAGGAAAAAAGATAGGCAAAATATGAAACATGAGTCTGCAGGGTCCTCTGTCTGGCTCAAGCCAGCGAGCGCACAGAAATTCAGACTTGCTGTCAGCTAAAGCTCCGGCACAGCCCTTTGACATAACTATGTAATGCAGCAAATCTGTTTCTCGTCATCTGACGCTCCGCTGAGACCTCTTGCTAGGCTTAGCTGAAAGCTTTGAACGTCCTTGCTTTTGTTGGCCTCTTATGAAGTCCCTCAAAAACATGGTTGATCTGATATTTTACTCTGCTGTTGCCAGCTCTCCTGGTTGTTGTTGGATAGCAGAGAGCTAGTAGCAGCTGGTGTAATGGTGGATTTTGTATTAATTCAGTCACGGTAGCCAGGCAGCGGTTCTGCTGCCTGTGCAACCCCTGGAAGGGCATGGGTAGGATGAAGGGAGGACCACTTTGCTCCGCTGGTGTCCAAAGAAAAGGGCAGTGTGGAGGAAGGTCTCCATTTTGTAGCCATCCTTGTGCAGCAGGAGCCCCATTTGTGGTCCTCTTACTCCTTGGGACTTTAAGGCAGCTTCCTCACCCCATAGACAGTGGCCTCTGGAGCTTTTCTGATGCTGGGTGCAGATTAGGAAGCCACATGCCTGTCTTGGTGCTAGTAGCTTGAGGCATCTCAGCTAGTGAATGCTAGAGATGCTCTCAGTTTTGTGCCCGGCAGATCTGTGCTCACTTTCATAAATGAGCAGTAAATGAGGAATGGATTCATCCTCTCACCTGTTGAAATCTTTGTATCCAGTCTTTGTATCCCTTATACAGCCCATAGTTTGGGAGAGCTTACACTCATCTGAAGCAGGGATGCAGGCATTGGTATGAACCTGAGGGTGAAGCGTGGGCTGTAGCGGTGTCAGAACTGGGAGGAGATGCCTGTGGATGGACAACCCGAGTGCTCATGACTATGTTCTTTCTCCCCTGTGAAACTATCAGAAAAGGACATGGTAGTCATGTTCACCTCCTGGTAAGGCAGAAGCACTAAAACAGAGGAGTGTGCAGGAGTCTCCTTGGCTTTGGGATGGGCTCCCAAACCCAGTCGCAATTTCTCAACAGCACAAGTGAAGCGCAAGTGCGTCAAACATTGATAAGATGGAGGAAACAAATGTTTTTGGAAACTGGGAGAAAGGAGTCATCCATGGAAATGCTTCATTCCCCTTCTTACATGATTACATCCACAAGTAGTCAGGAGGAAACTGTGATTTAGGTTTTGAGTGCAGGGTCAGCCACTGTGAGAGCGAACACCGTGTCCAAGTTACCCTCACCGGGAATGGCCTCTGGCCACCAGCAGCTGCAACTGCCAAAGTCCTCTGCCTCTCAAAGACTCACCATCGGTTTGGACTTGGGGGATTAATTCTAAAATGCGGTTGTGCTGTGAAGCCTGCTTAGAGCATATGCAGTCAAGCAGCCAGCCTGTGGCTAGAGGACATGATAGCAGGTCCTGACCACCCAGAAGAAAGGGCCCTGCTGCCTAACCTGTGACAGCTGGCAGGCTGGGGGCACCCATGTGTGTGTGCCTCGCTGGGATTGGAAAGCCGCTAAAGGAACGCAGGCTTGATATTTTGGGAGGAGATTGTACGCTTAATGCTGTAAAGACACCCAGGGATGGACATGCCGACTTTACTGAGCATGCTGGTGAGTTTGGAGGCTCTCTCTGTCATGACAGATTACAGAATCACAGAAGAGTAGGGGTTGGAAGGGACNGTACTACAGATGTGGCCTCACCAGGGCACAGTAGAGGGGGAATCGCAGCGCACTAAATAAACTGGCTCATGGACCTCTACAGAGGTGTCATATGGGAGAGGCTGGGAAATTGATGCCAATCTGCCAGTGTGGAGACTCCAGTCCCAGCACGATCCGTGGGCAGACCCTGTGGGCAGCACTGCCCTTGGGGGAGAGGGAGTCCTGCTGCCTGCAGTCCCTGGCTTTGGGCTGCGGAGTGTAGGGTGTTCCCAGCCCCACTGGCTGCCGCCTAGTGGGAACGGTACCCCGAGCCAGGGATCGCAGAGACTAGCTGGGGCTCGCTTCAGGCACAGCTGTTACCAAGTGACACAATTCCAGCAATGAGGAATGTGAAAGTATGCTTCACACAGCACAGGCCCTGGGGCGTGAGGGTCACAGAGCACATGAGGCGGTCAGGGTGACAAGGGAGAGTGCTGGTAACCAAAAGGAAAGATAACAGGGTAGGCTGTCTGCTGCTATGAGGATGGGGAGTGGGGTTTCTCTGGTTGCTTTGCAGTCTTTGCAACGGTTGTCCGCATCCGCATGTTAAATATGGCACCAGATGCTCCAAAAACATACCACTGGAAAAAAAGCAAATTTAAAGGTGTCCTGTCAAGATGTGAAGACTGTGGTGGGGCAGGCTTCACATCTAAGGCTCATCTCAGCAAATATTAAAGCAGCAGGAGCAACAGTAGATCCCTAAGCTATGAAACTGTTCAAATTATCTCATAGGGCCATGGGACCATAAACCTACTCCATCCTCTTCCAGGCAGCTGGCTTTCCGTGCACTGTGGTAACTGGACCACACTAAAGGGTTTGTGGTCATTAGTTCCCAATTGTTCTCCCAGCATCACAGGATGGCCAGATCCTGGAGCAGGGATTGTAGGGAGTGGCTGTGTGAGTTCCCACCCACCTGACCCCCAACACATCAAAACAGAGCAGCACTTAAATGGGGCCTTGCACCGAGCTTGCCCAGCATCTCCATGTAGTGACGTTATAGATGTCAAGAGACTGTGACATCACAGTTGATTGGCAAACGCTGCAGAATGTCACACATCACAAGGCAGTCCCCATACAGGGTTTTATAGCTCATGCCTCTCACTCCTAATAAAGCCTAATGGGTGATTGCAGTGGTAAATACAAGAAACGGACCGTTACATTGCATGAGGTGACAACAGTTTTCATGGCCAATAAAGGGGCTGTAGCACAGAGCCCAAAAGCCAAGCGTGAGTGGACTAGATGGCACAAAGTGCCTGTGCCCATCCTGGTAGAGCATAACCAGCTTTAGACTCTTCACTTTGAGCAAAAAACACCACTGTTGTGGGCAGAGGGGAATGAAAATACGCTTTTTTCAGTGAAAAAAATGTCCAAAAGAGCCATATAGGTCATTATCATACCTTGCTGTTGACAATGCACGACACCAGGGTTCAGGAGAGGTGGGTAATGGGTGCATTAGCTTAGAAGCTGCAAGGCTTGGAAAGCTGCCTGAGTTATCCCTAGCAGCCACTCAGAAAGCAGTACAGAATGCAGTACAGGTGTCTAAATCCTTCCTGGCCTCCAGCTGCTACCCCAGGGTCCTATTTTGTATCGACCAGCCCTGTACAGATGTGTCGGATACCCTAGGGCATCTCAAATGGTACCGGACACCTTTGTTTAAGCAACTGAATCCTGCCCTAAGTGGTTTACTCAAGATCATATATAAAGCCTCTGTGAGAGATGGGACCCAAGCCCAGACCTCTTCACGTGCTATCCAGCATTTCGATCACTGGAACATACCCTCTCTCAGGAATGAACATATCCATATGGTGGGTTTGGTTGGAGTTATTTTTGCTTTTCCCATTTTGGAATAATTTGACTAGCCAAGGGTCATTAAAGGAAATTTTGCAGTGGATGACAAATGCTTCTCCACAGTGTACATCGTGTACAGGGAAGGGGCAAAAGTGCTTTCACCTAACCTTATTATACTATCTGTATTTTTGTTTCAGCCTTCGATGTTACTAGGTCTTCTGTGCTGGGTTTTGGAGGGAAATGCACATGCTCTTTTACTATCCCTGTGCCGAGTCTCGCCCTAACTGTGTGGCTGCATTGGGTTATTTGTTCTGCTGTTCACGAAAACATCCGCGTGAGCCTGTGGTACGCAAATGACATGAGACAAAGCGAGAGGGAGAGAAACCCCGGACCAAAAGAAAGTACACGGGGAGGTGGGGTGTAGGAAAGCAGCCTCGCATGTGGCAGAAGATGGAAGTGTCAACGAGACAGACCAAAAGTTCATCTGGCACCTGGTGGGTGCAGTAATGTTTTCAAACTGGCCGTTTAATGCAGGGCTTTCTAGAGTCAAAAAGATTGCTGTGCTGCGTATTTGGAGCAATAGCTGATGGTGGGGAGAGTGTGGGATCTCAGCTGCCAGTTTGAGGACTTACTGGCCTGCTAAGAGAAGCAAGAAAATTAGAGGCCTGTGATGGAGGAATAAACTGAATTTGGAAGCATGAGATCAATAGTTTGTAATACCACTTTGGCTGAGGCCTGTATCGAATAAGAAACCTGCTGAAAACAATTATCCAAAAAAATGAAGCTGCTCAGATTTCTGCTTTATAAGTTTCTCCGTTGATTTAATCCTCCTCCCCATCCGTTTTGTGAGTGCCGTGTCCGGTCTAATGAGGCCCCCTTCATTCTTCTCGTTTGGGCAGCCGTCCGAAACTGCGCTTGTCGAGAAGGGCTTTTTCAGCCCCAGCAGCTCCCAAGGGATTTGGGGGCAGAGAAATACAGAGTTCAGAGGAGCGGCGACTACTTGTGCGAGTTAATGAGGGGAAATGAACTCATTTGTGATACTTGTAAACTTGAAACCCAGTTAGGTGGAGGGGAGAGCGCTGGGGTATCCAGCTGCTTGTAATGCAGATGTACCGATCCGGGGAGAGGCAAGCTGCTGGCTCTGGAGAGGCTGGCCACGCAGAGAGCCCTGTTTCTGGTTTAAATGGGATTCCTTTGAAACGGAGTCCAAGTCATGGACTTGGAAAGCTGTGTCCAGCTTTGGAGTCCTCAGCACAAGAAGGACATGGACCTGTTGGAGCGGGTCCAGAGGAGGGCCACGAAGATGATCCGAGGGCTGGAGCACTTCTGCTATGAGGACAGGCTGAGAGAGTTGGGGTTGTTCAGCCTGGAGAAGAAAAGGCTCCAGGGAGACCTTATAGCAGCCTTACAGTACCTGAAGAGGGGCAACAGGAAAGATGGGGAGGGACATCAGGGAGTGTAGTCATAGGACGAGGGGTAATGGTTTTAAACTGAAAGAGGGGAAATTTAGATTAGGTGTTAGGAAGAAATTCTTTACTCTGAGCATGGCAGGCACTGGAACAGGTTGCCCAGGGAAGCTGTGGATGCCCCATCCCTGGAAGTGTTCAAGGCCAGGCTGGATGGGGCTTTGAGCAGCCTGGTCTAGTGGGAGGTGTCCCTGCCCAGGGCAGGGGCGTTGGAACTAGATGATCTTTAAGGTCCCTTCCAACCTGAACCATTCTATGATTCTGTGATAAAAAAAAAACCTGCATCCCCTTTCCAAACGTCCTGTCCCAGGGCTCGGATGCTGACAAAGTGCTCTGTATCCCAGTGATGCTTTGTACCCTCAGCTTGCAAAGCCCTCTGAGCCTTCAGCCTGGCTTCCCACTGTGGCTGCTCTTAGTGTGACGGCACTGATTGCCCCCTGTCTAATCCCTTACCTTTGTGACAGGTGCCGCAGGAAGCTAAAGTACTAGCAAACTTTAAAAGCTTCACAGGCCACCACTCAGTATCTCATGCTTTACGTAGTTTCGTTGCCACAGTCCATTTCAGCAATTTAAAAAGCAAACATGAAGCAGTCAAAGACACCTATGACTAAACTGAACTGTTTGTTCCCAGTCTTCCGGTGAACAGCATCCCCCTCCTATACCTCCTTCTCTTTGATCCCTAAAAAGCCAGCTATGGCTTTAAATAAACTGTAAGTGGGGACACTACTCTGCTTGATGTCTGGCTTGCAATGGAAGTAAAGTGTCACTTCCAATTTTGTGTGGGTACAGAACAAAGATGCCTGTGACCAATCTACTGTTTTTGTTTGAACAGGGAGCTTTGGTGAGAAGCATATTTCAAAGGGCCAGGGAAGCAGATTTTAAATGCTGTCAAAGAGAAATGATTTTACCTTTTTTAATTCCCGTTCACAGTATCTGGTGTTCCTGCCTCATGGATGCTGTGCAGTAACCTTGCATGGTAGATGGAGTAGGCAGCTGGAGCAGCATGCCAAACACTGGCTCGGCTCGGCGGGTCTCCATCCCAGGGCAGATGCTGACCCACGTGAAGTGAGCCAAAGAGGCTGAACACAGGGGTGTTTGCAAGTGGAGGAAGGGTAGAAACAGAAAAGCAAGTAGGCATTCTGCAGCACAGACTCATTTACAAACAGCAAAGCCTAACCACATTTGTCTAACCAGCTTCAGTCACTGTTGCCAATACCAAATCAAAAGGCAGTCAGTCTGTATGAGCTAATGCTGTCTGTGTAGCTGTTGGCACGGTATTTTTCAAGATGAGCACAATGAGCAAGGAAGGACTTTAATAAAATTAGTCCCAGATTTACTTTGAATAGGACTTTAGCCAGGTCTCCGAGATGCTAGCAGGGAGAAGCTATTTTCCTATCAAATAGCAATGTAGTTGAGTAAGGAATTGAGATAAATCGTTGGGATGACTTCCAAGTGTAGACTGTGGTGAATAAATGAGGTAGGTCATGCCTTCCCAGCAGCCTGGGTTTCAGTTTCACATCAGGCAGTTCCATATCACCGTGCCTGTCTCTTCTGCACCATTTGCTTCATATACTTTACGTACATCCTTCCCTCCCCCTGCTTCCACTCTCCCTTGTAAATTTTTAATCATAAAATCTCTCTGCCTTTCTAGTTCCTTATACTTGATGTGTGCTTTATCCTGACTACCTCCTCTGGGTGCTGGTCCTTGATGAAGAGGGACAAAGCAGACCATCAAGCCATCATGCTTTGTACGAGGCATTATTTTTCCATCTGTAAGAATTAAATGGCACTTGGGCTTTTCCCTTGGCCTGTCAATATTTCCACAAAATTCAGGGCTGTCTAATGAAACTCGGGGAAAATGGTTGCATGATGACATTCCCTCCATGTTGTCATGGTGTCCCATGGCTGTGTGCAAACATTTTTGGGGGGCTTTTTAAAGATTGATCCACAAAGAGGATTACCACCGCTGATTATCGCAGCCCAGCCACTGCTGTTGCACACATCAGCCTCAGCCACCAGCCTGCCCCAATAGGCTAATGTCTTCCAAACTAAGCATTTTTAGCATGGATTCAGACATTTGGTATGTAGAGGGCACTTGGGCTGTCCACAGCCTCGGCCTTGCCCGGCTGCAACTGGGCATCTTGCTGTTGGCTCTGGCTGGGAGAGGATTTCACCGCTGCACCATTTCCAGCTGGAGGTGACCACCATGGCCTCTCGTGGAGAAAGCTTTGTCACTGCCTATCTCTGTTTCCTATGAAGGAATGAAGGAGTCTGGCTTAAGGCAGATCATCTCTGAAAAAAGCAGCCATTCATTTCCAGGATGTGAAGGCTCAAGGTTTCTCCTTTTTTTCCCTCCTCTGAGCTGTTTGTGGCTGTTACAGGCAGTGTGTGGAATTACTTCAACTCATTTCTCTCTCCCGTTTGATTATGTATGTCCCTCTCTTCGTTTTCCCAAAGCAGTGATGAGGCCAGGGATGAAATACAACTGTTCTTCCTTCTCACCATCACCAAGGCAAGCACAGACACTGGGCTTTTAAGCTATTTTTTAGCTAAAAGCATCAGGCAAAGCTTGTCAGACGAGACGTCTTGTCCCTCAAAGACACATGCTCAGGTGCTTTCTTCCTCACGCTTTCAGTCTGGGAGGGAAATTGCAGTAGCAGGCATAGCTTTTAGAGACACATAGCCAACTGCAATAAGATTGAGAAATACGGGATAACATGTATCCTTTCCAGGCTTTTTTCTCCCTTCGCCTTTGCCATAACCATGTCCATCCTTGCTCCTCCTGCCACCTCCTCAGCCACCCTCTGCAACAGAGCCCCAAGCTCCACACAGGCGGCTCAGCCCCACCACCGCAGGCTGGTGTTTTTCTGGTCGTGGCACAAATATAGTGCTCCTAGGTCACAGGGCAAATGATGATCGACTCCTTAGTAGCTGACAGATTAAGCAAACAGATATGGAGGAATTCCCACGATCGTCTTAAATTCCATGTGTGTTGAAAGGAATTGGGGTGGTTCTCCTGGGGCAGCAGATGGCAAACTCACTTGGGGATAATTCCCAGTGGTCATTGCTTATAGAGGTCACTAATCCCTTAGCTTGGCTTCTCCCTGGGGATCACTAAACGCGTTGTTTTGGATTTTGGAGATCAAGCACAGTATATAAAAGTGGTACATGCTAAGTGCTCTAACAGGAAAATCATGTGTAGTATTTTAATATGTATTACATCTCAGACTCTGACAAGACAGGCATATAGATGATGAATGTAATTTGTCAGTAAAATTCTGCAGATATATCTTCAGGGTTTAACCGGATACCAAATCAAGAAGGCAGCACTGAATATACAGCCCCGAAAATCAGACTCCTTAATCCTTTTCCATCAAGTGATATTAATTATTAGATAAGTAATAGTGATTTGTACCAATGCAGTCAGTATGGAGTGATGGTTATTTGGGTTTGTGGTTAGAGCTTGCTGCAAAGCACAGGAGAAATACCTTGGGTTTTATAGCAGTTCTGTCTTGTTATAACAGGTCAGAATAGGGCAGTTCTTGCTCGATGGTTTGCAGGCTTTTCAGATATAAGTTGTGCTACGACAATGACGTGGTTACTATTTTAGGCAGTAGGTTACTTGAATGTGACTTGTATTTCTGTTCATGTTAAAAAACCTAGCAGTTATTAATCTGTATTATAACAACTGTGTCTTTGGCTGTTTGAAAAGCGAAGCCCTGGCAAGAAGAAATACAGAGTTGCCAGGCTAAAAGCAAAATATATTAAGTCAAACATCAATATTTATGACACAGTCAGTAGTTCTTCTGAAATAAACAAGAAGAAAATCTAGTGTAAAAGGATGGGGAAGCCTGGAAACGCTAGTGAGAGACAATAAACGTCATATAGTTACAACATAAAACTCAGATAACTCAGGGCTCAGTTCTTCTTAGAAGCCCAGCACTAACACCTGTGGCTAAGCAAAGGCTTCAGACAGATGAAGGGAGTGATGTGCTGTTGGGAAAAAGAAGGGTGAAGGAGAGGATCCTTTTTCGCAATCCTTATTTTGTAGTTGTTACCCAAATAGCACAGCAGAGAAGGCATTACTGGATTACATGGAAATGAATGGAGACACATATCCATGTCTCTTAATTAGTGAGCTGTGAGTGAAAGGTACATTATGAACCAAGACATTTATTCTAGTACAATTCCTATTTAAAAACACTTTCACTCTGCTCCCGGTGATAAAAGAACAGGCAAATACATTGTTCCTGCTGCAACATCTTTTTTCATTATAAGGCTTGTAAACCATATTATAATTCTCCTAAAGCATGGGTTGCACACCCTGTCACCCTGGGGTGGCATGGAAATGCAACGGGATAGTGGGATTAGTAAACAGGTATAAAGTTTCCCTGTTACCCAGGGAAGGACCCAAGATTCAGTTCAAGGCTTTATTTTTTGGTTCCCTGGCAATCCAGGTTCCATTTCATAGCCTGATGAATTAGTTTAAGTTAAAATTAAAATTTAAGAAATTTTATGTCCTGGTGAGGAAAAGGTTTTGCTTCTTCTTACTAGCTTTTGAGACTGTCACAAAGCAGGATCAGTGTTGAAAACCAGTCCCACAGTAGCGTACTGCACAATGGATGACACACTGTTCTCATAGGTAGGAAATACAGTATCGCATCCCTCCAAGGAGAGTTTGCATCCGTGTCTCCTGGGCTCTAGGTAAAAGTGTTATGGTCAGTGCCCTGCTGGCAACTTGGGGGAATACAGTTTTCACTAGGTGAGGGTGACATGAAAAATGCCATCCCTCCTTCAATCTGTGAGAAAAATGAATTTTCTGAATTGTTATTTTGCACCCCGCTGCCACCTACCCCATGCGGATTTAACCTGGGTTGGCCAGTGGGGCCGTGGTGGCCAGGGAGTGGGGAAAGGTACAGCCAGGCAGGCAGCAGGCAGTGTGATCCCATCCCACCTGTTTCTGTAGGAAATTAGGCTAAAAGCTGCTTGTATGGTGTATGTGTGTGGCTGATCAGCACCCTGTAATCACAGTAGGAAGAGGAGCAGAAACCTGTAATAATCTTCACCAGCAAGTACCTTCATAATTGAGAGCTGCCGCTACATACAGCTTATTTAACACCTGGCCTTTTATAAAGGAGGTGCAAGCAGATGTAGCTCCGGTGGCCTTTGCTTGGTGCCTGTCCCTTGCTGCCAGCATGGCTGGGCAGCCCGATGCAGAGCAGGGAGCCCCAAGGAGCGTCTCTCCTGGTCGGCCACACAGGGTCTGCACACCCAGGTAGCCTGGAGGTACAGAGAAACGGGTCCAGGAGGGCTTCTCCCCTCTGCGGTGAGAAAAAGATGCTCAGAGATGCTCCTTAAAGCTCCTTCAGGAGCTACTAGGAAGCCCAGGTAGCGAGGAGTCCCCTGGAGAGGTGAGGCACTGGCTGTCACGTTACTGCTGCCACCAAGCTCACCCATGCTTGGATGGCCACATACAGAGGAAGGGGTCGCTTTCTCCTTCAGGTAAGGGGGGGCTGGAGCAGCCCCCTGGGAGGCCGGTGGCTCGGAGCTGCGGGAGCAGAGCAGTGGGTGCTGGGGCAGCCCTGCCTCAGCCCCGCTCCCGGCTCCAGTGGGTGCCCCAGGGGCTGGAGGAGCAACAGCGGCTAAGAATAACTTCTTGCTGTCCACAGGTTGAGTCCTTTCATGCCTGGTGCTGGAGTTACACACTAGCAAGCCATTTACATGCATCTGCATACATAGTGACTATATATGTGTGCGTATGTGTGTGTGTGTGTATATATCTGTGACACTTGAAATGCTGCACGTCTGTTTGCATGTGCCCCCAAAATACACATAGCAGACAACTTAAAGTCAGAAGCTTGGTTGGAGGGGAAGAATAACCCTGTGTCCTTCTGATATTTCCAAACATGCTTCCAATTTTAAAAGTTGTCTGCATTAGATACAAAACACACTGGCCTGAGGAGCAGCAGGGAAGTTTTAACACCTTCTGACATATCTGGGGAAGCTTTTCCCAGGTTAGCTCCAAGGTGTGCGGTTGCTACAGCTGCAGCAAAACCAATACTAAAAGCACAGGAGAATGAGAACAATTGCCCAAAGCAGCCTGGCAGTCTGGTTTGTGTGCCAGGGCCCTGTTTCTGGAAAGGAGGGTGTAGGGGAAGGAGAGGAGCAGACACTAAGAAGGACAGTTGTGAAGGCGGTGTCAAGGCTCGCAGCGCACCTTGCAGATGCTTCAGCCAAAAGCACCTCCCATGAGCAGTGCTCATCCACGATGACAGGCACGTACGTGTCAAAACTGGTGGAGGAGCAGCACTTGTCTTTTACCAGATACTCATTAATTCTGGGTTGAGAAATGACAGCATATAGGACATACAACTGAATATAAGAAAGGCCTGGCTTGTAGCAAGCCAGGGAGTTGTGCTTCATGAATTGATGTTATGAAGGGACCCTGAGTCAATGACATTGTAGGCTTGAAAAATGTTTTTTTGTGATATGTGAGAAAAACGCCTGCTATTTGGTGCAGCCTTTTAAGAAACAGAACCGCAATGAGGAGATGATCAGTCAGATGCTTTCTGGTTTTAACATTATATTCAGTGGGGGTGAGAATGTGAGTCCGTATCCACATGAAGGTACCTATGTATGTGGGTGGATATGGATAATGGTTCTGAAACCTGACAGTGGAATCCAGTCCCCTTGGGTGGCGATATTCTCCAAGTCTTAAACCCAGAAACCTCAAGATGCATCTTTATTGTATTGCATTGTTTTCTATTTCTTAATTTTAATAATACACGAGCTGTTTTGTCTCCTGGAAATAGCATTTGCCCGCCTCCTAATGCCAAGAGACCTCCCTCTACCCTAGTGTAGTAAGATGGGAGTTGAGATTCTGAAAGCCAAGTGGTTTTCTTGATGGACAGTGCATATCTGAACCCTTCGGAACGGCTTTGTCGATCTCACTTCCAGGCATGAGTGTTGCATTTTCTGCAACTTTAGTTTTGGTATTTTCCATTGCTACAAGCATCTGCAATATGCTTTATGTTGCTTGTGACAGAGCAACACCCATTTTACATGAATGGCAGCTAGAAGATTAGCCCAGAGTACAGTTACTGCAAAAGAGGAAAGGCTTTCAAGATTATATTATTACCCTGAAGTGTGTTTGCTGCCTCCCATCGTCCCTCCCCACTGCTCCAACTCTGACACTTCACCCTCCTGCCTCCTCAGAAATGTTCAGCCCAGCACATCCAACATACACTACATTTTCTGTGATTCTGTATTACAGTACAATTATTTTTTACTGTATAATTATCTTTTACTGCTCTTTCTCCGGATGCCCCATCCCCTCTCCTAATGTCAACAGATACCTGAATTTACAACAGTCACTTCGTAGCTCCAGAGTGTGCAACAGAGTGTGCAGGGGTTGCCCAGGGAAGCTGTGGATGCCCCATCCCTGGAAGTGTTCAAGGCCAGGCTGGATGGGGCTTTGAGCAGCCTGGTCTAGTGGGAGGTGTCCCTGCCCACGGCAGGGGGTTGGAGCTAGGTGATCTTTAAGGTCCCTTCCAACCCAAACCATTCTGTGATTCTGCGTACAGTAACAGATAGGAAAGGTCAGGGGTAAGAGGAACTGGGAGGTGTGAGACCAGCCCTCCCATGTCCTGCTTCCAGATCCTGGCACAGAGCTGCAGTGCCTCTGGTCTGGATCTCGAGGCCAAAATGTGGACAGGCCAATGATGCAACCAGGCTTCTCTGGCATGCAAGTGGAACAAAGAGGGAATAGCTATGCTAGGGCTATTCCCTTAAGAGGTTTAAAAGCTTAAAAGAGGAATGTTAAAGTCAACACCTGCCTTTGCAAGGAGCTTGGTGTGAAGACTTGGGGGCTGGAATTAGGTGTATGACTGTCACCAAGGCCACTGCCTGCTGGGGACGTGAAACCCAGCAGTGGTGAATCAAGTGCAGCAGAAGTGATGTGATGAACACGTGAGCTGTACGATGTGCCCAGCGCACGCCTGCCATTCAAACTGTAGGCAGCCACATGGAAAGTGGAACATTGCAATCGCCACCCCTCCTTCCTTTCTTGGTCTTTCCCTTCCAGATTTCTCTCTCCTTCCTCATTTTTGTCTCCATTTCTCACTTTCCAGTGGCACCTTGCTGGGCTATGTCTGTTTATGAGGGCCTGACTGAATAAGAAGCATAACCCCAGTAGGGTCTCTAGGGTCAATCGAATTGTCGTCACTTGGAAAATGGTGGGATGCTCGAAGCTGTCCTTGCTGACGACAACACTCTGAAACGGGAGCAGCAGGCTTGAGCAGCCTGTTTTTAGGCTACCACGTAGTCAAGTGGAGCAGGAAGGAAAATTTTTTCATTTAAAAATGGCGTTGAGATTTTGTCTCAGAGGAATGCTACACTATTCTGCCTCCTCTTCTTGTGTCAGGTCAGCAGAACTGGTACTTGGTCTTATTTTCCACTTTCTTTCCTTGAGAAGGTAAAATAGAGGGGAGGGAGAAATATTCATACTGCTTCTGCTTAAAAGCTAACTTTTATGTAGTCCAAGTCAGCTTTGAAATTGAACCCTCCCTGGGATAATGAAACAGGAGAGGCTGAGTTCCTATTTAGACTGGTATTATTTGGCTGAGGGCAGTCTTTACTCAAGAGTAATCTGGGGAAGTGACAGACAGCTGTGACCTTGATTTACTTTGTAACAGTTTGGGTTGAAATGGGAGGTTATTAAAATTTAGATTTTTTTTAAAAAATTGCAGGGACATCATTAAAGAAGAGAACTTTCAGTTCTTCCTTTCAGTACTCTCTGTAATGTTAAAAATAGCAGAGGATGTAGATGTGTGACATTCATCTGCTGACTTCTTCATGTCTGTTTCCAGATTTGATTGCGTTTAAAGACTGGTCAAAGCAGAAAAGTAGTCCGGGACTCTCAGATCACCTCCGAATGGTTCTCAAAATGGGAAACACCCATTTATACAATACAATACCTTTGTTAAACTGTGCTCGTGGGAGGCGTAGTGCTAGATTAAAGAGGATATTGGAAATCCAGAATGAGGTGCATTTGCTAAGGCAAGTGGCAAATTCATATAATATGGAGGCTATTCTACCCCATTTACTTTGGAGATACCCCAAGGTACACTGAAATGCATACATTGAGGCAGTGCTGCTACTTGACGCTCATTTATTTGAGCACTGATCTTCAACTCACTCGCCCAAATACTTGAAATGATCTGCGTTTGCCAAGTGAAACTATTAGTTAATATCAGTATAATAGAAGGGGAAATGATGGGGGAGGTAGGCAAGCTCCTCTTTCTTCTGGCTGGAAGGATTTCTTCCTCTCTGATCGGGAGGTTTGGGAGCTCTGGATGTAGTTTCAGCCCTCATTTATTTACGTTGGGTTCTTTCCACCCTCCCAGTCCTGCACTTTGTTTGCCTGTTCCTTCTTACAGGAATGGGTTTGTTTGCTTTCCTACAAAAACATCTCATGACCAGGAGTGAGTGTGGAACTTGTCGGGTTTGGGTTATAACCAGCCGGCAGTCTGCGAACGCTCACGGCTGCAGATTAAAACAATGCCATTGCTTGGGAGAACCAAAGTAAAATGAGAAGGAAGTGTTCAAAGGTTTCTTCGGAGAATAAAATATATTGGCATTTGAACTCCAAAGTGCTGATACACCTGTGAGAAGCAGATTTAGGAAAACAGAAACAATAAACAAATTGTCCCATTTTCCCATTAACCAAAGAAAACCAAGAAGTAAGGACTTCATGTGGATTTGTCGACTTGTCTTTTACTCTCTGAAATGCTCTCTGCCTTCTCAGAAGAGCCACAGGACACTCTTACCTCTCCCAGGACCACTGCAGCCCAGGGCCAGCCACCCGATATGTTCCTTGTGGAAAGTGCAATAGATGAATTTTAGCTGGCTGTCCTCAGTAAGGATGGCACCAATTTGTTGGGTTGGTTTTTTTTATATTTTTTCCACCTAAAATTTGTAGGAATGTAATTATATAGACCATAATCAAATTATTCTGGCAAATTTGGGCAGGGAATTCAAAAATTATGGGGATGGCATGCAGGGGACAGGCAGCAGATTTGCTTTTTTCCTGTAAGAAGCTGGGTTAAACACTTACTTCCTTCAAAAGGGGACTACAGAGATTTATCTGGTGAATTGGCACACTTTCTGCTTTTTTCTCTTTTGATGTAGTATATGATGTATAATCGATGTTACTCCAGAGATGTTATTGATGCTGCTACATGTACGTGGGATCCCCCTTTGCTAATGACTGTGATATCCCTATCAGACCGGTGAAAAAACTGAGGTTTGAATAATGAGTGTTGGCAGAGGACATGTTCTTCCATACTTATCTGGAGGTTCACACCAGAGGAGCTTCCAAGATGGTTGGCCCCACATCCCTCTCCACCGGAGTTATTCCTCCTCAGTCTTGGGGTAACGTCACCTTCTCCTTGCTGAGAGACAAGTTCTTCTGTCCCAGCTGACAGGAGATGTCAGGTTTTCAACCCTGGCTCATTCAGAAGGGCTCTGGTGTTGGGCAGGAATGTGTTACCAGCCCACGTGCAAAATACAGCTCTGAAGAAGGAGAGAAGGGGGAGGGAGTTATGAATAAATCCTGGGGCAGGATTATTACTGACTTCTTTCAAGTTCCCTGTCACTAGAAGGGACTTTCTATGGGACCCGATACACCAGCATGTTCCTAATTCAGAGGGCCGCTAGGGGTTAATTGCTGAAAGACTTTTGCAGCACCCCCCCTGCGCCATGTAAGACATTTCTAGCACTCAAAGAAGTACCCCGTCCATGATGTGTGTATTACACATCACTGTATCTTTTAGAGGAGCTTGCATGACTTTGGTGAAGCTTTTACAGCTCTATGGCAAATACTCACCTGTAATCGACACTGTGGCAAGGGCTGTGTTTGTGTGCAGCCTGTAGAGGCAGGTAGCGCACAAACAACTCGGAGCACGTTTGCAAATGCAGCCTTTTCCCGTCGGTCCTGTTACTTATGCAATATTTGATAGGTCTGCGGCATTGCTGGGAGCGGTGAGAGATCCAGAATGCATGTCTGTGTGTATATCTGCATGTAGCTCTCTGTGTATATAGCAGGTATAGGAAGGCATATGCTATCCAAATGCACGTACACGCAGACTCCTCTCCCCTGCCAGTGCGGTGCCTGCCGCCGTGAGCATGGGAGCCTGCGAGGGAGGATGCGGACCCCCGCAGCCGCCGTCCATCCCGCACCCCTGGTGCCTGCTCAGCACAAGCCCCAGCCATCCCAGGAGAGAAAAGGCAGGGAAAAATAAGGGAAAAGGCAGGGGAAAATAAGGCTGTGGGTGCCCTTGGCAACACACAGGCCTTGCGCTGGGGCTGGCCCCCCCAGCTCGGCCATGAGCCGCTGGCTCCTGCAGCCGGCAGTCAGGGGTGACAGCGTTTTGAGAAGGCTCCCGTCAGTGATGCTTTAGGCTGGGACGCTGGGGGAGCGGAGGAGCACTGGGAGCCTGTGTGCTGCCTGCTCGCAGCCGGGATGCTTTTTGTAGCAGCCAGGAGAGCCGGCCAAGGGATTTTGCTGCAGCATCTTTCCCAGCGGTGAGGGGAGGGATGCAAATGGAGTTGCCGGGCGAATCGTGGGTTCCAGGGGAGCCCTCCGGAGGTATCTGCTCACTGTTGATGCCGGTGGAGCCAGCAAGGATAGAAACGAGAGTGATCTCAGCCCGGCAGCCGGGCACTGTGGTCTGCAGCAAGCGCAGGGTTATTGCATCGCGATGGCACTGTGTAAGTGCAGAGGATTTTGTAAGAAGTGACAGTTTCTCAGGAGCCAGCATCGCCTGGGTCCTCCAGATGACCTCGTCCCAGGTAGCTCTGCTCGGGATCCTTTTTTATTTCAGAAGTAGAGTTGGTGTCTGATGATGTCACACGCAGGGGGAGGGAAATAAAAAAAAAAANNNNAAAAAAAAAAAAAAAAAAGATAGATTGCAGTCCTAACGCAAAGGAGGATGCAGCAAACCACAGAGAAGGTCCTCTCCTTTAAGGAAGATGAGGCAAAAGGCAGAGCCTCTAGGAGGGTCTCTCTCTCCCTCCTGCTTCAAAGAGGAAGACTGTTTGCCTTCTGTAAAAGGAGCTGTGTAATGCATTATACATCACGAGGTTAGACCTCTTCTGATTTCTTAAGGGAAAGGCTATTTTATTTCTCAAGTGGATGCCAGTGGGGATGCTGTAAGAGCATGCAGAGCGGGTGCATCCTCCATCCTGCTCTGACACCCTCCAGGCACGGTCAACTGCAGACCGGGAACTTGGCAAGGATTGAGGACCAAATCTGGAGCCAATGCAGGGGGAGAGGAGCAGCCTCAGCTTTTTTAGCAAGTGAATGGGGAGGGGGAGGAGGGTAGTATGAGCAGTGATGTCATTTTTAACTAGTTCCTCGCAGAGCCGGGGAGTGAAGTTAGAGGAAAAACCTGCAGTCTCAGAATGGCTCTCAGCCTTGACTGGAGACTCTAAATGACTGAGGGTCCCCACAATGGTAATTCATTTTCTTTCGTATGCAGAACTGTTCTGGTAGACCTGTATTTTGGGTCAAGCAGAGGGCATTTCTTTTCTCTCTCTCTCTCTCTGTCTCTCTGTATGCTTTGAGGATTTGACTTTAGCTTTTGCCTCCGGTTCGTTAAATACCTTGCAGGTTATTTGAAGTTTTGCCTGGTAGTTTGAGAATTTGTCTCTGGTGTGGGAATCCATGTCATTACAGGAGAGAGTTTAGCATGCAGCGTTTCTGCTACTTGTCAGGAGGGGAGATGCAGAGGTTGCCAAGCACACAGCTTTCTGCATGGGAAATGTACTTTTAAATTTACAGGTGGATAGAAAGGGACTTGGCTGGCATTTGTTGCTGTAATGAATGGCATTTAATGTTGCTTGTAAGAGGCAGAAAGACTTCTGGTCAACTATATAGATAGAAATGAATCTTGCTTTGGTGACAATTTCTTTGCTTTTGATTGCCAGGTTTTTATTAGGAGTGTTTTAATTCTAGTGGAACAGAACGGAAAATCTCAACGTGAGAGGTTCTGGCTGTTTGAGGCAGTAGATGCACGTATATTTCTTCGTGGCATGCATTAACCACTTGCCTGCTGCTCCCTCCGCTGCACTTGCCCTGTTGCTGTCTTCCACAGAAATCAGCGGGCTGCCAGGCTGCGCCGTGGACGTCGGCAGCACAGAGGGTTTTCCTGGAATCAGCAGCAGTCGAGGCAGTTTTAGATAGATAAGGTTGTCAAGACAGGTCCATCAAGGGCAAAGTGTCTTAGCCAAAATGGCAGGCGGGGAAGAGCACCCCCAGTTTATATTTCCAAGTATTCAGCTACTGGTGTTGCTGGCGCAGCTGGGGTTTGTGGTTGTTGTGGTGCTGCTTGGACCAAAGGCAGGCGCTGTAACGCTGGGAGTTCTGCTGGCTGCGGAAGGCTCATAACATTTTTCTCTGGGCTCCCACTTGCCAATGGTGAGGCTTGCTTGCCTTCTCACCAGGAGTACGTCTGAGATAGCTGAGGAAGACAGACCTCAGTTTTACTTACTAGGAACTTGGGACAGGTATGTGATGGTCAAATAACTTCTGCTGTAGCCTATCATGGCAACTGTGAGCCCAAAGCTGGGAGATCTGGGCTCGAGAAGAGGCAGGAGAGAAATGGGAACATTGTGATACCTTCTGAATACGAAATGTTCCTTCAGGAGGTTCCTGCTGATGATAAAGGCTTGGGGAATCCATTGCTCCCCCTGAGAAAGCTCTCGGTGAAGAGTATGTGGGAGGAATAAGCCTCTCTTTTACCAGCTATCATGAAGATGCTGGCAGCTGTCACAGGGGCCATTTTGAACTCCTCCCCCTGCAACACACCATGGTGCAGAGGGAGAGTAAATCTGGTAACTTCTTCCTTCTGCCAGTCCTCCCAACGTCAGCCTTAGTGTTGGAATACGTAAGTCAGAGCCAAGAGCCAGCCTTTCACAACAGCATGTTCATATCGGTGTGGTTTTCATCCAGATGCATGCGAGCCTTCACTGATAGTGCCGATGTGGGGGCAGGGTGCCGGGCAGGTGGAGGGAATGGATAAGAGGCTATACTGAACCAGTCACCGTGGCATGTGGAAGCTTTCCACCTCTCTGCTGCTAGGCTGGATCTGCTGCTGTGGATAGGCAACTTTGGTTTCCTCTGATTGCAGTGCGCTACCCTTCACCAGCAGGGAATTAATGCATTAAAAAAAAGGAGAGCAAAGACCATCTGGAGTAAGCATCGCTTCATCCTCCTCCTTTGGGGGCTCAGATATTCCCCCTGCCCCCTGCCTGGAGTATTCCAGGGCACTAGGTCTGGCTTGTTTGTCTCAGCTCAGTTCATCTGAGGTGAGCAATTGCAAATTCACGGCACGAGAGATGGAGTCCGCTACCCAAAGAAGAGGGGAGCTGCATGTGACTGCAGCCAGTGTGCCCGCTTCTGCAGCCTTCCCCCTTAGGAACCAGCTGACTTTGCAGCAGGGAAGGTTAGGAAGACCTTTCCAAGTGCAAAGAGAAATAAAGCAGTGGGACAGGCATCCTCCGGAGCTTACGGAATGTCCTTCTTTTAGGCTTTTTAAGAACAAGTAAGAATAAAGTTGGTGTGGACTAGAAATGCTCAGTCCACTTTAGAGCAGTGGAATTAAGCTTAGCTTTGCATTTTGGTGGTTTTAGGACAGGTTTGGTCACATACCCATCAAAATTCACTATAGGAAGCATCTTCTGTGTCTGGGGGTGGGTGCCCCACTTGCTGTTTATAGCATTTTAGCTGTGTTTCAGGGTTGGAAAAGTCATGGACCAGACAGTTCTCTCATGGTTCCTTTCTGCACTCCATTTCTACTGCAGTATGACTAAAAGGGGCAGTTAGCCCCACTGAGATCCTAACACCAAGGGGACAAGAGCGGTTCAGTCCCTGAGCACTTTCAGCTATAAAACTTTATACTACTGCTCTCATCAAAAGCATCCCTGCTGTGCCAGTGATGGACATGATTTTTAGGAATTGGGAATCAGTGCACAGAAGACTGCAAAGTTTGCAGTATCTCTCTGGACTTCAATGAGTTTGGGGTCTTACCGTTATTTGGCAGCTGTGTTTGCTTACACCAGACTCTGGTCAAAAGTCCACTTGATTTGGAGTGGTCTTTCAGAGAGGGTTGAGGCAGTGGAGCATGAAGGAAACTGACTTTACTTGAGTGATGTAGTTGACCGGTGCCCATGAGGAAGCACATTTTTCATACTGTAACACAGTATGACTTTCAGTCTACAGTGTAATCCTTCCGTATATTTATGTGGTAGAATTTACTTATTGTTCCAGTTCTCAGTTTTCATGGTCTGCTCAGGAGTGGCCAACATAAGCTCCATGGGAGTGAATTCAAGCCAACTGGTGTGCCAAAGAGGTATTTTATGGTGCATGCAGTGGTGGTGAATGTTACAGAAGCAGATAACTACGAGGACTGAGGCTGGGTACCCAAAGCCCCTGCAGGAGGTGAGGAAAACACTTTCAAGGGATGAGATCACATCTGTCCTAGGAAAGGATCCTAATCAGGTCTGCAAAGAAAGTGCAAATAACTTGGGGGGGGGGGGGGGGGGGAGGTGGAGAGAAGAACTTCCCAGTCCCAAATTTAGCAATGAGTTCAACCCTGTGCACATGACCAAGAAGCACTGAGGTCAAACGTCTAATTGCATTTATGCCATTGTCATTCAACTAATTATCTTTTCCCCCTGGCATTTCAACAAGGTAAAACTGAAGTGGGTTCGGGCTTCTGTAGTCTGATAAGTTAGAAACTAGGTAACCTTCATGGTTTGCTTGCCAGGCTGTCCCCTCTCCTTTGGGCTCTGTTGGGAGAGCAGGCAGTGGTTAGATTCCTCTGGGATACTTTTTTTAGGCTACATGTTTAAGTTTGGAAAAATCTTTGTAAGCGTATCAATTCTTGGAAGGTAGAAGAGTACCTCCCCAGCCAGCAGTATGTCTTTGGTAATAACGCTCCGTCGAAGTGATGGGATTTCCAACTGTTTCCTCATACAACTGTATGTAGGGGTTGATTCTGCATCTACTGCAGCTGGCAGCGGGATCAAATATAATATATCACTATAACAGCACATAGTAAAGACGGATGATTCTGGTCTGTTGTGATACATGCATGAACCCTAATATCTTCTGTCATTTCGAGGAATAAAAGCTGTCGGCGCACATAGGCAACTAAGTGAAGGAACAGCTATTTTCTGCCCTATGAAGTGTACAGACGCAAGGTGCTTAGGGGCTGGCAGCCTATATATATAGGACTCTACTATCGTTGCTGGAAAACAGCACCCTTTTGATTCAGCCTCCTAACAGCCAAGCTCTTAATGCCAGAAGATCTTACAGGAATGCATCAACCACAATGGCTGTTCTTAAGAGTGCTTTTAAAAGCTGACAGTTAAGTTTAAGAACACTAGAACAATTTACTGAAATCTGAAGCCATTTTGTGACCCTTGCATTCGGAGAACCGCCTGGATAAAACTAAAACACTCTGCTGTTTTCTGCCAGTGTTTGAAGTAGAGGGGGTGGGGGTGGGGGGAAGCAGTGGGAGAAAAGGGAGCCCTGCACAATCTCCTCTTGTTTCAGGAAGGACCGGTGTTTTCTTCCAGGTTTGCACAGCAGCGCTGCACACCATTCACCTCATAATGATAATAGTATATAATCTTCATAATAGTGATAATCTTCATATGCAGCTGCAGATTTCAAATTCCTCCCTGGTTTTAGCGCAAATTTCATTTGATGGCATCAAAAGACTGTTTTTTCATGTGCCTGCCTATTTACCCCTACATAACCTCACTGCTAGCTATCAGAGCTCAACTTTTGGTAAGAGGAAAGGTGACGCACCAATGTCAGAATATGCAGATTCACGTTTCGCAGTTGTACCTCAGCGCTCGTGTACCTGAAAAATTTTTTAAATTTTTTTTTGGCACAGCACAGGCAATCAAAATTTATCTTCCAAATTAAGACTGTAATTATATTTTGATAAAGATCTGGCAATTCAGTGAGAATGAAATTTTAAGGGTTGCCGGGATACAGATGACTCTGGGTTACGGGGAAGCGTTTGCATGTGGAATACTAATAAGCCAAGGTTGTTCAGCATCCTTATCTAGACTTTTCCAATAGTGTCTGATAACACAGGCAATCAAGTGCTTGTTTCTTTGCTATTATTCTGGCAAAGTGATTAAAGATACAGGCTGCCTTTTATGAATGAAAAGGCGACATGCTCGACATGGAGCGACACAGATATGTCCCCCTGTTTGATACACGAGAAAAGTGAGTGGGACAGAGTGCTGACCATGCCCACGTTATTAAGCCCGCCAAAATAAACTTTCCCTGAGGTATCCCTGGGCCTCGGGGATGCCAGGGAGCCTTTGCAGGAGGAGTTAGCCTGTTCCTGGGCGGCGTGAGCCCTGCTCCAGATGGGTGTTGCTGAGAGCCTCCTTTCGCAGAGCCGGGTCCCCACTGGGGAGCAGGAGCTGGAGGAGGTCTCAGGGGTGAGGGTGGGACACCCAAATTGCTGTCCAGGCAGGATGGTTGCAGAAGTAATGGCACCACAGAGCTGGGGGAGGTGACAAACCACTCCATTCAACCCACGGCTGCTGAAGGGAAGGTCTTGGCTCACATGCGGGTACTTTCTTATGCCAGTCCAGCAGATGAGTAAAGCTCGACCTCAGCACTGCAATCCGATGAAGGAAGAAGAGCTATAGCACTTCCTCTCTTTTAAGTGTCTGGTCTGTATGTGACACTAATTAGTTATTACGGAAAGTTATTGCTATTCAATAATGTGGCCAGCTGACAAGGTATTATTTACTGCCGGTGCAGTGGAAGCACTTGCAGACAGACCTTGCAAGGCTTCATCTCCGGCGCTGCCGGCACGCAGCAGCCCTGAGCCGGTCTCCCGGCGTTTCTGCGGTGGGACCAGCCAGCAGCGTTTGTGTTAGCACCTTGCTAGAGCTCTGCTCCAGCCTGCTTCAAATGGGGGCATGGTAAGGGGGGCAGCAAGGGAAAAATCTGTTTTCCCTTAGACTTTGTCTGCCCCAGACTCCGTCCAGCCTACCAAAGCCTTTTTTTTTCAATGTCTAACCCCAAATGTTGAGCCAGCCCGTAATAGTTATTACACTCTGTTCAGCAGTGCTTTCGGGACTTAATTGTAGCACATGGTTGTGTTTTTACTACAGATCAGAACAATTCTGTGACTTTATGTTTTTTTCAATTAACTGTGAAACTTAGCGAGTGTGTCATATAACAATTAAAAAAAAAAAAAAAAGAAGTTCTGGTAGGATATCAGCTCCATCAAAATGAGTGGGTTTACTCCCCTGCTGGTCTGAATCCCTTCCAGGTTTTTTGTGACTGAATTTTATTCTCAAGATGTTTTTCCATGATCTGTAAGAAAGAGACTTGACTTACAGCAGTGCAGTTTGAATGGCAGGTGGAGCAGGTGTATTACAGGAGGCCGGGGTTAATGAGCATTTTGGGAAGGCAGAGTCCATTGGAGCCGCTGCAGCTGTAATACGAGACAAATGAGTCAGCCCCTTCTGTAATACACTGAAAGGTCTTTTCTACAGGAGGGGTGCACTGCTTAAATGGTAGTCTCCTCCAATTCAACCTGCAAAAGCAGTAATGTGCTCGCTTTCTCCTTCTGAAATATGTATGGACACGTGGCACCAATCTTGGACAACTCTAAAACTGCAGGCTTGTGCCCCAGTCCAGCTCTTGCGATTTGCTGTGAGCTTTGAGACTGACCAGAGAAGAGGTGAGGTTGCTGGCTCAGTGTCCCCAGCCTGGCTGCTCTTGCAGGGTCTTGGGAAAAGGGTGTTCATCCTGGAAATGTGCCTTGGGATCCCCAGTTCTGGCATATACTGAAGGCTCAGTCCCAGTTCTTTGGGGTAGTCCAGGACTGCCCTCTGTCTTACAGCCTAAACCCCAACCTAAAAGATTGTCTTCCCCATAACAAGTCTGAATTAACATACTGAGGCTCATTTTCTTCACTGCTCATTTCTGCTGGTGGAAAGGTATGGGACAAAGCTCTGAAAAGTGTGTCATCTTTGACCAGTAAAAATATGCCAGCCTAAGCCATTACTTCCATTTATCAGGATAACGTGTCTTTTTGATGAATGTGGGGGTGTGAGAAGGAGGCTAACTGATAAAATGCGGTTCTATCAACATGGCTGCAGCCGCTTTGCCAGGATAATGTATTGTAGAGAGACAAAAGTAATTTTGTTGCACTGAAACCTGAAGTTTGAGAGCAGCAGATGACCCCAGGTAACACATCTGGAGTTAGCTAGACCCTGAATTATTTCCAGAGGTTCGTTAGTTCACGTGCGCAATACGTTGCCTTGTACTACTCAAGACCTCCCAACATCTACATGTACGGTTCCTGCATAGAGTTGTCAGGCTGGGAGATATTATGAATTTGAAGCTTAGATATAAAAATAGCAGCATGAAACGTGACGATTCTGCATCATGTTGGTAGAAAGAATAGGAGGATAGGATAGGATAGGANTCCATGATCATCTAGCCCAAATGGAAGATTGCTAGTACAAAATTCAGAATGAACCTCTGGCCATCATCAGCTGTAATCTTAAAACCATTGTTACATTACGTAGCACCTGGCTGGAAATGTTAGATACCACTAAGATATGTAACCAATGGACAGCTAGCCCCACGTCTCACTGGTTGTAACACATTAAAGGGGGATTAATTACCTGATGATCTGTGCTTCCATTGACGTGGCTGCGGATGACAGCAGCCGAAAGCCACATCTGGAAAATTTAGAGCTGTTGTTCAGTGGGGCTTTGCCTCACAGGGGTCTGGGCTGAGTGGGAAGCTGGCTGGAGGAACAGACATTTTTCTCTCTGCTGGGATGAATGAATCATCACAGACTAGGCAGCGACAGCGCTGTTGCAAAGCTGGGCTTTCTGTGGTAGGCAATTAGTTGTCAGTTTGCCCCCCAAAAAGGAATTTCTGAATACAAGGAGTTACCTTGGGGATTACTTGAATAAGCTCAGCTCTGGGCACATATCTGTCTCAGTGGGTCATGAATGGAATGAGAGTGTTTTCTGCCCAGAATCCTAGTTCGAGGCATGTTTCTGTGAGAGATGTGTGGCACTTTGGTTATCATTGCTTTGTTCTAGCTGTAGTGCTGCTGGAGCAACATCATCCTATACTCACTGAGCAACATCATCCTACACTCACTGAGTGTCCACAGATAGAAGGGCACTGAAGGGGAAAGAAAATTAGTATCTTCTAGCCATCCCTTTAGCAAATATTCCCTTTAGTCTTAAGTTATCATGGATGTGGCTGTAACTTCAGTAGCAATAGAACTGGAATTTCTTAATGGCTTGAAAGTTAGTCCTCCGTCCTGTAGAACTATCTGCAAAATAAATTGTTTTCTGGGTCAAAATGACAATCTTCAAAGGTTAATATTTTCTTCTGACAGGCTGAAATTTTTCTGTAGCTTTTCCATCCCAGAAGTACTTCTAAAAGTTTTCAGAAAATAAGGAGAGTTGTACAACAGTGGGGAGGCTGCTCTGGCCCCTGTAAAGTGAGGAAGCATTGCAGTATTTGTAAAATGGTACTATTGCGCAAATATTACGAAGGCAGAAGGAATCAGGATGCTAATAGAAAGAAAAAAGGCTAACCCCAATGAAAAGCATCAAAATTAATCTTTGCCTAACTGACATTTTCGTAGGTAATAGGGGGCTGCACTTTTTAGATATTTTTTCTTCTGTGCTGTTGCATAGAATCCCATTTTTTTATATATATAAAATCAAAGTGTGTTAAGTATGCCAATGCCCAAACTTTAGAAATAACTCTGCATAAACCCTCACTTACCATGCGAAGATGTACTGCATCCCACAGGAAATCAATACGTACTAATATGAACAAACATGAAGATGAAATTATAAAACTGGCAAGTCAGGGAAACAACTGGAGTTTAACAGAATTTAGCTGTGATTTAAATGCAGCAGTTAAAAATCCTCGCGTGATAAAAGGATCTGGCAGATGGTCAGTGAATTCCTGTGTCTCCCAATGCCATGTGGGTCTGGGCTCCAGTGGGAATCAACCAGGGCGCAAGGCTGGCTCTTTTATCTTTACTGACCATGTCAGGTTAATTCTGAATAACAAACCACCCATTACTTACCTAGTTCAGTGATTTGGAGCTGCTTGTAAATGGCAGAGGTTAGTTGTGCTAGAGGGGCCTCTGGGTCCAAAACCGCAGCCCGGGAAATGCAAACCACAGCTCATCCGCAAACGTTTGGAGCATGCCTGAGCAGGGAATTAACAAGCCTACTTTTACCTGGACGACTATAAGAGTAAACAAATCCACCAATACAGTATTATTGGACTAGCACATGAAACGTGGGGCCCATTATTGTGTGTGTAAATGCTTAGTGTCGAGGATGGTTTCTGTCCTTAAGACACAAAAGCAGAAAGAAGATAGAAAAGGCTAGCAGGTCCCTGGGAGGACGAGAGATGGCTTTGAAGGGCAGGAGGTGACTTGCCCCAGGCCAGAGCGAGGATGTGCCAGCATACCAGGACAAATTGCATCTCCAAACAACGGCAGCCCAGGCAACTGCCATTTGAAAATGCTGTCTCGGTTCTTTGCTTTTCACTGCATACCAACTCCTGTATTCTCTTCTTCTTTTCTCTTTTTATTTTTCTCCTTTTTTTTTTTCTTTTAAGCTCAGCAGCAGGGATAAGAGCTTGTTTTCATATTCTCTGTAACACCCTTACGATACTTTAGAAACTACATAGAAAATAAGCAGATGGCTGTGAACTAATCTGTATTTGTATATAAAATGTCATCACGAACAATATCCATATTATAAGAAAAAAAAAAAAAAGTTGGCTGGGGTGGCTCTCCCTCCCCCTGTGCTGGCAGATGCCACGGGAGTTGACAAGATGTGAAGATTGATTGTCACCTCCCCCCAGACAGCATCCTGCCAGATCGGGAATGGGCTATATCCGTGGGTGTCGTCTGCCTTTCCCTGTGCAGCATGTAGAGCATCTCAGCCTCTAGAGTAGTCTGGCACCTCTTCCAGCACTTCTTTTTTTAATGCTGCTTGGAAAATCCACACAGAAAGAAGAGAGGCGGAGAGGAAAACATGGTGAAGTGGGAGGGCGGTAATTAGGGCCAGACCTGACGTCCTGGCGTAGCCGAAGGGGCCAGAGAAGTCAGGCAGAGCTGCGACTGAGAAAGGACAGAGGAAGGACAGCAAAATTTGACACCTGATCCAGCTTACTGTGTCACATTTCTGAGCGAGTTTACCCCTCTCTTCATAAAAATGAATGTATTTGTTCAGTTTCTCAGGCAGTCCTTTACCTTTTGACTTAAAAGTCACCTTATGCCTTGCTAGCTTGCTTGGCTGTCATCAAAATTTGTCTTTTTATTTCGCCATTAAATATATTCAACAAGTAAATGCAGGAACCCATCTGTAGCTTCACAGATACACGTTTGTTTCCAAGTCGTCGATCCTGCTCCACTGTAAAGGCATCATCTCCCCTCTTGGTGCCAGGTGGTGCTGGGGCACGTCAGCTGAGCACAGTCCATCTTCCCAAGGTCCTTCCACAATGAACGGAGGGAGACAGGCTCTGCTAGAGGACTATTTGGAACTCTCTGAGGCTCATTCCTACTCAAAATCAGCGAGGAGCCTATCTGTTAGCTACAGAAATACTCCGCGGAGACAAATCTCCCCTGGGGAAAGTTACTTTTGTGATTGCTTTCCGTTGTCTGGTTCTTTATGCTTGGAAATATTGTCAACTTTGCTCTCCATGAACAAATCCAAGCATCCCAGGAGTGCTCTCTCCCTTGATTCACCATTCCACTCAATATGTGATATATTAAGGTCAAACACTGTTTGCAACTCGACAGCCCCATTTTCTACTTACACTTTGTGCATGATAATTTTAATGACAATGCCCTTTCCTCCTCTCACCTTCTTTCTCTTCCTTTTTCCTTTCCTGAAAGTGTTTCCTGGTTTAATGTCTTTTCCTGTGGATTTGTTTTCCTGCAGCTTATTTCCTGCACTTTATTTTTATTTTATTTTCATCACTGCTTACAATCGAGAGCTTGAAGTCTTCCTGTCCAGTGCTGCAGCCAGTGTCACACTGCAGTACTATTTCTGATAGTTACCAGTAGGTGTTGACACCTGACATTTCTGCTCTGGTTTTGACTGGATGCAGTGAAACATACCTGTTTCACTGCGCCTTCTGTTTTTCTTCCTCATGTGCAGTACTCGGTACACAGTCCTAATAAAATGTCTACCCACACTTAAAAGGCAATCATTTTATATGTACGTTAACCAAGCAATTGTTTGCCACTCTGTGTACTCGCTGTGCTAAAGCCAACGTGCTGAAAACCCACCTTGTACTCAGGCCAATGCGCGCACACAGACAGGTGAGTTACGGATGTGCAAGAATTTGCTGTTTGCTGTTACGTTCTGGATGAAAACTCTCGCCAGAGAGTGGCCCTCACCCCTGCAGCATCTGACAAACCCTGTAGCTCTTTGGCAGTTGTGGCTTTTCAGAAATCCCATCAGAACTCAATTAGGTTTTCAGCATAAATATGTGGCTTAATAATATAAATGTGAGTACAAACAATAGGATATGGTTTTGGCTCATAAAGCTATACTAGCCATAACAATAAAGGATAGTCTATGTTACGATCTTTATTAACACCTTATGATGCTTTGCGAGAAGAAAATGTTTTAAAATTTATTTTAGCTGAAATGTTTTCATGCTGCATTTTATGTGCTAGTTGCCTTTAACAGTGATGTCCCAATTTGAAGTGGGTGTCAGTGGCTTAGCATGAGCTGTAGGGGCTCCCAAGCTGACATGGTAACAGGTTTGGCATCCTCTGCAGGGACATACAAGGGCACACAGCTAACAATGCTCACCTCTCAGTTACATTTGCAAGCTAGCCTTTACCTTTTGAGGCTTGTGGACCATTTTAGGTAAGCAAGGACCTGAAATACAGTAGAGAAAACAAACAGTGCAACTCTGCAGAAAAAAATACTAGTGCCTAAGGTGAGCAAGCTGAGAACATGTTATTCAAATTATAATAACAGTGGGAAAATAACTTATCTTGACATAAGTTATTCATCCAGCAGTCTAGGTATACAATATCGCTGACAAAGACAGAAAGTTTCCAAATGCTATCTGGATGGGTTCCTTCTAAAAAGTAATCCAGTATATCTCACTGGCTTTGTATACACGTGCATAGCAAGTACTGTAAGTAATACAATCCATGCCATATATCATGACACATCTGTGCTTTATAGATTAAGGGCTAATTTTGAGACCAAAAACCTGGAGAGGGGAGGCTGCAGTACCTGGGTGGGAGCTGGAGCCCCGCTGGGGAGAGGTGCTGGGACACGTCCATGGTGGTACAGCAGCCCCCATCAGTGCAGCGCTGGGCAGGGTGGAGGGAACTTGCAAGGTCATCAAGGATCCATCCCTAAGCAGGTTTCTTCATTAAAAGCCATTCATTTGAGAAAGTATAGAAGGAGAGGGGGCAGAAATGTATATTTTCAGGCAGCTCTCCTTCCTCTTACAAAACAAAAAGGACTGTATTCAGTATTGTTTCAACAAGTGAAACTCAGCAAGTCAGCTAGCCGCGTTACTTCTTCCGAGCTGGCTTCTCAGCGTTGCTCTCTGAACCCTTACAGCCCTGTTTGCTTTAATGTTTTACACAAATGTCTTGTCAGAAGTGTGACTGGAGGATATTGCTGGACAGCGTTGAAATAGGACCGTCCTCCCAGCCCAGAGCCCCTTTGTGGGCTGGGGGCTCTGCAAGCCCAGTTCACAGCCAGTTATCTGCAACTGGGCTTCAAGTAAACCACTTGAGAAGTCAAGGCCAAAAGGAACGTTTGAGAGGGTTGATGAGGGAGGCCAGCCCTAGGCCACCGTCAGGGTGGCACAGGAGTAACCTTGTGGAGTTGTGCACGTGATTTTTGTTGCCTGACCCAAAACCAAGCTGCCTTGCTGTTATGGGGAGGAAGCTTCACAGGGCAGGCATGACCTCAAGAGCAATTAGAGACCTGAGACGGAGCCAGGTCTCTCATTCCCTCTGCCAGAAAGGACTGATGGAGCTGCAGGAGCAGCAAGAGTATTTCCCCAGGGGAAGAAAAAAAAGAGTTGTCTTTGGTCCCTCTGAGATGATTGACTTTCTGTCTTTCCCTGGATGCCTGTGAGTAATTTGAAGGAACACGCGTAGCAATACTAGCATAGTATTTACTAAAAATTCTTGGAAGAAGCTGTTGCTGCTTACCTCAACTTGCAGTTAAGCGGCGTTCAGGGCATCTAGCCAAGCACTCTGAAAAAGACTAGTGGGGAGGAAAAAGTGTGAAATATGAGCCACCATCGCTACTCTTAACACATGGCTTGTTCCTGACTTTTGGGGGTTTGATTTCTCAGCCTACGTGCAGTGCTAGTCGAAGGGAAGAGACACCCTGTATGTTCATTTTCTGCATAAACTCTTCAGTCTTGTTTTCTGTTGGGGAGCAGCTTCTGACCCCTATTCATACAGTTTGCTGAAGGCAAGAGGGTCAAACTCATGCCGTTGAGGGAAAGTCATTCACAGAAAAACATCCCCAATACTTTTATACTAGATACAAAATGTAACCTATGTCTTTGGGTTGGGTTTGCTCAGCTCGTTTCTTAGTGTTTTTCCACTATAGCATATGCACTGCCCTCCCAACACAGTGACTCCGTGATTACCCATGGGGAGACACATCAGGGACTAAAAAAATTAAGCAGGGAGGGAGATAGGGCTTTTTTTTTTCCTAGAGGTTATCATCTTGAATGAAGAGTAGGTCAGTAGTAAACAAAATGCTGTCACCCACTGATGGCCTTCTGACGCCCTGTGTAAAATAAACTGGTGCCGTCAACCTGCACTCCAAGAGACAGACACGTGTGTCACAGAATCACCGGCGTAATTGATGCTAAAGGCCACTTCAGAGAGCCGAATGGAGAAGGCAGGGAGATTGATGGAGACTAACTCTTAGAGCTTTGAGGGAAGATTGTAGTTTATGAAGATTTCAAGGAAAACAGAAATGTATTTGCTGTACTTGGAATAAGTAATCTGAATCTTCTCTCCCAACATGCCAAACACAGCATATTCTGTGTCCCGTGTCATCTTCCAGAGTGCTTTTGCAAGGCTCCCAGTGTTTTACAGCTGGGCTGTACGTTCACAAATGTGGAAGAGATGTTTGTATCATGGATGCTGATGTGGAAACAGGTGCTCCAGTGTGTGAGCCTCTGCTCTTCTTGAAAAGCGGATCCCCAGCACAGCCTGAAAAGGCTGGTTCTGGGAAATGACCACTTTAGGTGTAAATGTTCAGGCAAAAATATGCAGAGGAATTTAATGTTTTCATAGAGTAGGAGAATAGGCAAGATACATTAAAACCACTGTCAAAACACTGTTTGACTTATCACAAAAACGTCTGTAGGCTGAGGAATGTGAGGGTGGGGTTTTTTTACACAAGATCCTGAAAGTTAGCATTAACCAAGGAAGGTAGAATAGTATGTGAATTTCGTAAAGCTTTGTTCTTGAGTGCTAACATGTGAAATCAGGGTAACTGATTTGAAACCAACATCACCATGAACCACATGCTTCTGTGTGATAAAAGAGAGAGCGTTACAGTGACCCATTGGAGCAATGCGGGCAAGCTTAGTAGTGATTTGGGCTGAGTCAGTACAGGAGAAAAATAGCAGAGCAGTGAGGGAGAATTGCAAAGGATGTCTGAAAGTGTGCTTAGAAAGTGTTTTATAGAGACCACACACTGCGCTGCTGGAGATAAGAGACGTTATCTTGCTGCGTATGGAGAGTGGGAGTAATGTGAGGGGTCAACATGGGAAGAAACCTGTGCTGACAAGCACTGACAGTGCATCACGTTGAAATAAGTGCTTTCAACTAATTAAGCATGTAGGATTGCAAGGGCTCTCGAGAGACACGGATTTCAGTTACATGCTTTGGGGGGTGTGTACGCAAACAAGTGTATGTGTGCGCACATGTGCGATGTTGTATCATCCCTGCTGTAACAAGCCATCCTTACCATTAGGTCCGGCACCCTTAAGCTAGTTGGGTTTGGGGTTTTTCTTTTACAGTGTTCATGCCTTCACTGTTTTACTGGCTAATTAGCTTTTTGTTTTCTCATGGAGCATGGTAGCAAACTGAAATGAACATGGACTCATCCTGCAGAATAGCTGACCTAACGTCAACCTTAAGCTTGCCAGGCAGGACTCACGTGCCATCTGCCTTCTTTACCTGCAGGCAACACCAATGCTGCCTTTTATATCACTTCCACTCACTTAGCTGGGGCACGAGTCACTTCCCAGCTGGGTTGTGGTCTCTGAAGATGTAGAATTGGATTAAATGTTTAATTTTATGCATACACAACTGAGAAAACTTTTGTCTAGTCATATGGCTTCAGCTGCCCTGGGAATAAAGCCTGACATTATTGGTGTTCTTCTTTGCTTACTAACATGCTTTCCCTGATGGGCTTCCTGCTGTCTCTGACTGAACAAGGACCGTAGAAACACCATGGCTACACATACATTATTGAACATTTCAGATGTTTATTAATAGATAAGTATGTTGCACTTCCTCCAGTGCTTTCTGTCACCACGCACCATGCATTAGAAGAGATGTGCATCGGGGACGGGGGGCAGATTCTTTGCTGAAGAGCTAGGTGTGATGGGGTGGGGGCTTACGCACAATTGCACATATTCATCGATATGCATAATACATAGACGTGCACCTAAAATAAAAATGCCATTCACCTCTCATGGGTGAGAAGGGCAACCCCATTAATGAAACCCTCCAAGAGAAACCTGCTCTCTGTGACTACATTTGCTGCTATTTCGTAACTGAGAGCATGAAGCTATTTCTCTCTCAGCTATATAAAACACAGACCGGAGAACAGGAATAAAAGGAGAGGAAGAAATCACTGTCTAGAGAAAATTCACAGGAAGGAAGGCTTGAAGGTATGAAATACTGTGTATTTCTGAGAGGTTATTGTCTATCCTGCAGTGAGAGCTTTGAAACACTTTGAAATACCAAGTCCCATTCTGGCTGCCGTAACTTACTTGACAGAGTTAGGAAAAGCAGTTAAAAATATGTTCAAACACCGCCAGCAGTGATTGAAAGCAGCAAAGCCAAGAATAGGATTAGCATGTGGTACTCTTCACATAAGTGCATATTGCTTAACAGCCTAATCTTCTTACGTGTATAAGAACCACACACTTCCCAGCCCTCTTGAATTATGTCTCTTGTTGTGCCAGTTAACTGTATAACAGGTAAATGCAAAATTCAAGGATCTGCACATGGAAATGACATCCAAATCACATGCTTTCCAGTATTTTAATCTTTCCAGATAACTGAATGCCAAATATGGATGAGGTTTTGTCCACTTATCCATTTTTCTCCTGAATAGCTGTTATTTCCATGTGTAGCGTAATGGGAGGCAGAAAAATGTCACAGGGATGCGTTGAGAAATCCTGGTTGAAAAGTGAGACATTTCGCCATCTTGGCAAGAACTAAAACAATACAAAGAGCATACAAGATCGTGGTCTTTCTCAACAGTTTCTGCTGCCGGTGAGGTTTCTGCTTGAGTTTGAAGAATTTGCTAAATTGTCCCTCCACGAGCGCAGACCAGAGTAATAATTGTGCTCATGTTGTTGCCTGCACGTAGCTAAAGGCGTAACTTGTTTTGTCCTATCTCCCCTCCTGTTTGTCCAGAGGGCAGCTGCAGCTCGTGCAGACACAGCTGCCCTGGCTTTGATTTGCACGTGCGAGTGCCAGTGGCAGGGCAGATGTGGTGATCCAGGCTTCTGGTCCAGACTGGTCGCCCAAGCCATGTCTCAGGGCCTGTGCTGCTGGAGTTTGCTCCTCATGTCCATCCTGGAGTCAGGTTACACAGGGCACAAAAAATCCTTGGAAGTCATTTGGGTTTCTGCCCTGATAATAGCAATAATAAGACAGAATGGCACGAAGAGCCATTACGAACCCTGTTTTCTGGTTACTTCCCAGAGAGAAGTAACCAAGGAGCAGACCACCTGAAATGGGGCATCCATGTTCCCTGAAAGGGAAATGTCTGCACTGAATAGTCCCCTCACGAATGTAGGAGTGCACCAGGAAAGCAGGAACAAGAGATCTGACCAAGGATGGGGGAATCCCATCCACATCCTGAACAAATCCCCAGGATGCACAGGAGCGGTGAGGAAAAGGAGGCAGGGGTTTTGGCATGCAGTTTTCTAGTTCACTGAGAGATAAGCATCTCTTGCCTTATGTGAGACCCATGCTTTGAAAGCTCTGTCAAGACCTAGGTAGGACCTGCCTCAGCTCTCGTATCTCTTGCAGGAGCTGGACCACACGCCAGCCTGCAGGGGAAGAGGAGGACAGGGAAGCACAGGCAGGGTCCTCAGCAGCCCCCATGGTGCCGAGGTGCCAGAGCACCTGTCCTGTTCCCATTCCCATTATCTGATGTCCCCCCTCCCTGTCCCAGCAAAAGGGCTTCAGAAGATAAAGCTATCACCGTCAGGTGCTGCTCTGGCACTGACATGGACAGAAATTATCGCTTCCCCTTGGTGGGGAAAGAGCATGGCACCCTTCCCCTGCCAGGGTGAACCAGGTTTCCAAGGGCATCAGGGTTTGTCTGAGTTTCTGGCTCCAGTCACTTGACAATTTTTATCTAGAGGAGTGAAGGAAGTTGTGTGCATGCCCGTGCTTGTAGGCACAGTCGCTGAAGTCACGGTGAGGCTGCCATTGTTCAGAGGGGTGACAAATGCTGAAGAGCCAGTAGCAGGATCCTTTGCAAGGAACAGCAGCCCTGCCAACACACTCCCTTTGCACGGGCATTTTCCAATCCTTAATAAAGATGATGATGGGAAGGTAGCTGATCCAAATAGCTAGTTGCAGTTGCAGTTGGTGGGGTTTGCCTTTGGCAAACAGGTCAAGACTGGGGGAAGTGTCTGGGTGCATGCACGGTTGGGAGCAAGCACAGCTGTAGAAAGCAGAGCGATTGTCCCTCCTCTGAGGAGCTCCAGGCTCCTGTGTCCCCACTGGGTGAGCCCAGACACCCAACATGCCATCACTGAAGCAGCAGCCGCAGAGGGAGCTGTTTTGAAAGTACTCAGCTTGCTGATGCATTGCACAAAAAGTGGGACATGCTCAGCGGAGAAGCGACCGTAGATTTTTACCAGCCTTGTAGGCTTAAACCCCCTGGGTGTCACAGTGGAGACTCGAGTACCTGGGGGAAGCATACATTTGAGACATTCAGGGCTATAAATAAAATTCCCATCAGACTCAGCACTTCCCTCAATGAAACATTTATGCACTAAAATGCATGATGAAGTTGGATGTGTTGCCAGACTGCCTAGTCTTTGAGATAATCTGGTCTTCCTCAGAATTCATTTTCTAGTGATGTTTTGTACACCAACTTAGCAGACGGTAACTCACTGCTGACCTGGGCAGTAGGTGTGGACCAGTTTGATCAGGTTGAACTCCACTGCTGCTGGCATAGCCCTATTTATACAAAGCTGAGTGAACATACCGCTTTCTTATGACATTGAATCACACGAGAAAAAAGTCACCATTTTTACCTGAACTGGCTAGAAAAAATGGCATTTGCTAAAATGACAGGTCAACCACCTCAACACTGGAGAAGAAAAGCTTCCCAAGCAGAGCCTGGCACAGTGCTGCTGGCCATGGCAGCCTTCCACAGCATCCTGCATCCCTGTGGCATTGCGGGGGGGATGTGGTGGAGTTTCTCTGGGTGTGCAGCCCCCAGCTCCTCTGCCTCCTGCAAGGGGCTTGGGTCATTAGAGCCTCTCATAAGAGTAACTGGGCTCTGGAACAGGCTTAGTCGCTAGTCTGAGCCTTTTTAATTGTAGGGTTTGTCTTTTGGAATGTAGTCCTTTAATAAGGACTCTGCAGCCACCGGTTTGACTTTGCTTGGGTAGAAGTTCATGGTATGACTGTGACAGGCATGACATGGTATGACTGTCACAGAGCTCTGGGCTCTGTCCCTTAGCGTGTAGGCACCTTCCTCTCTCGACGCTCACATCCCTTCCAGGCTGCACACTTTCTCACACCTTACACCAAAACATGTTTTCTCTTTGAACCAGGAAACATAAGAAATTATCTTCCCACACACCCCCCAACACCTAATGGCAAATATAATACAGAAAGAAATAATAGAAAGTTGAGAAACAGAAGGAGCTGGGGAGGGGGGAGGCAAGTGTCTAGGGAAGCAGGCGGAGTTGGGGGAGGGGGGAGGAAACCCCTGAATCTATCAAATAAATAGAGCAGAAATCTTTCTTGCTTGGCCTTTGTGGTGTTATTATTAGAACATCCATGCCTGAGTGCGCTAAAGCCGCACAACCTTCAAGCATACACATCCAGCTCTGCTACAGCAGGATCCTTTCTCTGCTTTGCTAAAGGAGGGAGGGAAAGTGAATGAGAGGATGAGAAGATGAGAACGGTCTATAAATGATAAATATGATCAACTTGGATAAAACAGCTATTTGGAAACCTTCAAAAATCTTCTCATGAGAACAGCCATTAGTGTATGTCTGTTTGACTTTGGTTGTCAGGAAACCAGCCAACGTTAATGGATCCTCGGGATGTAATGGAGAATCCATTTAAATGGTCTCTTGTCGTTTTGTCATCCCACAAGGCAAAAAAAACAATTACTTTTACTCGGGAATGAAATGAACATGATAGTTTATATGATTCACTTGTATATTCTAAATTGATCAAAGCGCACACTAAAAATGTATTAACTATCTATATCTGATGCCTTAAATGCAGCATTTCCTATATCTGCACAGGCTTTTTTTCTCATTCACTCTGGTGTCCAGCTGTTAATAATTTAAAGACTGTGGCTTTACAGTTTCTGTATTACTTTATTTATCACGCGTATTATGATGATGCTGAGGGGCTACAGCCACGCACAGGCTCCGCATTGTAAAAACAGCCTGCAGTGTAAAACACCAAGTGAAAGGAAGGGCTGGCTCCAAGAGATACCTTATCCCCATTTTGCAGAACCAAGGCACAGGGAGTCTTAATATTTAACCCAGGCTCTTAGCGAAAGCATATGGTGAAGCTCTGACTGAACAGGGCTTCTAGTTGTCAGTCCAGTGGTCTTTGACTGATGAATTACCCTTCGGTTGGCTTTTTGGGGGTTGGCTTTTTTCTTTCAGCGGAGGTAAGAGATTCAACCCTTTGCAAGGAAATTAGATGTTCGGTGGTTGTGAAAGCTCACGGCCCACTCCCGCGGTCGCATCCTCTGGCTTCAGCTCCCAGCAATGGTGCCCAGCTCCCAGGGGCCTGTGCCCAAAGAGCTGGGGCCAGGCAAGATGCCATTGCAGGAGCACAGGCATTGCAGGAGCACAGGAGTGCAAAGGGCATGGAAGGACATGTGCATAGGACAATGTGCAAGGAATGAAGTGGAAGCAGGTCCCTCTTTTGGCAGGCAATCACATCTGGTAATTCCCTTCAGAAATGGTGCAGGCTCGCTCATTTACCAGTGAGCTTCTTCCCTCTCTTTCTCCTTTCCAGGAGGTTTTTCCAGAGCTTCACTGCTCTGAGGTTGGGATGCCGTTCTTCAAACATACAGCCTAATTGCATTCGTGGCGAGTTTATACTTATTTGTCCTTGGGCCAGCATTGTCCTCTATGTTACCCAGTGATTCTCCCTCCCTCTGAGCTTCTCCCCCACCGCAGGCTGAGAACATTCACCCCCCTCGTGGCTTTTCTGCCAGCTCTTTTAGTTTCTATTCTGGACTGCCTAGAAAATCCACTCCAGCTTTTGAGTATTTTAAAGGACTGCTCAGTTCAGCACGTACTGTGCAATATTTCTGCTTTCTTGGTGTCAGTGGGGCATATTCCCTGACCTGGTGAGTCAGAGTTCCTGCAGGGAAAGGCAAGAAGATACGGATGTGCGCTGGCTGGGGCCATGGCACAGGGTACTGTAGGCTTCTTAGTGCCCTATCATTTGAAGATAAGCAATGTATTTGTCCTTTATTTTCCTTCTGGTACAGCACTGTGCACAGCCCTGCCAGGTTTGCCGGCTAAGTGTGAGCTGTTGGATGGCTAAGGGGTCATGCTGTTTTATCTGTGAACAGCAATGTGTGTCTACATCAGGAAGTGCGTAACAGAATGGTATTCGCTTGGTTTCGCTTTTAAGTCTCATGCAAAGTGTATTAACCCAACTCCTGCTCTTCTTACTTGTAAACCACTGCTGCCAAAGCCAGAAGAGCTTTCTACAAGTTAATTTTTGCAGTGAAATCTATCAGTCTAATGAAATGTCTGAACATTTTGTAAGCAGGTAAAACTTTACACTCGCTTACTGATCTCTGTCACAGACAACTACTAGAGCTGCTGTCTAGACAGGTTTTTTCTGGCAGTAGGAAGGAACTGCTTGTGCCTGCGGTTTCATTAGCCTCCAGGGGACAATTTGTGATTGTGAATATCACATATCCTCAGCAATATAAAGAATGGGTGAGGTGTTATTACTATCACTTACAAATTTTTGTCCCGATACGAGCTTCCCAAGAAGGCGGTGCGGCTCAATACAGGATCGAGGCAAGTTGCTTTGTGTCTCAGTACCTTGTCTGTAAAATAGACATAGTGCTTCCTTGCCCTCAAGAAATACAAAAATCACCTCCTGCTAGTGAGATATTCACCTACTGCAGTGGTGCCAGACAGACAAGCCATCAAAAGCTCTGCTTGCAATTTGGCAACATTACATTATTACAACGTCGACAATTTAATTAGTAAATCCTCGTGATGAACAAACACCTACAGGTTGCCATCATTCATCTTACAGACCCTCCCACTATCAATCATTCTTTTTCTCACTCTGGTGCCGTTCCACCATGGCCAGTTGCGTGGAGCAGTGCTGCAAACACGCTCTAAACTGAGTGGAAGCCCACCTGCAATAATCCACTGAGAAGCAAAGCCAGGCTGCCTACTGGACACAGAGTTCAGGGTCCTTTCGGTGCTGCCGAAGCTCTGAGAACCTGAACTTCAGCAGGTCTATCACCACACTGTACTACCACTTCCATCATGACACCCACAAAGTTTTTGTGAACTGGGTTTTTTCTTATCAAGGAAACCGATAAAGGCTGTCGGCATCCCGCACATGGCAGCGTGATTCCTGGGTTTCTCCCCTTGCGTCTGGTCCCTCCTTCTGCTGCTGCTGCTGCTGCGCTTTCCTGGCTTCTTTCTCTATACAAAACACTGGTATTCCTTCAGCCTAAGTGAATGTTGTTTTGCATTAAAGAAAGCAACAAAACCAGAAAGAGCAAAGCATGTCCACCAGAGAGCATCTCTCTGACATGTTGCACTGGCCCCCCATCAAAAAAGGGCAGTTTCTCCTGCAGGTGGGAGAGTGCTAAAGCGTGGAAAGTAGATGGGAGCCCCAAAACGTGCCAGTTCCTTGGCTGGAGACAACATACTGCCATGGATGTCCTGCCACCAACCTCTTTCTCTGTGTTGGCCTCCCCCTCGGTGGTGTCCCCCAGCAGTGGCGTGTCCCTTCTCCCTCTCTTATGGGAGTGGCGAGGGCCCTGCTGGGCAAGGGCTGGGGGCTGCTCTTGCCTGGAATGGTAAAAGCCATGTAAGGGGGGTCCTTGGCTGCGAAATACTCACCATCTTAGTGGGCAAGATGAAGGCTGGAGAAGGGGGTTGGCACACAGGCTGGGTCGCTAACACAGAGTTACAAATCTCTGGATTTGTTCTTCGTGGAAGAGGGCTCTGGCTGTCAGTGCTGTGCAGGACCACGTTGAGGCTGAAGCCACCTTTGCACTGCTCATGGCAGCTCCTCCAGGCTCTCCTGCCAGAGAGGGGAGATGGGAGGGAAAACAGGGCCAGGGGGTACTGCCCTGCTCGAGAGAGATGAGGGCAAAGGAGAGGAGCCCGGGGACAGTGGGGGGACCAACCCAAGGCACGCTGGCTGTTTGGCTTCTTGTTAGGAAACAGACCCTAGGAGGTACCCGCACCATCCTTCCTCCTGTGCGTGAGGGAGCCTGCCTGCATCGTGCTGTGTTGTCCTGTAAGCAAAACAGCTGAGGTGGCTCCTTGGCATTACACGAGGAGATGACTGTTTCTATCGATGCTTGTAGAAGAACAAGCAAGGCCAGTGTTAGAGCTGAGGGTGTGCATGTGCTCTGCTGCATTACAGGGGCTGCTAAGCACAGGCGGGACAAGCCTGCTCCACACAGCTGGCCAGGACAGAGCGCTGGTGTCCCACATGGCCCTCCTCTCTTGTCTTGGCCCTTAGAAAGCTAGCTCTTGCATACAGAGGGGTTGGGAACATCTATCCTGGCTCCTGGCACTCCTGAGATGTTCTCTCAAACCTTTACTGGACCTGGTCCATGTAACTTTCAGAGGCAGACTTCTGGGATTTTTCTGTAGAGGAATTGAAGTTTTCCTGTCCCTCAGAAGTCCCTGTTTATTAAGGGCACCTCTTTTGATAGGTGACAGTGAAAGTCGCTCAGCAGGGCAGGCAGTTAATCTCAGTCGTTACGCACTGGAAGGCAACGAGCTAGCAACCTGTGTCAGAAATTAGTCGTGTGTAACATGATGTAGTGAAAGAGCGTATTGGCAGGAGGATGGGTGAATGGGAGACCCATTCCTCTCTCTGCTCTTGCTCAAAATGTCACTGCGAGACAGTTGCATAGCTTCTTTGCGTTTTCAGTCTGCTATCTAGAAAACGATTATCCCTTTAGTCCATATATTTAACACTGATATAGTACCCTTCCACCTACTTGCCTCGACAGAGCCATTTGCAATCTGGCAAAAGGGCATTATCTAAATGTTAAGTGGTATAACGTGGCATGGAAACACAGAGAACATAATGGTCACTGTTATTTGGTGGGAGGAGAAGTGCTGTAACATCCCCAGTGCTCCTTCTTGGCACTGCTGTTCCAAGCGAGAGCCTTTGCTTTTCAGCTAGGTTGATGTAAGAGAGACTAGGAGTCTTACCTTCCACTCTGTTTTTATCCTACAGCTGTCTCCAACCTGGATGCAGAGAGCAAACTGAGTGTCTATTACCGAGCACCTTGGCATCAGCAAAGAAATATCTTCCTCCCCTCCACCAGACCGCCCTGCGTGGAGGAGCTGCACCACCACGCCAAGCAGCACCTGCGAGCCTTGCGCAGAGGTAGGTGCCCGTGAACGCTCCAGCTCCATCTCCACACACGTGACACCTCACCACGGTCCCCTCCAGGCAGCGGTGGGGTGCTCAGGCACAGGCTCAGCTCCAGGACAGATAAGACTTAACTTCCCAAGGGCTGAATACTGGAGCCCAGAGGTATTACAGAGTCTCCACGGAAACTGAACTGCCTGCATGGGGTTTCCAAGCATGATACTGGCAGAGACCTGCAACCTTCAAGGGTGGCAGCTGAAAGCCAGGTGATACCCTGGACAGCTTGTAAGGATTGGGCAGGTGTCCCCTCCCCAGGCCAGGGAACACCTCCTGACATCACCTAACAAACTGGAGACCTGTAACCTCAAAAATCGATCACAAGACACAGGGAAGGAGTGGGAGCAATCAAGGTCATAACCAGGCTCCTGGATCCCTGCCATAAAGGGAATTTACTAGGTGCAAACATGTGGATGGTCCTACAGGGAAGGCAAAAGATGAGGAAAGGTCCGTTTTCACTGGGAACGTAACCAAGTGAAAATTCTTACTGGTAAGCAAGTAAAAGTAGGCAAACAAGCCTGTCTTTCTTCTGTGCCAAAACAAAGGAGAAAATCCATGCAGGTCACCCTTAAAATGTTCAGCAGCAGCCTCCTATGTTGGAAGTGTTTCGCACCAACAGCTATCATTGCCTTGCTCATTTATTATTGTTACCAGGTTATAACAATAATCGATTACTCGGATCTGCAGAGCATCTGTTAGCTGGATAAAATGTTCCAATTAATTACTGCATTTGACCCTCTCTGCAGATTTTAGCTCAGGAACACACTGTGGCTGCAGTATGTCTTCATAGCACTGCAAAGAGGGATATAGCCAAATTGCAATCCAAGTAGTGCTGGAGTAGAGCAGAAGTTGGCTTTTCTATTCTCAGCAGCTCTGCTTTGCAATTGTCCCAGGACCAGACTGATCTCTGCCTGCCATCTTGTGGGCAGGAGAAATCCTGACAGCAGCGTGGGTAGGCAGCTGTCAGAAAATGCCTCATCATTTTAAAGTTACAAATCTCAGTTTTGGCAACTTCCCATCCTCCGCATTTAACGGCAGCTGTGCAGGTTCAGCCGGCAGCTTGGCACGTGCTGCTTTATTTTATTTTGAAAATAACTGCATATATGGACTGAAATTATAATCGGAAATTTACCCTAAACATGTTTATTGTGTCTGACCTATTTCTTCCATCGGAATTTCATTATCTTTTTAGTCTATTTAACCAGGAGCAATTAAAACTAAAAGTGAGATCAGAAAACAGCTATGCTAGCAGCAAACATTGTTGGCTGGACCGTAGCTATGTGCATCAGGTGAATCCATCATCCCCTTCCAGCAGTACTCCATACAAACACTAATTATCTGACTGTCATCTAAAATTTGAGATGGGAAGTCCGTGAGCGTTCTACCATTCACCTGGAAGTTTTCAGAGACTTGGGACTGATGCTGGAAGAGGACTTAATATTGTGAGCCCATAGTGAAGGAAGACTCCTCTGGACCTTGGATGGAGAGAATCTCACTTTTCCCGAATGATCTCCTCCATGACAGGACACAGAGCTTCTGCTGCAACAACCTTCATGATGACAAGCCAATGCTCAGGATATGGTGCTGCCATGCAACCAGGGAAGGAAATCCTACTTGGGCCTATGTTTCATTCTTTCCCCTCAGAGGGGAATATTTTATATGGGTAGAGTGCAGGCGTTACTACATCTCAACATTTCAAGGCAACAGGAGCTGCATATTCCCATTGGGAATCAGACCTTGGGTCGCAAGTGCTTAGAAGGTAGTTCATTTGTCACTTGGGAAAAATAATATAAATCCCATCTGGGGAAAATTCAGCTTCAATGCACACACTGGGGTGTGTTGTTATGAGCATTGCTCTTCCAGGGGCTTGAATGTCCAGCAAGTGCTTCTCCCCTTCAGTTGCAACAGGGATCATAGATACTGGTCAGGGAGGAAGAGGAGGACCTTCATCTCTGGAGTCCACATCCTGTTCATGTCTCTGTTGTACTGTTGATAGAGATGTTTATAAGTTTTTAACGGTCTAAAAGACTCATGTCTTCTTTCTCCTCCAAAACAGAACATCGAAGCCGAGGTGATAACAGAGAGCAGAAAGTCCAAGGCCCCATCGCTGTGGTGGCTCCCCCCTTTCCTCCCTTCCCTGCAATCTGCAGTCAAAAGAGGCAAGCGATAAAGGACCGGCACTTGCTACCAGTAAGTCTTTCACTACAGCACGAACATGATATTAGCATGGTGGAACCAAAGTGTGACAGTGCTTCACAAGTGCTCCCCCACCCCTACTCCCCTTCCCAAGCCCATGCAGGTACAATACAGCTGACCTTAAAGACTGATCAGTAGCACAACTCAGGTCGCAACTTCCATCAGCCAGCCCCAGGGTGCACATCTCCATTTAGAAATCTCTTATTTTTCACCCCTGGCAAGCACTCGTTCACACACTCCTCCACAGCCCGTCACATTCTCCGCTCCTGCTCTAGGCAGCACTTCCAGGACCCTCCTGTATTTTCAGTAGGTGCTGTAATTTCAGCCCTGGCATTAGCATTGCCAGGAGCCAAGAACTCAAGGGGTTTGAGTGCTGGATGGAGGCTCACGTGGGTGCAGATAGGCTCAGCAGCACTTCCCCAGCTACAAGGAACTACAGTTTCCACGTATATATGGGCAGTGGTCCTGTTCTGCTGTCTCCATCTCCACACAGTTTTTTTCAGATGCTGCATTTCTCCCACGTGTCCTTGCAGCCAGCCAAGTGGGAACTCCAACTGAAGATCTGATCCTGTATGTCTGTGCTGACTTGCCCCTTCTGCACTGATGTGAAATCAAATTGATGTTGACAATATGGTATTTATCACTGTTAAAGGAAATGCTCCAGATCCAGAAATTTATCTCTAATTGTGTCCCTAATTCCCACAAGTTTCAGCAGGACTTTGGTATCTCTGTTGCTCTGGGCGTTTGACCCATGAAAGTTTCAGTAGTAGCTAAATTCTGCCCTGCGCTAAGGGCCATTGCATTCTTCAGCCCAATTTAAACTCCACAGATGAGACCTGGCTTTGATTTGTAAGTGATGCACATGCCTAATGCCAGCTCTCAATGCAGGGACAGATCTGTCCTGCATCTGCAGCTACCAGAGACATTGGCATCTACAGAGATCCTACACCTGTAAGCACATTATAAGTGTGTAGCCACTGAATTGTCACCAACTTATCTTAAAAATCCAAGTACGTTCATCTTAATCTATTATATTATTAACCATACGGAACTACTGTAGTGGTAAAGGAGTCCTAGTGTAAAGCACCTGTCCAGGGACCAAAACTTCAGCTAGTCAGCCCATATAGAGAGTTTTGTTTCTCATTTGAAAAGTTTTGGCTGTATACCCGGATAATTTCGAGGAAGGCATCACCATCACTGCAGGCTTTGAACTAGTTAAATTTGCAGGCCTTATGATTCAAATGAAAGAAGAGATCCTGATTTTAAGGGAGAGCACAGAAAAGAGTTGGAAGACAGAAAGGAGAAACAGGCTTACCTCTTACTTCTTTATAAGTCATCATCAAAGCTAGTGCTGTTGTAGGGTCACTGAAAGGTAGAGGAGAGGTGACTCTCCCCATTATAGATCAGAACTAGTTACAGATAGCAGCTTTGACTGTATCTTGAACATGAAGCTCTCGTAGTTAGTATCAGATGGGGACCAAGGCATGTCTTTTGAAATTGCATACTCAGGCGAAAGGCCTGAATCTCTGCTGTGTTTGGAAAACAACCAGTGCATTTTAGACATTACTTCCATCTGCAGAACACAAAACAGTGAGCAACCCTCTGAGTCCTGTATTAGTTGGCAGAATTAAGTCATGCTGAATGCAGATGTCTTGGCTTTATCAGCAAGTCCACCTTTTTTACTTTTCAAGAGGGAAAATACTAAGCTTTGTGCCCACCCATATTGGGCCTTTTTTTGGAAGCCGACCAGGCTCAGTGTTCCCTGAGGAGGAGCAAACAAGAGCTGCTTAGAGGTTGTCGTCCTATCGATTTCAAGGCATCTGGCAATGTTCTTCTTTGGTAATTGCAAATATGCCAAGGCCGGAGTACTTCAAAGTGCCTTGACCCATTTCTGAGAGAACTCCTTGTTCTTGGGGCAACTGCAAAAAGAGAGGACAAGGCAAGATGAAGCTGCAGATGAATGCTCTGTCTGGCAGAAGGTTAATCAGAGATTTTTACAAGACACTACAAGAATGAATAACTAATTGATATTGTGTCAGCCTTCATGACTTAATGATATCATTACAAGAGACAGTTGAGAGTGCTGCTATTGGCTCACTCGCCCTTTTCAGCATAAGCTTTTTGACATCTGCAAATGCATATCTGCGTCAGGGGCTGTCGGTAATGTTTGATATCTGATTCCATCTGATTGCAGCATCTATTTGTCAATTAACTAAAGATATTAAATCCTGCAAGAATTTTTAGTCAAGGCATAGCAGTCTGTTCTGTATTCCACCTTTCTGATGCACTGGAAGGGTGCTGGTGAAAGCAATACTAAACAACGATAAAAGCTCCCTTCTGTGTTTCTTATGAATCAGGAAAGGGATTGTTTCTTATAAATTAGCAAAGGGATCAATGAGAAGCTGGAAATTTTTTTAAAGTTACAGGATCTGACTTTTCCAAACTGACCATCTAAGTTAAACACGTGCATTAAGGCACTGAAATAAGTGGCTTGATTTTGAGAAATGTTTGAATTACCACTATGAGGCCTGTGAGAACTCTCCCTACTGAAAGCTACTGCAAAACAGGTCACCTCTGTCTGAGACCAGCCAAAGATTGCACATTTGTCCATTTTGGCTGCTGATTTTATTGCTACCAATTCGGTGGCTATGAGCTTTTCCAAAGATCTTGCATACTGTATAGTAAAGCTGGAGATTCCTTTTAAGCATGACAATTTTTACAGGGAGGGAGATGCCAAAGTCCCACAAATTCCAAGAAAGACTAAATGAATTCAAGTCTAAAGCAGCTAATGCCAGTACAAATGGGTCTGGAGGGCGATTTTGGACTGTTCCATGACAAGATCATTTTTTCATGGAGAAGTAGTAGAGAACTAGAAATGGCTGTGTTTCATAGGGTCTTTTGTGTCCTGGGCAAGACAAGTTTGTAGTTAGCTTTATAGCCTACTCCTGTTACAGGAACTGCCCTGATTTATCTGATGAAAGGTCCACTTAGCCCAGAGGCCAGAAGGGGATCCTTCAGGAAAGAGTGTAAGAACAGGACATGATTTATGCCATTTATTACCCCATGATTTATCCTTCCAGTTTCATACAGAAATTGGTTACAGAGCTCCTGAGCCAGAGATCAAATACAGAATAATAGCCAACAAGGAACCTATTTGTGTTGATTTTGAGACTCGTTTAATCCATTTTTTTAGCAAATTTACACCTTTGGCTTCTACAGCATCCCATGACAATGACTTTAACAATCTGCATGAAAATGTATCTTTTGTTTGTTTCATACCTGATGCCTCATAATTTCATCCCATCCCTTCTAGGTCTTAGACTGTGAGAAACAGTGAGCACTGTTCCTTCATTCCCTTTCTCCATGCCCCTCCTGGTTTTGCAGGCATGATTTTACTTTCCTATCCATCCCAATCATTCATTTTTAAAGCTGAAAATCTCTAGCTTACTCTTTCTACACAGAAGAACTATACAACCAAACATGTATTTGTAAGTATCATGCATTTAGGCATTTTTGCCAGTGAAGAAAAAATAATAAAAAAAAAACCAACCAAAAATAATCTGAGGAGAATACGAGGAAGGTATGGATTTGGGAGAACGAGGGAAATATTCTTTACGCATGTTCCCATGACAACCCTGGCAGTAGCACTGCTGAAGCCAGTCACTGAGTGTGAAGATGCTGTGTCATTCCAACTGCACTTCAGCATTCTCTTTCATTTCCTCTGCATTTTTTCTGTCTCTGATTTCCCCGAGTCCATCCAGCCAGGATCTGAATTCTCAGTGCTCAAGTTCAGAATGTCATGGGGCAATACTTTCTCAAACCCCTCCTGGCACAGCTGTTAAAACAAGGGAGGCAGGGCAAGGAACTAATAATATTTGGAAATTCACACAATTGCACAAAGTTCAGTGTCTGTTCATAATTACGTTCTGAGCAGAAATCTAAGGGACAAGAAGAAGGGACAAATCTAAGGGATAAGAAGCAGAAGGTTGTTTTCCAGCCAGGCTTTGCCTCTGCCTGAGACCTCAGCTAGAGCAAATATGAGGAGAAAATAATACATCAGGTGATTTATTCCATCTCCTTGCCATTTCAAAAATATTCCCTATGGTCTGCCGTAGTGTGCTTTGTGTGGCAAAGGGAAACACAACCGACTGTAACTTTCAGACAGTTTTATGCTGAAGCCATACAAAGCCTCAATAAAAAATAACTGAGTTAAGCGCCAGGCACGAGTCAGGCTATGCGCTTTCTGTGTGCAAACCCTGCCTGCAGCTGTTAGAAATAAAACCTACATGGCATTATTCATCAGAATGAACTTGTATAGCACTATTTGTGCAATGAGCCTAATACCTACTACCCTGTATCGTGGGATTATTATTTTGTACCTTCGTCTGCTGGAATGCCATGTGTGGTATGACTTCTGTCAGGAAACACGTCTTAGTTTTGTCTTTTATCTTGTCAAAACATTGGAGCGGTGCATTAATCGTTAAAGGATTGTCAGTGCTTTAACAGATCACATTTGTGATGCGCTAAAAGAAAAGAAAACACCCACAAGCAGATAAAACAAAAACTTGAGGAGAATGAAACGTATGGAAAGACAAACGTTGGGAGCAGGCAGGTGAGCAGGGCTGTGTTTTGCAGCAGAAAGTACTCCTGTTGTTTTCTCCTCAGCAACAGCTGACTGCATAAGAAAGCTGCTATCCAGATACAAATTTTAATTTCTAATTAAGTAGTCAACTGGGCTCTGGAAAGCTGCTAACCTTTTATTAGTATTTCTTCTCCTTTTACCAGACCTTTAATTTTTCCAACATGTAAATCAATACCATTTTCCTTAACTCCTGTGGGTTAATGAAGCAGCAGGAAATGGGAACAGGGAGGTTTCGCCCAGGGCCACAGAAAGGATTCAATGCTTGACTCAGATGAATGTGGAATTAAATGCTAGTTCACACTTATTCTACATGTTACTTTTCCAGTCTGTGAATGATTGCTTTCAAACATAAAGTCAGGACGAATTCTTAATAACTACATGTTATTTCTGTGCTCACGTAGGGTGAAAGCATCTTGCGTATGTATGTTCTCTTCGCTGCTGGAAATGGATCATATCTGAAGCTTGCAGACACTGAAGCTACATGCTGATGCTCTGCGTGGGTTGATATCACCCATTTTATTCATAAGGTCATCCTGGGAAGGAAATTTCACCCAGCTGGTGCTATAGAAGCCTGAAGTCAGAAATAATATCGATCCCTTATGCTTTTTGTTAGCTGCAATTCGTTCTTTATTCTTAGGTTTATGTTTATCCCCTCACCATTGCACTGCGTTCAATACACCCTGTGCACTAACTTTGAAATCCCAGTATGTCCAGTAATACTATCGCTGTAGGTAAGGCAGGCTAGATACATGATTTAACACAAATTAAACAAGTGCTTCTTGCACTAGTCTTACATCATGAAGATCGCAAACAACAGTGGTGTCTCAAAGCATTGGAGGCTGGAAAACAGAAGAGGGACTTAAGTGCCATTTTTGTCCTGTTATTGACCCATTAATTTCCGATTCCAGCTCTGGAACAATAAATGATCCATAAATTGCCAGGCTGGTGAGGTTGTCAGCTGCTAAATTGCTTCTTTGTCACTGCACTGATGGTGTTGAAGATTTTCATTTGCTGAGAGGGTGAATCATGTGTCCTGAGTTAGGTAGCTGCAAGTAACACCGGGCTCTTCCTAAAATCAGCGGGGAGACTGTTCAGGGGTGCTTATCTCACCCCGAATTAGGTGCTGAAGGAAGATGAGGTGAATTGCCCTGTGGCAATGCCGCTTTCTCTTTCTCTGCAGGGCAAGCCTTGTTGACTCGTTCAGAGTCGGACACCTGACTTTTTTGCGATAACGCACAGAAACCAGAGACTTTCACATTGAAGAGACACAGAGCACTGAGAAATCAGATCATGTGGATATGCAACCCACATTTTTACTGCAAAGCACTTTCACGAGCTCAGTGGCACCTCTGCAACTGAAGTTGATGGGATAGCTCAGAAAATAAAGATGCTCACATTTGTCAGTGACTGCAGAATAAATCCCTATTCAAGCAATTACACACTGGTTTGGTTTCAAAGCAGTCTTAGCCCATTAAAGAAAAATGCCTATTTAAAGTATTCTGGCTTTGTATTTAACAGATTGATTATCACCATTGCTGTTTGCCAAGCACACCCACGCAAAGGAAATTCACTTTGAAAACTGCCTAACTGCAGATTTGCCCATCAGACCTGAACAGCCTTGGGTATATAATAATAATTTCTTGCTTAATTACGTGTTTACTCAGGACATTTAGAGATATTCTGGTCTTCTGAGTGAATGAGAACATTGGAAGAGCAGCAGCTCGCTCTCTCCCCCAGCATGGAGGTGTTGAAACGCTGAGGCTGCTGCTATATCCCAGCGTGACCTGGCTGCCTGACAGTGGGCAGCAGGCGGGAAGAGGGAGTCGGTGACCTTGGGAATCCTTGGCGAGGTAGAGGTGGCACCAGCTTTCTCAAGAGCACCCCTGTGACAGCAGGAACTGAAATTTTGCTGGTCACCTCCATTTTTGTCCTACCTCTTCACGGTAGGGACCTACCTAGGAAGTTTGTCCTGCCATGCTTAAACAGGGACCTGAGACTGTGGCACATCAGGTGATGGCTGTGGGTACACACAGCCAGATAGGTGTTTTCTCGGAGGCGTCAGGCAGAGCAGCACACAGGGGCAGTAGGAAAGCCCTGCACCGACAGGACAGACAGATGGGTAGCCAGACCTTGCTTGAGGCCAAAGTCGAGGTGCCACTGTTTCTCCTGGGTATGTTTGCCCCTGAGTGGCTTGTGCGTGTAGCTCTGCTCAGGGCTCAGGGTGGGAGATCCCACCCGTCCTCTTCTTCTTGTGCACTGACTAGGACCATCATCGGCCCTTGTGGGACACTGCAAAGAGTTTCATAATCTGGACTCTTGTCACCTCAGCAGCATTTGTCTCCCCCTGTCTCAACCCTCCCCGGAGATCCTTCAACACCTTCCATGGGGAAGCTGAATTTCAGTTAAAATCCTGGTCCCGTTAACTGCAGTCAGCCTGCTGAGAGCAGGTGACTGGAAACTCAGTTGAGGGACCAAGGGTGAAATCATCCTTGGGTATCTGAAGAGTAGACTGAGCTGGTTGATGTATTTAGTATCTCCACAGCCTTTGTTGCATGAACAGAGGTTTCTCTCTTGTGATAAGGACTTGTCCCAGCTTGGGACAACTGGTTTTGCACTGACGTGAAGAGAAACTAACCTGCTGCAGGTTAGTTCCATGGGAACTGGGAACAGTCCTCTTTTGATCCCTCCTTTCTGCTCTTCTGTAAGGCTTATTGGCAGCTCATTTGGAGGCTTCCCATGGTTTTAGTCCTGCACATGGGACCATGGCAAAGCCTATCTAGGAAGAGAGTGGGACGAGACAGAGAATTAGACCTTTTGAGACTCACCACAGCTTTTTTTTTTTTTTGAGAGGAGACCATGTAATGCAAAGTCTTTCAAACTGAGGCTTGTGGTTCATCCATCGCAGCAGTGTGGAAAGTGATTGGGAGGAAAAACGTTCATAGGATTAATTTGGCAGATCTGCTGACTAATGCAGGGGGAGGTAATAACCCCCACCGAGAAACATGTGCTAGAGCTTTCCAGTGTGATCAACAGGCCTGTTTTCTTTATCTCCTGGGCTTTTTTTGTATTCTGTTTCAAAAGAAGTCATCCTTCACTCCTTGTTTTTGAAAACAGGACGTTGCAACAAACCAAGCAGTTTCTGCTAGAAGAGGATTTCAGAGGTGCAAGGATTCAGCGAGACCCAGGACACTGTGGGCATCACTGTTTGTCCTTTCAAGCCTTATAAAAAGTGACAAAAAGCCAATTAGCCATTGTCACCCTGACACAATCATCGCAACCTTAGAGATGTAATGATAACATCACAAAACCTTAGTAATCAATGTATTTGATCAATCACCCTCAAGACCAGCATTATTTATATCCATTGCTTAAGTACCTCATGCAAAAACAATTCCCTTATATTATGAAATAGATCATTTATAATGTAATTGGATACATACCTTGTGCTGCTTCAGCTCCAGGCTGTACACAGTTTGAGTTACCAAATCAATACAAGACATTCTTGGGACAATTTAAGCGTGTCTGTACAAGGAGGCTGAACCAATTTCACTGCAGTTTTGTCTAATCCGAGTAAGCAAAATCAGCACAGACTTCACAGGGGTCCAAACCACTCTGGGCACAGTTGGCTTGAGATGCATTTTGAAGAGAAGTATTCTGTTCTGGGGAATAAACCCGTCAGTAGGAAGCAGGATGGAAATCTCAGGTTGTTTTGCCTCTGATGCTAATTTATCCAGACAAAAATGTGCTTTTACCAGAAACGTTTTGTGTATGGTTTTAATTTTTTTTCTTTTTTTTTACATTTCACATTTATAGTTTAACAGCACCCGTTCGCCCTCCCCAATTGAGTGTTGCCACATGACCCCCTGGAGTAGAAAGGTACTGGAAAAACAAGCAATCCTCAACTAACAGCCTGTCCCACTCTTCTCCCTTCCAGATCCTAACCCTTCCTCTTGCTTGCTTTTCACTTGCTAACTTTACTGCTCTAAAAGAAGCCTTTTCTGTTTTTCTCATGTCAGTAAGACACAATAATGACTTTTTTTGCCCCCCCTTCTTTCATTCTTCACCTTGGATTGGTTTCAGGAGCTCGTGGCCACGAGGCCGCCTCCTCTTATCCTTTAAAAGGCCTGAATCGGGACAGACTCAATAGCGTTAGCGATTGCATTTCATTCTCTTGCAATGCTTTTGCCAAACTGCCCCTTTTCTTCTTTTTTCCCTGAACGGTAAGAAATTGTTCGGGCAGTGCCAGCACGACAGCGGGTATTTATTCTCTGGCCATTTGGTGATGCCGCTGTTTGGAGAGGAGGAGCTCTGGCAGCCGGGGTCACTTCTCCCGCTTTGTCCAGTGTTTCATTGTCATCCAGGGAAGGAATCAGCAACAAATGCAGCAGCCTCCATGTGTGTGCGTGTGTGCGTGTGTGCAAGGGTTGTTGTTGGGGTGGGGTTTTTTTGCATGCACGCATCAAACTTTTTT
>VXBO01000972.1:434756-601957 GCA_013400135.1 Rhinoptilus africanus
GAGGGTGGAGGGGAGAGTTACCTAGGAAACAAAGTCTTTTGTGCTTGAAGTTTATATGAGCCATTCACGTCTGCCGGGGCTCGGCACAAAAGCTGCAGGCAGAAAGAAGGCTGCGATGTTTGACTGAAATCCTGTGGTGGGAAAAGGGGGTTTTCTGTGGGCGGGAGGAGGAGGAGGAGAAGGAAGGGTGGATTGTCTCAGGTCTGGGGGTGCTGCGGCAGGCGACGCCGGCAAGGTAAGTGCCCTCCAACAGTTTAAATAGTAGCTGCCGAGTTAAGATCTTAAACGCTTTTGGGGCCGGGGCGTAAATGCTGTTTGGCAAGCCTGAGATGGTTAATTCCCCCGGGATTTGTGAGGAGCCTGGGCGGAGGAATGGCAGAAGTACAATGGCAGCCCGGGCGTGAGCCTGCGGCGTTCAGCACCCGCCTGCTCGACGCCCTGCCAAGGAGCCGGAGAGCAATATTTTATCTTCGCCGTGTTTGCTACCGAAACTAAAACTGGCAAATGAAGTGTAAACAGCAGGCATGAGGGGGAAGGCTGGTAGTTAAGCAGCTGGGAATTCAGGACTGAAGAGAAAGCCGGCCTGAAAGGGATTGCACTTCATTTTTAAAAAACAAGAGGCAGACGGACGTCCTGGGCTTGTTGAAGAGTTGTCACAGCGTATAGAGGAATGTATTAATGGAAAAAGGGAGGGAAATTAGGCAGAAAAAGGTAAGTGCTTCTCCCCTCTGTCCTTTCTAAACAAAACAAACTTTTTTTTTGCAAACAAAGAGACCCCCAAGCCCAAATTGGTAGCCAGCACCACATGATAAATGCACTTAATTTATTTCTTTTTTACTAGGTGAAATTATAGCAGCTTTGCAAGACAGGGGGTTGCTGGGGGATTTGTTATTTCTTCCAAAAGACAACAAACCATCTGTTTCTTCCACATAGTTTACTTTTCTCTCTGTTGCTTTATCTTCTGCATCTAGCGCTTCTCATAACATGCTGTAAAAACGTGCATGGTTTCTAGATGACTCTTTGAATTTCTTCTGGTGGTGGCTACTCTTCTCTTTGGCCACTGTCCCCCTGCCCGGCACCGTTAACTCCTGCCGCTTTCCACCGTGTAGCCTCTGGGTGGCTCTAACTTTGCTCTGCTCACGCTCTGAGTTGGTAAAAATATAATGCAAACGGTTCTCGGAGGTACGGAGGGGTCGTCTTTAAAACTGTGGGCCTTCTGATGCTTGTCCTCAAATGAATGGTTATACGGGGCCAGTCCTCGCTTAGCAATCGGCGGACTCGGGTGTTCAAAAGGTTGCGGATGCAAATGAGGGCCCGCGTGTCTAGCGCTGATGGTAATTGAGGGCACGCTCACACGGCTACCCACGGATGCGGGACGTGCCCCTTCTGATGGAGGAGACATCCTGTAAATGTCACTGTGAATTCGCTGACTTGCTTCCGGTATGTTGAGGTATTTTTCTCCTATGAGCAGGATGTTGTTTTTCCACTGGAGAATAGCTCGTGCCGTGTGACTTAGCTAGAACGGCTCCTCTTTGCATCCCTGTAATTGATTTCTGATCTGTGCGTCTGCTTTGTTTCAAAATTAGCCTGATGTGCCGGTGTAGGAGACACTGATTTTGAATGTATTCATTTGCAGTCCCATCCACCAGAGGACGAAGATACAGATGTCATGTTAGGGCAGAGGCCGAAAAATCCAATACATAATATCCCTTCTACACTGGATAAACAAACCAATTGGAGTAAAGCACTACCTCTCCCAACTCCAGAGGAGAAAATGAAACAAGATGCCCAAGTGATTTCTTCTTGCATTATCCCCATCAATGTCACTGGTACAAATCTCTTCTATTTCTTTTTGTATTTATTGCATGGTTCAAGGGAGGTCAAGTACTTATTTTGTTTAATTTATTTGAAGTCACGGGATTGTGCAGTCTGGGGTCAAAGACCCTAGCTTGAGGATTTAGTTTCTGGAAGACAGTGGGCTAAATTCATCCCTCATGCGTGACCGCTGAAGCCACTGAAGCCGCATCTAGGATTAATTTGGCCCATATTTTCAGAGTCATGTTATAGAGTATAACATAACACTGGTTCCCTGTATAAACAATGTACTTTTGTTGTGTATATAACCTACAGTCTGTATTTACAAAGACCTCAAATAACTTTCTGAATGCAGCTGACTGAAATAATGCAGAAAGCCACCAAAATTAATCATATGATTATCATGTGTAGCAGGAGAAGAGAAACTAGAGAATGTAGGCTACTATTTGCAGTACTTTAAACATGCGAGGCATGACTCTGTAGCATGCAAACCATCGCTCTGAGATCTCTTTACATGCAGCTATGCTGAAGGTATAGTAACGGCATTTTCTTTTATTTCTATAGCATTTGGATACATTTGACTAGATTTATTTGAAGGAGAATTTGTTTATAGAAGCAGCGGGCATTTCACTTATTAAATGTGATAGATGACTTATTTCCAGAATCAAAAATCAGGCTGTTTTTCTCTTTCTCTTTTTTCTCTTTCTCTCCTTCCAGAGGGCTATGGTAAACCTAAACTTGATCTGAGTTTTCCTCAATAATATTTCGCACCAAGTTTTGATTAATGTAAGAGCATAAAGTGGACTTTCCACGGTCATAGAATTGAATATAAACAATCAGGAAGAAAGTAGGGAGCTTTCAGTTAGCCTTCATTCCCCAGAGAAAATGTTTGTATTTAATTCTATTTTCCCAGTAAGTGGGGGGTCGGGGGAGGAGGTCACAGCCTCTTATATCCCATTGCTCTTTCCCGTCTCTATCAGCGGTGCCCAACCTTCCTGCGAGACAGGCTGCGGGGTTCACCATGGTGCTGGGGAGGGCTGCATGCCCACAGTCCAGCTTCAGCCCCAAGTCGGGGGTCTGTGGGCTTTCTGGGCTTGCAGCACATCTGTCCAACAGTGTTAGGGTGACAAGTCTCCATCTGCTCCACCATCAGCTGCTTGAATCCTCCTGGTGACAGCAGCGCGGTCCCGGTTGCCCTCCACCCCGGCAACAGAGGTGACACTGCACCGTGCCACCAGTTCTGCCCACCCGGAGAGGTGGCAACCAGGAGCAGTTGTCCTCACCACTGGGACGGTGCTTCTGGCCGGCCAGGGCCTCACGGGAGGGAGCTGCCTGCGTAGACCCTGCTGAGCTGGAGGTTGGGAGCATCTGGACGAGGTCGCAGGTTGGGCACTGCCGAGAGGAATCCCCATAGAATGTCATAGATAGTGTGGCACGTCTCCATGAGGTAGAGCTGGTGTTCAAATGATGCTCTTTCTAGATTCAATATAGGGCCTTAGCTGCTGATGTAGGCTTTCTAAGACGGTAATGTCACCTAATGCAGTTCAGAGGACAGTTAGAGCTGGGACCAATGTTAACTTTTCCAGTAATAGCCATTTTTGCCTAGACTTCACCTGCCATACATTGGAACCAAATTTCCACTGATCAGTTTTACAGATCAAGAATGGTATGTAATCTTCTGGATGTTTATGTGTATCATTCTCATTAGCACTAATGGGAATAATTTGTATGCGTCACGGGGAGGATATGCCCTCTTCCACTTTCCTCTCGGAGATGACCCCCGTGCATCTGGCGCACAGAGCATGTTTGGCTAACTCACAGTTGCTGGAAAACCAGCAATGATGCTGATTGATTTTTTTGTTTCAAAGAGTTTGCTTTCAGTTCTCTGTTTTTGTTTTTTAAGCTTCTCCCAACCCTGAGAAATGTTCACTTTTTTGAAAATGACTGTTGTTGGAGTTTACGGCACTTTCATTCCATATTAAAGAAAGTTCTTCCTCTGCTTATTCCAGGGGCATTGGTGGTTACAGGACATCTGTCTGAAGCCTCTATTTCACTGTAGTAGATTTCAAGAAGAACTTTTACAAGAAAGTTACTTTTTAATGTTTTACATTGTTATGTAGTGTAATATGTATGTGTATGTCTGTGTATAATTATGTTTTCTATAATTATACGCTATTAAAATAGAGCTTCTTATCAGGATTTTTTTTTGTTTTCCTTATGTTTGGTTTAGTTTGTTTGTTTTTCTTAAGATTACAAACCACTGTATCAGCAATCCTTATGTTAGTGTTTTTATGGACCTGGCACATTTTTTCCGACCTGTCCCACGTCAACTTTAGAGAGCATGGGAATACAGTTGTGCAAAAAGCCAGCACAGGTGAGCCCTGGTCCTCTGGTGGGCCTCCTTTTAACTTTATTTTGACAACAGAGTGTAAAAAACAAAGTGAAAGACACTTCCCTCTGCTAATGCTCTGGAAACGTAAAGTAAATGAGGAATTCTGGCTTATTCTGTGTGACCGCGGTAGTAAGTAAGTGTGCCCATGAACTTGGGCTCCTAAATCCAAACTGAGGATCTTAACTCACTGTGTGACCCGATTCCCAAAGTGGGCTGTCACGCATCCCGCCATGTGCTGAGCACTTGGGAAAATTGGTCCGCTTACTGATGTACACAAATGAATAGCAGCTGCCCATTTATGTCATTCTTGGCCATGTGTGATCATCACGAAGAATGCTCTCTAAACTTGCACAGGGACTTGGCCCCATATTAGCTGTCTCCTTCCTTTTGAAATGTTAGCCCCCTTGGCATATTGGTCTCCTAAGAAGCGCCCAACTACTGCAATATGGTGTTATAATCTTAAATTGTTTTCTTACGCTTAGTTGCTTAACATAAGTCAGACTATAGCTGAACACTCTTTGCAGACAAGTTACTGTCATTGTCACTATGACAGATGGATAAATAGCTATAAGAAAGATGCCCTGTTACCAAGAGCTCTCAACTCTATTTTTCTTCCTGATTTTCTTTTATTTTTTTTTTTTTTTTACTCCTTCTGTTGTTTTTGGCAGACCAGGCTGCTGAGGGGGAGCTGGAATTAGATGTAAAACTGTGATATACTGTGATATAATTTATGTAAGAGCTACATAAGGGCTCCCTTATGTTTATTCACAGGCTTAATCCAAGCTCACATACCTCCACTGTGTTCCAGCCATGAAAATTTGTTTACTATTTCTAAAGGCTAATGAGACCTATTTATGGGTTGCAGGAGTTGGTTTTGACAGAGAGGCTAGTATACGCTGCTCTCTTGTTCATTCACAATCTGTACTACAGCGGAGACGAAAGTTGAGGAGGAGGAAAACCATCTCTGGCATCCCCAGAAGAGTGCAACAAGAAATAGGTGTAGTATAAATACAAATCTTCCGTAGATAGCTTTCTAACCAACTTAAATTGCAGAGATACGAGCTGGTAGCCAGCCTTCCAAAGAAACGAAACCTTGAAAGCGCAAATGATTGTGGAGTTTGGGAATGATGTGGTTTGTTTTTTTGATTTACTACAAAGTAAGCAAAGCTATATTACTCCATATGGCCTTGACGGACGGGGGGCCTTACCGAGTAATATAGATGTACGTGTTCAGCTCTTATCGTGTAAATGTTAATCAGTTCTTTTTTTTTTTTCATTTTATTTCTGTTACGAAACCATAGTTACGTGCATAAAAAGTAACTAGATTAAGTGAAAGTTTTTTCTTGCGTGAGGGGAGCTTAAGGTAAAGAACTGACAGATGTTGGTCAGCAAAGTGATGCTGAGCTGTCACAACAGCTGGATAACTCACTCAGATGAGCAGTTGGATATCTGCCTTAGAGACAGCTGCTGGTACCCTATGAGAAACTTTGCTAAACGTTCCTTGTATTTATCACACTTGTCCTCAATTCCTTCCTTTCATTCTTTATTGCCAAGGATATTTGCCCAAAATTGAGCAGCTTACCTTACTTTTTGTCCCAGGTAAATTAGGAGCAACTCTTTTGAGGGCAAATCCAATGTAAAATTGGTATTAACTCAAAATGAAATTAACAGGATCGTTATTTCTTAATGTCCAGCTACACCTGAAGATGGCTCTGGTATCTCAATCGGTTGCTGTGAAACTTGATGGGAAGCAGAAGAAATGTGTTTATCATAGGGAATAAGCAACCAGAGAACCTATGAAAGAAAGATCCTGTTGCCTTGCAAATATTCTTGGTAGTAAAGAAGCAGATAATGGAAACTCTCAATAAACAGGTGGTCAAAATAGAATTATTTTTAGAAGCTCAGGGAGTGTTTTGTCCAGCAGCCACTCCTGAAAACTGCCTTTAACTAGCTGAAATAGTGTGACAACAACTGAAAACTTAATATTTATCTTAATATTTACTGCAGCAAGATCAGGTCCGCATGAGATCACATTGCAGAAATAGGAGAACTGAGATCACATTGCAGGACTAGGAGAATTTCCTCACCTCACTGGGATGAGGTCTGCCTTATATATACTCTTTATAGCAAAGTTAAATTTGGTCCAGTGCTCAGCAAGATTAAAAAAGAAAGAATACAGCAAATAATGCTTCTTGGGTTGCTCCGCGGGTTGTCTCGCGCCGGGAAACATGGAGCTGTCTCCCACTCACCCAGCTTTCCGTGTGTCCTAGATTCAGACGAGTCACCGGTGGCGAGAGAGCGCAATGTGATTGTGCACGCAAACCCGGACTTCTCCGGCTCCAGCAGCAGGAGGTCGGGGACCCGGGACTCGGAGTGCCAGACGGAAGAAATCCTGATCGCTGCTCCCTCCCGGCGGCGGATCCGTGCCCAGAGGGGCCAGAGTGTCGTTGCCTCGCTCTCCCACTCTGCCGGCAACATCTTGGTGCTGGCGGACAACGGGGATGCCGTCTTTGCTGCCGCTGTCAGCAACCGCATCCGCTCGCGCAGCCTTCCTCGCGAGGGCGCCCGGGCCAGCGAGGGCCATCAGGATGCCGCCACCAAGAATGCAGGGTACGAAGCAGAGCACTTCCTAGCCGGCCAGGAGAGGATCCCGAAAAAGGGGAAGGAGGTCTTGAGCAAGCAGGGTTCACAAGACTGCCAGCCCATCGGTTTAACTTGTCCTCAGCACCTGCACAGCCCTGAACACAGCATCGGTGAGAGGGGCAGGTCGCGGCTGTCAAGGATGGCCGATTCGGGCAGCTGTGAGATTTCATCCAACTCAGACACCTTTGGGAGCCCCATTCACTCTATCTCCACAGCAGGAGTCTTGCTCAGCAGCCACATGGACCAGAAAGATGACCACCAGTCCTCCAGTGGCAACTGGAGTGGGAGCAGCTCCACATGTCCCTCCCAGACATCTGAAACCATTCCTCCTGCCGCCTCTCCTCCGCTGACGGGCTCTTCACACTGTGACTCTGAGCTGTCGCTCAACACCGCTCCTAACCCCAATGAGGACTCCAGTGTCTTCATCACGGAGCAGTTTGGTGACCACACCGACAAGATCAGGGGCCACAGGGCGAGCTCCTTCACCTCCACTGTGGCGGATTTACTGGATGACCCCAACAACAGCAACACGAGCGACAGTGAGTGGAACTACCTGCACCATCACCACGATGCCTCCTGTCGCCAGGACTTCAGCCCCGAGCGCCCGAAGGCTGACAGCCTGGGATGCCCCAGCTTCACCAGCATGGCCACCTACGACAGCTTCCTCGAAAAGAGCCCCTCTGACAAGGCAGACACTAGCTCACACTTTTCTGTGGATACCGAAGGATACTATACCTCCATGCACTTTGACTGCGGTCTCAAGGGTAATAAAAGCTATATTTGCAACTATGCAGCCGCAGGCTCCGAGAGCGGCCAGACGGGGAGCGTGGCCTCCAGCCTGGCTGACTGCACCTGGCAGGAGTGCGTGAGCCACAGGAGGCAGGGACGGCAGAGCATCTCACTGAAGAAACCAAAGGCAAAGCCAGCCCCACCAAAACGCAGCTCGTCTTTGAGGAAATCGGAGGGCAGCACCGACCTTCCCGACAAGAAAGAACCAAAGATCGGCGGCGGGCAGCATGTCTCTCACACCGCCAGGGAGATGAAGCTGCCCCTTGAGTTTTCAAACACACCTTCCCGAGTGGAAGGCCCCAACCTGCCGGCCAAGCAGGAGCTCCCCTGGTCGAACCAGGGTGACGGTGGGTTAAAGGACACTCCATTTGACACCGCTGATATCCCCTCCTTTAAAGACGAAGGTGCTGAACAACCTCACTATGCAGACCTCTGGCTTCTGAACGACTTGAAATCCAGTGATCCTTACAGGTCCTTGTCCAATTCGAGCACCGCTACGGGTACTACGGTCATAGAGTGCATCAAGTCACCAGAGAGCTCCGAATCCCAGACGTCCCAGTCTGGGTCACGAGCCACCACCCCATCCCTCCCCTCTGTCGATAACGAGTTTAAGCTGGCCTCCCCTGAGAAGCTGGCGGGGTTGGCCTCCCCCTCCAGTGGGTACTCCAGCCAGTCCGAGACGCCCACCTCTTCTTTTCCGACCGCTTTCTTCTCGGGACCCTTGTCTCCAGGGGGGAGCAAGAGGAAGCCGAAAGTACCGGAGAGGAAGTCGTCGCTGCAGCAGCCGCTCCCGAAAGACGGCACCGCCTCAGTGAGCAAAGACCTCGAACTTCCCATTATACCTCCTACTCACCTTGACCTAAGTGCTCTTCACAACGTCTTGAGCAAGCCCTTCGCTCACAGGCACCAGCTGCACGCCCTCAGCCACAGCAAGCAGAGTGCCGTCGGGGAAGCCCTGCATCCCAGCCCTCCCTCTGCCCTCGCCATCACCCCCTCCGTGCTCAAGTCTGTCCACCTGCGGGCAGTCAACAAGCCTGAAGGAGGGAAGCAGAAAGGCAGCACCCCGGACCTGCTCTGCATACAGGAAACCACCCTGATGGCCACCGACATTTCTCCGGGCAAAATGAGGCCGCTCTTAGCTAAGAAACCAGTGTCCCGCCAGTACTCCACAGAGGAGGCCATAATGTCGTACATTGATGCTTCCCCAGCAGAAGCAGGGCCTGGAAAGCCGCCTTTAGAGAAAAGCTCCTCTTTCGGGGGGCAGAATAGCTGCGAGCGAGAAGCTGTAGCTTCAGCAAGCACGGGTCTGGTTGAAATCAAAGCCAGGAAGGACCAAGCACACCTGGTCCCCGAGCGCTTGCCGGAAAACGCTCCGAATCAGACGAGTGCCATCTCCATGGGTGGGTTTCAGAAGGGCTCAGCTGTCCTCCCAGGTGATGACGACGTGAAGAAAGCTGGCCAGGGAGCAGAAACAGAGCACGACCTTCAGCAAGTGCAGGCTCAGCCAGAGCTCTCCGCAGGTGGTGAGGGGCATCTGGAAGCTGGACCTGCAGGTGAAAGCCCAGGTCAGGCCGAGGGGGAGGCCGTCAGCCATCAGCTTAAGCACCAACCTGACGTAAGCCACCATGTGCCTGGGAATATCGGCTACGAAGCGGAGACGGCGGCAGTGTACTCACCCGGTGGAGCGAGTTGCAAGCAGGAAAACGATATCGCATCAGGTATCCCAACCAAAAGTGCCTCAGATGACGGCAGGGTGGATGAGATGGAGGGCGGCGCGGAGGAGCCTTTGCTGAAAGGTCAGTTGTGAACTCTTTCTGTGTTATACCTGGCCATGCAGCCTCAGACGTGACCGGTGGTGGGGTCAGAAAGCAGGCTGGAGCTGCAAATTGGGTGTAGGCTTCAGTACAGAGCTCCCCCAATCTGTTAGCTGGCCAGCCAGCCAAAAGATATTTTACACTTTTTCAGGGCATTCAGAGTTTATTTCTCTATTTATTTCCTCCCTTGTGCTGCATTTCAGATGAAAAGAGAAAAGGAAGGAGTCCTAGCCCTGGGTACACACAGTAAAACAGAGATCCTGGGTTTGGTCCCTAGCATTGCCCCCTTTATGGGCTCCAGCATGCTATGTACATGACGTTTAGATTAGAGGATAAAGTCTGTGTGGCAGTATCAGCCCCTCGGTTGTCAGCCGAGCTGGTGCCTCACGTTGGCGGTGCTGTTGCAAAGCGTGGTGGGGTCTGACTCGTGGTGTGGCCTCTTTCCTTGTTCAAGAGTCTTCTCCAAGTGACGAGTCCATCGTGTCTCCGCTGAGCGAGGAGCTGCAGGCTGACGCTGAGGACGTCTTTGTGTCTCCAAACAAACCCCGCACTACCGAGGATCTGTTTGCAGTCATTCACAGGTGACCCAACCTTGCAGCACTGGGGAGTGGTAACATGCAGCCCTGCACAGTTGCCCGCTAACAATAGCTGCAGGACGGTTATCTGATCGTTAAGTCTTGTCCTGAAACTACCTTCTTCAGTTTATTGAGTTTAGTTTTCTAAGAGGCAGCTTTTAAAAGACACTTTATTATGGCCTGGCATGCACTCTGAGTATCTCCACGGCATGTGTAGGATGCTTAACAGATTACAACATCAGGCCATTCTCTCTAACAAACATACGTGTCTCCAAAGAAAACTACCCACAGTGGTTCCTGCCTTCTGCCCACCAGGTCTGTTCTGGTGAGTGAGTCGTCGTAGTGAGAATGATGAGAAGGCATCTCTTCAAGTTTAGATTATTTTGTATTCAGATGAAATTTGCAATAACAACTGAAATTACGGATTTCTGATATTGAATAGGTTACTCTTTACTATTATTATTACCTAAGAGCAGCCCAGGCGGCCAACCACTGCTAGGTCTGCATCAAAAGAAGTGTGTCCATCTGGTTGAGGGATCCTGCCCCTCTATTCCAGTCTGATGAGACCCCATCTGGAGTACTATCTCCGCCTCTGGACCACAGGAAGGGCATGGACCTGTTGGCTGCAAAAATGACAAGAGGGATGGAACACCTCTCTTGTGAGGATAGGCTGAGGGAGTTGGGGTTGTTCAGCCTGGAGAAGAGAAGGCTCTGGGGGCACCTTATTGCGGCCTTTCAGTACTTAAAAGGGCCTTATAAGAAAGATGGGGACAATTTGTTTTTTAGCAGAGCCTGTTGCAATAGGACAAGGGTAATGGTTTTAAACTAAAAAAAGGGATCATTTAGACTAGGGATAAGGACGACATCTCTTTTACAATGAGGGTGGTGAAACAGTAGCACAGGTTGCCCAGAGAGGCGGTGGCTGCCCCATCCCTGGAAACATTCCAGGTCAGGTTGGATGGGGCTCTGAGCAACCTGATCTGGTTGAAGATGCCCCTGCTCACTGCAGGGGGGTTGGACTAGATGATCTTTAAAGGTCCCTTCCATCCTAAACTATTTTATGATTCTAGGAATCTGTATGTATTGTCATCTTTATAAAGAGCTGATTGTGCATACATTGTTTGGGAAGAGCTGGGTGAGATTGAGAGGGACTGTGGGGCTTAGTGCCCCATGCATTGCACAAGAGCTATCATGGCTTAAAGTGCTGTTATTCACTGGTAGCCTCCAATATTTGATAGAGGAATTACGAGAACTCTAGCTAATATGAAAGCACGGTCAATCTGTGAAACTCCAGACCAGCATTAAGTGTTATTCTACAAAGATAATGTATGAAGGAGTGTTCCTTTATGTTTTTACAGATCAAAAAGGAAAGTTCTCGGGAGAAAGGATTCTGGAGACCTTGCTGTAAGAAACAGGTTGAGAGGTTCATCTGGGACTAGCAGCCAGCCCCCCGCCAGCAGCACGCTGACCGCCAGCAATGTGCCACCGGCTGGCAGCACTCCCATGAGCAGTCAGAGGTCCCCCGGGCTCATATACAGGAATGCCAAAAAGTCCAACACATCCAATGAGGAGTTTAAACTACTGCTCCTTAAGAAGGGCAGCCGATCTGATTCCAGCTACAGGATGTCTGCCACGGAAATTCTGAAAAGTCCTATTTTGCCCAAGTCTCCCGGAGAGCTGACGGCGGATGCCCCTCAAAGCCTAGAGGAGTCTCCCCCCGCAGTGAGCCCCGATGCGTTGTCCCCGCTCTCCCCCTGCTCCCCCAGGGTCAATGCAGAAGGATTCTCCTCCAAGAGCTTTCCCATGTCGGCATCTTCGAGAGTGGGGCGCTCCCGGGCACCCCCGGCAGCCAGCAGCAGCCGGTACAGCGTGCGGTGCAGGCTGTACAACACGCCGATGCAGGCCATCTCCGAAGGAGAGACGGAGAACTCGGATGGCAGCCCCCACGACGATCGGTCTTCTCAGAGCTCAACGTAGGCTGTGCGGGCACCAGGCTGCCGACACTGCTCCACCGGGTTTTGTAAGGATGTGAATATAAGAGGCCAACGCTGTAGCAGTCAAAAAAAAAAGAAAAAGAAAAAGGAAAAAAGGAAAAAAATTGCAGGGCAATATTGATGCTTAAATGTGTTCCTAAGACGCTGGGGAAACAGAGGACTACAGCTGTAGCTATTTATTAAGTTACATTTTCAAAAGTAGGAAGATACGCAATGTCTCGTCTGTTTTCTTTTAGCTTCATTTGGTTTGTCCCACTCTCATTTCTGTTGTCACTGTAGATTTCATGGTTATACACTTTCCATAGAGTTAAAAGTGACTTTTGGAGGTTTTTTTTTCCAGAAGCTGCACATCTAGAAACAAATCCCTCACTGTAGTGCTTCCCTAGGGAGAAAAAAAAAAAAAAGAAAATGCTCTTGAGGATTGGTATTTTTCTACACTAAAATGAGCTGAAACAAAATTTAGAAGAAATTAAGAAAACATATGTAAATACCATATTTTTGATAAAAATTTGTAAATAGAATTATCAAAAAAGTGGACATGTGGCAAACGATTTACTGCATAACAACTTTGTTTATAGAAGACAAAAGAAGTCAAATGTAATAACTGTATTCTGTGAATACCATTTTCATATCAAACATAAGAGATTCACATGGCCACCGATAACCACGTTCAGTGCGACAAGCCTGAAGGACGACATTGAGCAGTGGAAAGGATGAATTCTCCGCCTTAGGCGGGGAAGTGGAAAGGCTGACTCTGGTGGGATTAAAGTAACCATTTGTCTTTCTAAGGCAGCTCCGAAGAAGCAGCTAACTGGAAAGTGCAGCTGGGAGGGTTACCGTGAGGATCGGTGGGGAAGGCGAGTGTGCTTCCGACAGAACGAAGTCGTGTCTGATGCAAAGCCCCAAAGGGTCCCATCCCACAGCCTCCCCTGGGCCTTTATTCTAGCAGGGATCGCTTCAGAGAGGAGAGATGCAAGAAGAAATAGTACTTAACTTTCATATTCCTATTAGGCTATTGGGATGCATAACACGGTCATAACCTGGTAACTATAATCTTTAAACACAATTAGTTTCTGGTTCGTAAAGGAAACAAATAAATTATAAGCATGCAAGAAGCGCTTTCGATTTATCAGTAAATATCTGCGATGAGTTTTCAGTGAAGCTTTCTCTTTGTGCTGATGAGATTCATGCTACCTAAATATTTACAAAAATGACACTGTGAAAACGTAGCTGGGAACTAGGTATGTTTATGCATTATTTATATTAATTGCTGAGCTGGGAAGGGGAAAGCTCCGGTTCATTGTGCCAGCCACGTACAGTTGGGATCTTGTCTGGGTTTACCAGAAACGCGGAACAGGGTGCAGGACTGGGGTGGGGTGAGAAAGGAGATAAATCAAAGCAGCTGCTTTGATACAAATGAAGGCAGGGAAATAAAAGCTGAATTACTTGAAGTTACTTGAATTTTCTCGTCTTAAAACTGCAAGAACGTGTACTTTTAAAACTTAACCCATGAGTCGCTTTATACTTTTAATTTTTAAACAGAATAAAACCAACAGGCCTGATTCTCCTTTGGGCTTTGGGCCACCACGGTTTCCATCGATGCAGCCACATCTGTGCTACTCAGAGAAGAGGGCTCTCTTTGTCCAAAATTGATGCAATTGGTGTTGGTTGCTGTAGGATATGGTTTGGAGTAGAGGAAGGATTAGTGCAGAGAAAATAGTGCGAGGAGGAATGTGGTGTGCAGTGGAACAGGTGGAGTAGGATGGCAGAAAGAGTGTACTTTGGTACTAAAGGAGTCAACTAAAAGCTGGCTTTAAGCATAAGTAAAAGATAGGGAAGCGGGATGTGTGAAATGGGTTTTTACTAGGTTTTTTTTGCTTTTAATCATGTAATGCATAAAGCTGAGAGGTTTTAAAAGCAGGCAGAGCATGTTTTGAAGAGGAAAGTTCTACCTAAAACTGTTAACGATTTTAAAGAATCTGAGCAAGTCAGAATGGTTTAAAAAAATTCCCCAATGTTACTTCCCATAAGGTTCATGTCTGATTTCATCTAGCACTTACCACAAGAAATACATTATTCAGGTTTTCCTGCTGTCCTCCCGCGTAGCTTGGTTGCATTCGGTGTGCGAGGTAGAGTCGCTGTGCATGTGGTACGTGCGTTGGGAAGAGGGGTGGTCCGTCAGCTGAAGGGCTGTGAATTCGGGAAGTTGAAATAATCTAAAAGTCTAAAATAGTTTTCAAAAAGGTCATGGGAGCAAGGTTTGGGAAACAAAAGGCTAATCACATTAGTACGTTAGTTAAGATAAAAAAGTCTGAACACAAGTGATGTGAATGAATGAGAATGTTTTAAGAGGAAATGTTTAGCACATAACAAACCACTTTCAGGAGAACATGGGTAAAGGAAGTTTAGATATTGGGCAGACAATCCTTAGTTTGTCATCTTTGGTCATTTTCCTTAAAAATTTTACCAGGAGCACTTTTACAATATATTTAATAGTCCTGAGTTATCATTAATAACTGTAAAGAGAATACAGCTGAATTGACTTTGATGATACCACTTTTTATTACCAATCAATGATTTCACAGAGACGATAAATATATATATACACTAAAAAAAATATTTTTGACTGGAATGGTGAGGCAAATACTTCACATACGAAATGCCCACAGAACAATCCCATTAAAATAGTCTTTTTTCTTTTGTTTCATTTCCTAGTTTATATTTAGCAGATTGAAACCCAAGTAAAGACAGATCCTAAATCCACTTTGAAGAAAAGATTTCGTAACAAATGTAGGAATCAGAGGAAAACGAGTGGCAGGGACCCCTGTAGTGTTGCGAGTGCCATTATGGTGCTGGAGGACACCCTGTAGAGCGAAGGGAACATCACTCACCTTTTGAGACAGGGTACAGTTCATGCATCAGGTAACTGCTGAACCGTCATTTCAACCTACTCTTCCATCGTTTGCACTGACGTTATGGAAACGATTTCTGAAGTTATACAGCTGTGTGTTCCGAAAAATAACATTTTTCCCCTTTTCTTTTTTCTTTTTTTTTTTTCTTTTTGTTGTGGCGGCATGGAGGACATGGAATAGTTGTAGCAAATAAAGCATATGTTTGCTTTTGCCAAAGGTCAGTGATTGAGTCCATTTGCTGCAATGGTGGCAGATAGAGAAATACTGTAGGTTATGACTTAAAGAATTTAAAAAAAAATTAAGAAGGTTACAGTGTAACTATTTTGGTACTAGCACCAGTTCATGCTGGCAGAAAAGACAATGGTTTATGGACTTGCATCCATTTTGTATTTTTGTAATATTTGTAAATACGAACTTTTTAAATTGTTGCAAAGATGGTTTCTTTTGTAAAATGTTTTCAAAGTTTACATTAAATCCAAGCCTTTGTATATTTTAGAGCTGTGCAACACTTTAAGTCTTGTATTTATTTTTAGTAAAAACGGTGACAGTTTCATTGTGAACCCCTCTCAAAAAATGTGTCGGAAAAGTTTGATTACCTAGAAAGTGTGTATAGAAACTGCAAATAAACGTGACTGCAATTAAATCACACCTTCTCTGTACTTTCTTGTAATGAAATGCAAAGTCTAATCTACAGAATACGAGTATGGTATTTCCAAAGGTAAGTGTCAGTCCATTAGACATTTCAAACCAATTAATCGTGTTTTCTCTTCAACTTACCTTTTTTTATAAACGTAGTACGGGGAAATCTATATCCAAACTGTCATTGACTTTAAGTGCACTTTTCCCCACAAGTACAATTTTGCCATAATACAAAGACTGCTGAATTTGCCCCACATCTTTTTTATGTAAGAAAAGGTAAAAGATAGGAAGCTGAGATGAATAATAGTGGGAAGACCACTACTTTGTCTTCAGCTGGAAAACAAAACAAATGGCAGCACTTCAGATCCAAGGCACAGAAATCCAGTGACTGAACCTTATCAGATAAAGCAAGCCATGGGCAGAAGGCAGGCCATAAATTTCAAACACAAACTTAGAAGTGCAAACGCTTTATTTTAAAATGGTTATCAGGAGGTTGAGAAGTCATGCCATGGAAGCTAAGTGGTTTAAATTATAGCCTCGGCATGTCTCTTCAAAAATTGATACCTGCAGGAAAAGGGGGGGGGAAGATGCGCATCGTGTAACTTTGGTTCCAGCTCTCATTTTGTCACTAGCTTTGCAACACTGTACTTGGTATTTAAAAAACACGTATGGGGGAAAAAAAAAAAAGCTGAAATGCGCAGGTCTGGTGTCCTAGAGTGAGTGGAAAAACACAGGTCTGGGGAGTGCTGCTGAGCTATCTGCAATCCTGCTTTGCAAGGATATGAGATTGCCCTGGTGGGTGTGGTGCTAGAGTAGTCTCCAAGTGGGAATCAGTTTGTGTAACATTTGGTTTAACCAGATGGTCAAGCAGTTAATGATTATGTAGATGATTTCCTGTAGGATTCTGTGCCTTTCCCAATCCAGAAACAGAGATAAGCAAGATCCGTAGGAAGAGCTTAGCCTGTAGAGGCAGGCACAAGCTGGTTCTCATCTGCCCGCTGTATGCCAGTGTATTTTTTTCATGCTCAATGGAAGAGAAGATGAAACATTAGACTACATAAAATAAATCCATTTATTTTTTATATATACAAAGTGAAATAATTGTAACTACTTACAACATATGTGAAGACAGTGACTTTTCTAAATCTATAAAATCCAGGCTTCAGCGTGTACTTTTGGGTGGGTCTATGTACCATACCACCATCAGGCCCCTCCAGTGACAACATAAACTAGACACTACAAGTAGTGTCACTGTGTATACAAGCTCTTCTCAGGTTCTGCTGGTCCTGCTGCTCAGCAAAGCATCCCACCATGCTGTGTAGATATATATAAGGACATATATAACCATGCAGGGTAAGAGTTACAGGTTTGGGGGTCTTTAGGGGAGAATAATAAAGCACATGGCTGTTAAAACTTAGGTGCCACATTGAAAATGTTGGCACTTTCTCCCCAGAGTGGAATTTGACCCCTGCCCAACAAATCTTCCTTTGCACTTTTCCTATACTGTTCTCAGAGACTTGGCAACTCAGGCCACATGTGGAACCCAGTGGGGCCCTCCTTCAGCCAGCAAGCGGGAGGCATTTCTTTATCTCCATCTCTTGCTGGGGCTTTTGTGGGGCTCAATGGAGGCACTGATCCACAACAGAAACCCCCCTTTCAGAGAGGGGACGATCATAGACGTTCATTGCAAGTACTGTTAGTGTCTGCTCTTGGGTACATTGCTGGTCACATCTGTCTGCTGCTCTGTGCAACACGGATACAGCCTGGGAAGCAAGGGATCCTCCCCAGTACAGGGTCTCATCACGGGCTTGCAGCCACCCATCTTCTCCTGGCACCAGCCTGGTGCAGCCCTGCACAGCCGGCGGCAGGACAGGAGGCAGCTGCCGGGCTGGCCCCGGGGGAGAGCAGCCCCGGAGCCCCCAGTTTCTCCCCAGGGGATGGCCATCGCGCTGTGATAGCGAAGGGCGGCAATGGCCAGGTCTGATGCTGTAATGTCACAGTTTTCAACTCAAGCCGTGTGTCTTCTCCGCGAGGGGCACCCCGTTATCACATGGGGCATTAGAAAGAGCTGGCTGTGCAGAGGCAGGCTGGTGGCCCCCCAGGCCCCCGCAGCCCCGGCAGTACACACAGTGCCCAAGGGCATTCAGGTGGGGATGCCTGGGAAGGCAACAGCACCTCCGGCACCGGGCAGGAGAAGGAAAGGTGTTTCGGCACCTTTGTTTGGATGCCGGGGCTTGCCAGGCCCTGGGGCAAGCGTCCTTCCTGGGAAGAGGGCAGCTGAGTTCTGGCTGCAATCCTACTACTGATTTCTACCCCCATTTCTACAGGCACACTTACTTGACAGACTTTGTTTTCCATAAATCTATTTTTGGTGGCATTAATTATATTTCCCTCCTTTAATTCTCTACTTGGTGACAGAAGCATGTATTAACTGTTCTGATAGTTTCCTGGGATTCAAGTCAGGCTGACAGGTTTTTAATTACCCAGGTTGTCCCAATTGTGTTTTTAACTACTGGCACGTTAGCGTTCTCCTGAAACTTCTCTAGTGCCCAACATTATCGGTCATAAGAATCCTTCAATGGGTTCTCCTTACTTCTTGATGCAAGTTATCCAGCTCTGCTGAATTTAATTACTTCAGCCTGTCTTTAATTACTTCAGTATGAATGGGAGAGGGCTTACATCGTATTATCTGTACTCCCCAAACAGAAAATTGAGTAAATGTATTCATAAGGAATCCGTATTCTCCAACATAGGCTGAAGGTCAGGATAACAGAACATGTAAGCAGCTAAATACAGTTTTTCCCGCTAGATTCACTTGCATTGCCATTTAAACTTTCCCCAGAGTTGGAAAATCAGAAAACCACTCTGAATGTTAAAGAGAAATTTATCCTATAACAGATGCTGGCATTCTCACTGAAGTTCACTGTTTTCTTGGAAGATAAATTAAAAAGTGGTGCAAAACAGCAATGGTAGTAACAGCATCATGGGTAGGAGTGGTAGCTCTCATGCAGTTTCACTCTAAATAGGTTGCTGCCAATGTTATTATTTGTTTTAACAGAAGATTATCGAGCTCTGACACAAGTATTTACTATTGCCATTTCACAAAAAGGTTGCAAACCATAAGCTATTCCTGTTAGGAATAACTGCCCCTACATCTCCCTGTTTAGTTCACGGGCATCTTCAGCTGGGGTGAGTGGAGAGGCAGGAACTGCTCCCTCAGTCCCAAAAGAAGAATAACAAAGGCCAAGGAAATCCCATTTCTTGATCAACCCATAGGTTAATTCAGACTGTTCATCCTTATTGCAGCAACATTCTCCACACCTAGCAGTGAGGTTCTAATGAGGCAGAAAAAGAACACTTTTTGCTAATAGCACCTGAAAAATAAGAGAAGCCTTGCCCTCTATTAACGGTTTTGCGGTAGTTTTATTTAACGTTAGGCTGTTCTTTTTTTGTATCACTCAAAAAGCACATACAAATTAAGCATTCATCCAATGAGTTTTCTGTGGAAATTCACACTATGGTTTTCATTGAGAATGAGAAAATTAACTAGCATGACTGAACCTGTGGCTTGGCCAGTCTGTTAACAAGTCACATTGAATCTAGCTTGGGTGTGTTAGTTCTATTACAATCCTCCAAAGCTGAAAAAATAACATCAGCTAACAACATTTTTATGAGTAAAGGACATTAAAAATCTGTAAGTACATGGCATTCAGTTCCTCAGTGGTCAAGTTTATTTATACATATTTAAAAGGCTGGCACAGGACTATTACATCATTACTAGTATTTAGTGTTCATCCTTTAATGTTCTCCTATTAAAAAGTACCTCCTTGTGGTATTCATTAAAGGCCTGCTCAGCAGCAGTCGGACACCCCATACACAGTTTCTTCCTTATATGTAATGAAAACAAATGGCTTTATGATCATTTAAGAATGGTAGAGCCTCAAAAATGAATTCTCTATATTGGTCTTATTGTGGTTTTGGCCAGATTGGCCAATCAGAGTGACAGATGTCCCCACCCCCGCCAAAGAGAAGAGAGGAAGAGAGCAAGAGCAGGAGATTTATGAGTTTAGAAGAAGAACTAAACTACTTTAATGAAAATAGTAATAAATAATGAAATAATAAATAATAAAGTAAAATAATAATAATTTTAAAAGTATACAATATATGCAAAACCGTATCCAGCTCCCAGAATGATAATCATGTCACCAGCAGGCACAGGGAAAATCCCAGACTGGAGTCAGCAACCGACAGGAGCTTGATTCTGGATCTGGAGTCAGGAATGCTTGGATTGGGATCAAAATCAGACCAACAGACAGAGTCCTCTTCAGACCTCGGTCAGCCACCGAAGAAAGAGAGTTGACCCTTTGTCACATCCCACTGTCAGGAAAAAGGGGGGGTAAGTGACTACAGATTCGTAAATTCCCAACAGCGCAGACTAAGGTGAGATAAATCTCAAGGTCCATATAGAAACATTTATTAGCTGACCAAAATAGTTAGTATAGGTCTTAATAAATCCACAATAATTGGTTAGGTATATGACAAATGGTGAGGTATCCGTTGTATTACTTAACAACAGGTATAGGACAACTTATGGCAAGCAGTACTTAAGGTCGTTACTTAACAACTCTAAGGGAAAAGACAGAGAAAAAGACAGAGATAAAGACATCACCCGTCCTGGTTCCAGCATCTTTTTCAAGGAATCTTCCCAGGCATAATATTCCCAGGTATGGTCTTCTTTTTTGGGAAGAATCTTCCCAGGCACTATCTTCTTCTTTTGTTTCTTCTTCGTTCCCCCCAGGGGCACTTATTTTCCCCTTTTATTGCTGAATTCGCATTCAGCCCCCTTGCTAGGACAGCCTCAGCAACCCACCCATCTTGCTGAGGACAGCCTTGTCTCAGGTTTTTCCCTTCTCCTAGGTGACGTGTAGCATGCTTTGGGTGGAGAGACGCGTGCCATAGTCATACATGTTTAGCATGATCTCTATAATCTTCATTAGCATATGCAGGGTGTGTGCTTTCATATGCATTTCGTGGATGATGAAGTAAAGGTCACTTATTGGACACAATGGCCTTGAGAACTGAGAACTAACAAGCTCACGCACGAGTGGCAGAACTATCCTGTCTTCACAAGACAGTTCTCCCGCACTTTCAGCCACCAGAAGTGTTAGCCTTATCCATTCTTTGAAGGCCAGGCCTGCATTATGTATTTCCTTGCGAGTGTCTGAGGCGTTCCATTGAAGGCTTGGAGAGCCTTCTGCCCCTCGTCAGGGAATTTACAGTCCATCTCTTACACCCTTTGATCCCTCAGCTTTTATACCGAGCATGATGCATATGGGATGGAATACCCTGTTGGTCAGTTTTGGGGTCACCTGTCCTGTCCCCTCCTCCCTGCAGGTGTGACCTCTCTATGCTTTTCTGCTTCCAACCCTCCAATAGGGCAAATAATTAAGTTACCTGACCTTGGCTGTTACAGCAATAAGTATAAGCAAGAGCCTCTCTGCATTCCATTCCTTGACATAACCAGGTCTCACCACTCTGAGAGTGAACAGTTTCTGAACAACATGCTGTTAGAGTTTAGTCAGTGAGAAGAGGCCCAGCTAAAAAGTAAAATTACAAAACCGAAAATTGGTTCTGTTTTACCTCGAACCAGGACAGGTTTCACACTTTCACTGTTTTCTTGGCTTTAGTAGATAATTTAAGAGCTGATCCAAAGCAAAGTGAATGAAATATACCCTCTAAGTACAGATGCTAAATCATATTATCCTAATACTAGGATCCATTTCTGTGCATTTCACTCTGCCAAGCCAGCTGAACCATCACACAAATCCTGATAATGTAAATTTAGGCTGTAATTTCTGTTGCTTTCCTCAACTCAGTGCCCCAAACAAGTTTTGGGATCTATGAAGACCACCAGTATGTAACTGGAGTTAAGCCACAACCTCACTTGTCATTTGAAATGCTCAACGCTACAAAATGCCAAGTTTCAAACCTGAAATTAAGACATTACAGAAACAGATCAAGTAAGTAAAGTTATATTTTGATTTTATTGGAATCAATAACCATAAGTAACAGGAAAGTTGGCCAACAAATTAATTTCAGGAAATATACAGTGAAAACTGATCCAAGAAAAAGAAATTCTTTGTAGATCAGGTTTTCTTACTCCTGAAACTATGACTCTGCATTCAAATGCATTAACTATTAGCTGACTCCTTTCCCTATACCACCATCCCACCTACCTCCACCTCCTTCAGTTTTCTTTTCAAATGCTCCTGCCTTCTACACTGTAAACTGCTGAAACAATATTTATAGAAATATAGAGAAATACAGAGAACAGAGATGTTACAGCCTCTACTGTACCAGACCATTCCTTTTAATTTAGCTTCACTTCCAAAAGACTGTACTCCTTTTAGCCCTACCTTAAATATCTTCTCTTAGCTCCTCCAAATACCATTGTCCCACAAGACTATGGAAATCAGATATGGAACAAATTTTTTTAACTGGTTTCCTTTCAAACCCAACATTTCTGTATCCTTGCCCTGAATGCTTCCTTTCCACAGCCTGCAGTATTCTCTATCCCTCGCTTCTGGTACTTCACCAAGTCTGTGTCTCAGTACCCCATTCAGCCTCCCAAGACCTACCTGTTCCCAAATCATTCTTTTCAGGGACTGCTTCATTATATACAAAAAAAATGTTGCCCTCTCTCAGAAAAGTTCCTCTGTTTCTGCAGGGAAAAAAAAAACAAAAAAGGAAGATAAAAACTGGTTTTGAATACAGCATTGTTGGCTGGACTCCCTATTACTCAGGCATTCTCCCATCGCCCGAGCTTTACGGAGAAGTGAAACTCTTAGCTTACTCAGTGGTCTTTCAGCCTAGTATTTTAACTGGAAAGCATCAGAAAATTCTGATGCGTTTTGGTGAAGAAACTTGTGCAAGAAATTGGATGTACTGCATTGATTCAGTTCAAGATGGGGCTTGCAGATGCTGGTCTTCCACCTTGCTATGTCAAAGAGAGAAAAGACTTTTAAAACTCACTAAAGATCAGAAAGTGATAAAGGAAGCATTGACTAATCCTTCAGGTTCTCTGAAAATGCTTTATGACTATAAATAGTCCTTATATATGTGTGTAATTCTTACACAACCTTTCCACTAGATAAGCAATTACCTTCACGCTACATAGCCATTATGCCTTTCTCATCAATACAGGTATCAGCTTTTAAATCTTTAGTAGTTCTGTCTGCCTTGAATCTTTCAGATACAAGCTTTAAACTTTAAAAACAGAACATATGTTGGAGGAAAATATATTATGCCAGATCCAACACCAAAGAGAGGTGAGGCCTCCACCACTCCATGTCTGGGCTGAGTGTCCTGGCCTTGACGACCCCCCCACTATCCCCAATCCCAAATCAAAAAAAACCCACAGGTATAGAGATGGAGGTAGAGTAGGACAAGAAGTAAAAAATAATTAATACGGGTAGGTAAGACTGAAATTTCTACATTTTGTCCATCCTAAAGGCCTGCGATGTTCCTGTCTGAACTGCAGCCCTCATACTTGATTTCCTACAGTTAAAATTCTGAGGACGACCTTTTGCAGCCATTAACACCCCTCTGTTACTGAATTCCTCCAATTCCAACTAGTAGTTTGCGACGAACCAAAACCCAATCTGAACGGTGCGGTGAGATGACCAGACGTGACTGCACGCCAACACCTAGGGCCGCGCACAAAGGGCTCTGCACTTTGAGAACTGCAGAGACCGGACCCGAAACCACCCACAGTTTTGCCCGCTCACAGCCACACAGCGAGCAGCTCAGCCGCCCTCCGTCCTCCTGGGGACGCAGGAGCCTGCAAGAAACCAAACCCGTTGCTCCCAGCCAGGCCTCGGCTAGCAGGGAATGCGGCAGCACCGCGGAAACAAGGCGAAAGCAGAGAAAGCCGGGAGGCGAGGGCCGCCGCCCGGCATCGCACCTCCGGCGCCGAGGAGGAGCCGGCGGCTGAGGGAAAGGGCGGCACCGCCTCCACGCTTCCCCCCCCGCCCCCGGCTCCCGTTTGCCAGGCGCGCCGCCGTGCCCAGCGCGCAGCCGCACTGCTTCAAAACAGTTTGTTGCTCACGTCGGAGAAGCCGCTTCCGTTTCCAACGCCGCATTCCGGCCACACCTGCCTGTGCCGGAGCCCCGGCTCGCTCCGCCGCCCTACCCGCCCGAGAAGGACCACCCGTCCGCCGCCCCAGCAAAGCCATGTCCGCCGAGGGTAAGGCTGCCGCCGCCGCCGCTCCCCCGAGGGAGCGCTGACGGGGAGGCGGAACGCGGAGAACGCTCCCTCATCGTTCGCAACGGCCCCAACGCTCTGCGCCGAGCCGGCCGAGCCACGCCCACAGCGCCCGCCGCTATTGGCCGGTTCCGGCGGGGCTAAGCGCCGCCATTGGCTTTCGCTGCTGCCCGTCGCCGTCGCGTCAGTGGCGGTGGGGGCGCGGCGGGGCCGGCAGCGTTAATGGGTGTCTGCGCGGGGTCGAGGGGCTGAGGGTCCCCGCCGGAGCTGGGGGGGCAGGAGGGGCTGCTCCCTCTCCCTCTGGGAGCCGGGCGTGTGTCCCCCGGCGGGCTCCCGGGTTTTCCCCGGGGACGGGTGTTCCCGAGCGGCAGCGTTGCTCCTGCCTCCCCCCCAGCTGAGGCGAGGGCAGCGGGGCTCCCTCGGTGAAGCTGCTGCTCGGCAGAAGTGGCGCGGCCCCTGCCGCAGCTTGGTTACCTGAAGGCGTAGGGCCGGGGGGTGACAGCGAGCACTCCGAACGGTTTGCGGTGGGGAAAGGTTTCGCTTTCCTTAGTCCTCAAATGGCGGGTGAGTGTAGTGGCACAGTGTTGGGACTCCGCTGTGGAACAGCGGTGTCCTGGCCCTGGCGGGTTCTTTCATTGCACGGTTACTCAGGTACGAAACCCGAGTAGCAGCAGGGATGAGTGATGCTCCTAAAGTGAGGTGCCTGACCTAATGATCTTTCCCTTCAAAGACGTAATGCGTAGTGCAACCTCTGTATCTTAAGAGGTCTATGAGCTTCATTTACTTAGGATCAAAACAAGTATATTTCTGCCAATTGCATACTTCACCCTGCCCTTCCGAGGAGTGATGTTTATACAGTCTCGTAGCAGTTTAAGCACATTTAGTCACTGCTCTCATAGACCTCTACCTGCTCAAGAAGTTCCAGTTGGCTCTTGCTCGGATGCCCAATTTCCTTGTGTGACTTTGTGGTTCAGGGAGCTTTTTAGCTAACAGATAATTTTATTTTTGGCGTGGTTAGGCTTTGGCCGGATGACTGTGCGTTTATACAAGTGTCAGCGTGAAGTAAAGGGGTAGGATTGAGATGTAGGAAGGCTGGGAGTATGGGAATCCTGACTTACTCCTGATAAAGCAAACGTGCAGGGTAATGCATTGGGTGTCTGTTCCTTCTCCTTTGTCTTGGATTTTTTGATCTCCTGACTGGCTTTGTCTCTAACACGGTAATCTTAACAAATGTTAAGACTGCTCTAAATTCCTTGGCAATAGAAAAGAGGTGCCATTAATAATATTCCTCTGTCACAAGGTGCAGTATGAGCTGAAATCTTCTTAAACTTCAGGGGTCTGTTTGTGAGACTTGCTTTACCTTGAGTTTTGATCTTATTAGCATCTCCGTAATCCAAATGTGAGACCTAAAGCCACAGGAAATGATGTTCATTATTCTGCCTCCCACCATTGTAATTGGTTTGTATTTGCTCATTATGTGATCCCATTGTCTTAATCTGTTGCAAATTTCAGTCATGCAAATTCTGACTACATCATGCTAAATTAACTATTGTTTCAGTGTTCAGAGACTGTTGACAAGCATTTTTATCTTTCGTAGAGTATGCTGGTGTCTCTGATCTTTGACAACCTATCTAGATGAAGGACAAAATTCTCAGAAGTATCCTGCGTTCAGGGATGCAACTTGAGGGTGGATGGTACCCAGTTTTTCTCAGTGCAGCATTTAAGCATCTTTATAAAATCTGGTTTGTCTTACACAGAGCTTCCATGGCAGTCTGTTGCATCTGGGAGCATTAAGATCATGTTTGCAGAAATAGAGACGTGTCTTAACTGAACTAGAAAATGAAGAAAAAACACTGCATTTCTGTGAAAAGTTTGATTTAGTTTTAGTGATTTTGCTAGCAGCCCCCAGGAACTCTGTAGTAGAGCCTGGGATAGGATTTACTTGGTGCTTTCAGCTCTCTCATCTGCCTCCCTTTTATTATTCAATACCTCGTGGTTACCTGCATTTCTGTTTCCTCAATAAGCGAGAGCATTCCTCAGGTAATGTCTGACTCAGTACGAGTCCTTCCTTATCCCGCTGGCTTATGTGGTGTATTTGATTAGTAAAGTACTTGAGGAAAGAAGAGTCGTGTGTCAGCTTGTCTTCCGACTTCAGCTGATGCATCAGATCTGGTTATACTTCTGTGCTCCTAGCTTTGATTGTCATAGTATGCAGAAATGTTCTTAAAACTCTGTTATGTCTGCAACTGGATTGTGTTAATATGCAAATGATTACTTGAAGCTGGGATGGGATGGCACTATCCCTGAAAGGCATCATGACACTGTGCGTGTTGGCATAAGTGTCAGGCTGCAAATAGAGCAGGATCTAGTTGTGGTCTAAGTTAGCGCTAGCTGGCGCTTCTTTTGGGATTTAGTTTAAACACAGGTAAGTTCCTTGATACATCCTTTATTTGTTTGGGCAGGGTTGCTTTGCTTGATTTGCTACATGGTATGTAACTCTTTGCTAAAGAGTTTTTGGACTTTGAGTTTTTTGATTTCTTGATGTTTAATATCAGCATCTTTCCATCTCTAAATTATTTTGGTGGTGTCTTCCCCCTCCCCCCATCAGGTTTTCTTTATACTGCAGTTTGGTCTAACCGTCTTTTATTCTTCTCACGTTTTTTCTTCTCTTTTCATCAAAGCCTGTACTACCGTACTATTTGGGGACAGGTGACCAAGCAGTAGTAAAAAGATTAGCAGTCATTTGGTTGCTAGACTATGATGATCCAATGAGAGTTTCCAAAGAAAAGTGAAAATTTTCAAGTCATACTGACTTTTAAATATATTTCTCTATTGGTTATTGGAAATAAATTCCTTATGATGCTTGGTTTTACTTTGCTGCATAAAAAGCTGTAACTTAATATATTAATGTAACTTCGGATGCAGGATTAGACACACAGTTGGACACTTTTACACGTAAATCATTATGAAAACTGGGCTCAAGTTTAAGTGCCTTGTAACTTCCTACAACTGCCTGCTACCTGGTGATTTTGTGCAGAAGCAAAGAAGAGCTCCTGGTGAAAGAATTCTAAACAGTGAACATAAACAGCTTTTAAATTAAAAAGAGCACCTCCAGTCTTGGCTTTCTTATTTGGTCATTTCACAGCACTGCTCTGTCTCCAAGTGTGTCTCTGTACAACACAATTTTTATGAACCTCTGCCTTCTATAATAGCATATCCTACTGCCTAACTGAAAATAATAAATCATAGTCTATACCATATAACCCAGAGCGTGTACTGAGTTTGAGAATGACATTAGTTTGGTGATGTTTGGTGATTTTAGATGATTGTCACTTCAGTTTTCAAACAGAAGTTCAGAGTTCTCTTAAACTGATAACTGGATCCAATCATAACCCAGCCTATTTAGTAAGTCTTACTGTAATGTGTAATTCACAGTGAAAGCCTTATTTGAAAAATATAAACCTAAAATATTTTCTTAACGACACTTTTAAAGTTTCCTTTCAAGACTTACTGGAAACTTCTAAATATCTATGTCATGATATTTTGTGTCAGTGGAGTTAATTAATGCAATGAAATTATTAACTTGGCACAAGAAATGCAGTGGCATCTTCATTCGAGTCACAAGTGAAAATACCTTGATGGCTTCATTTTTATTAATTTTTTTCACAAGCCAAAATTAATGACAGAATCTGGCAGCTTGTTTTTTCTACTTGAGACAGACAGATATGTATTTCCTATTGTTTGGTCCATGTATGGTATTACTCCATATTGCTAGCACTTTTAAGAAGCATCGGAATTATTTAGAGTTGCTTACAGGACTAAGCTGGCACTTTCTTTAAGATTATGAGTAAGTAACTGGAATTCTTTTCTCACAAGTTTTTGAAGGTGTGAAGATTGTAGTTGAGTGAATGAAGTTGTCCTTACATGGAAGAATTACTACAGTAGTGATGTTGAGTTGTTTCCCTTGCCCGAATAAGACATGTATAGGACTACAAAATGAGAACTACTTCTCCACCCCCATTCTTAAAATAGCTAATATTTGTTGATAGATCTTCTAAACAAAATATTTTTGAGCACAGATGTTCTCTTGGTGATGAATGTAATTAATCAACAGCAAAGATGTTTAAATTTGTCCACTGACTTAAGAGGCAAGGCAATTAGAATACATTAGGAAAAGGAAGAAGTGCTTGGTATAAAACAGATGGATCTACATTTCTTGGAGCAACTTTCCTTATTGTTGCAGCGACCAGTCATGTTGATAAATCTCCATGGGAAAAGGTTGTGTTTTCTAATCTCACAGTTTCTTGACTCTCCATTTAAGAGTGCTATGCTGAAGAGGGAATAATTTCCTTTTCCCATATGAGAGCAGCCATGTTCAGCAATGGGTGATGGAAGTTAAAACCCCTGGGGATGGGGAGGATCCTGACCACCATCTTAGAGGTTAAATGTTTTGAGAGACTAGTGATTGTTGCTGCATTGCTTCTACATCATTGAAGAAATGTGTTGTAATTAATTTTGGAAGGGAGCTGGTTTCCCTTTCTGTATTTTCCTCTTTGGTTTATGTTTATCCTCCAGCTGTGAGTTGCTGTAGCTACAGACTTTGGAAACACTTTCTGCCCAGACTCCACTTTGCTCTTGAAATTCTGATTTTGAAACTTATTTAAGGGAGGGTGGTGGAGGGTATGGGAGACTGAGCTTTGCTTTCCCTATCAACAAGTTGTAGAAACTCTCCTGACTTCTAATCATGCTGGCCTTCCTCTAGCCCAGATGGAGCTGTTGTCTTTGCTACGTGCTGGTTCCACAGAATATTTCCTCTTCTATACCTGTTGCTCTGTCTGCTGTAGATTTGAGTGATAAAGTTGCTGGTCAGGTAGGCTTTGTTTGCCTGCCTTATTTCCTGTGGGCCAGTGAGGCATGAGATTTGTGGCAGAGATTATGAATATACGAGTAAACGCAGTGCGTTGTAGGGTTGTATGGGTAATGTACAACTTGTGTCGCTTCCTCTAGTTAGTGGTTGAAAGGGGATTGCAGGGCAGCAGAGACCCAGCTGTAAGTAGGGCACCTCTCAGGCCATACAGTAACCTGGCATGCTGACTGGGGAGACTGTCGGAGAGGATTCAGTTCCCACCTCTTTCATTGCAAATGCGCTTTTTCTGACTCTCAGTTAAATCTCCCAAAGTAGGTAGGATAGTAAATGATTGTCAACAAAAAATTTGGGCTTCTGAGACAGTTAAATAATTCAATGCTTGCAAGTAACTCATGTTAGCATGCAATGAACTTTAGTCAGTGTACATCACTGAAGTGTTTTGCTAAAAGCTGTGCCTAAATTAAATTCTCGAGTAGCCCTGTTGTTTACTTGTATACAGCTAATTAAAAGTGGCCAAGAACTGTTTTCTCACTTTGAGCCTAAGAGGGATATCCCAGGTAATGTCTGCTCAGCTGAACTCCTTTTTGCAGGGCAGCTGTGCCCCAACTAGCTTTATGGCTTCATTCGCTGCTATAAACATAGCTATTGACTGCATGACAGTTGGTGGGTGTTTCTGAATAGACCCTCAATTTCATTAAGTCTTTCCTAATCTGATGACAGCCAAATGCAAACCCTGCTGTATTGTTTCTTCTGGGAGGGATTAGAATGGGAGTACTGGCCAGTGGGAAAACTTCATGACCTGTGGAATTCACTTTCTTTTCCACCTTTTGGTCTCTTCAGAAATTGGAACAGAGGGAAGAGAACAGGTTTGTATAAGAGTAAAGAACCAGACCACTGTTACACTCATACAGCCCTGATTCGTTCCTGGAGCTCAGTCCATCCTGTGCACCAAACAGGCTAGAGATACAGTGGAAAATGTGGCATGTGTTCATATCGTGTGTCATTATTCATGTGTGCTGGCTGAATTTAAGTTTTATTTCCTAACCTAGTGGTCCATGGTATGATACTTTCCGTTAATTTGTTTCATCAAAAATAAATTACACTCCCTACCCTCCCAAAACCACCAGATGTAGCTATAACAGCTATAATACAGTTATTCTGAAACCAGGGCATTTTTTTCGTGATGTAGTTTGTTTAATTGGAAAAAATTTGCTACTGGAGATCTGCCATCAGTGTTTCTGCACAGCATCTCACTGGGAGTTGATGCTTGGTTTGATCTGAATACCAAATATGCAGTTAGGATTTGTAGGCTGATTTGTTTCAAGTGTATTAAGCATTTCTCATTTATGAAAGCAAAATTTCATAACAAAATCAATATGTCTTGTCATATGCTTGAATGTAAATAGTGGAGTTCTCAAAAGTGCTTGTTACTGGCTAATCACTGTTTCTGTTGAAGCTGGACACAGTAGGAGGAGTTGTGTACTGAACAGTTTGAGGAATCCCACCAACTAAGAAATAGCAAGCTGCTTCCCTTCTAGTGCATGTTAAAACCTCAGTGCCTGTGTTTAAAAGTGACTTTGCATTTAGCTGCTAAGGTGAAACTGGTTTTGAATTAGCCTGTGGTACAATTCAAATAATGCTAGACATGATACAAGCACTACAGTTGTCATCTGATGCGCAGAGTGGTGTCTAGCCTTACCTGTTTCTCTTTCTGCATATGTGAATAGATTATGTATCTGTGAATGTTGAAGATGATGATGAAGCAGTGATGGTTGACCATGGAGAAAATGGACTGTCCACACAAAGCTGTGTGTCAATGGGACAAAACTCTGAAGTAAACAGTGTTCACCATGTGGCTCAACTTGCCTATGGTAATTACTTTTCATTTTTATTGTGATCTAAGAGGTAATAGCTAGCTTTAATGGTATATGTTCAGTGCTGCTGTCGTTAATGCTTTCTGTATTACTCATATCTTTAAAACATATTTTATTACAGAGCTACTTTATAGAAATTGCTTGGCACTGCATTTAAAAAGAGGGAGCTTTTTAGTTATTACTTTAGAGGGTTTTATTCTGAACCCACTGAAATATTATGTGTTAAAAAGACAATTTTTAGCTTACTTTATAAAGTAAGTACACCCAGGAATGAATTGGCAAGTGATTTGGAAAATAAATGTCATGGAAGAACTTAACCTAAAAAATGAGGTTTTTACATAAACTATCCAGTGTAATTTAGTGGAACACTGGCGATACTGATGTGCAATGATAGTAAGATGGTTGTTTAAGGTGATAAATTATTAGCTGTAAGTAGCCTTTGGTGATTGTCTTTAATTCATTGTATTTATTTTAAGGTGCAAGATCAAAGTCTCTCAGAAATCTTACCCAATTCTCCACTGGCCCAGACAAAAATTAATCATAACTGTTCGAGCATTTAGTAAGTCCAGTAGCAGTGTTCCCAAGTTAGTAAAGAAGATGGTTGTAACTAAGTGATGGCACTTACTAGGTTTTTTTGTTCAGCCAGTTGACTTTATGGAGAATCTCATCTGTGTTTCTCTTCAGGAGAGTCAAGTTACGTTTCTGTTTCCTAGTTTTGTTAGGTGCTTCTGAGAACCTTTAATCTTTCTGGTCTACTACTTGACAGTACATTATACTCTAATTTTTTTGTAGATTTATGTCTAAAAACATATTTGGGAGAGGAGACTGGTTTGTATGGTTTACTTTGGGGTTTGGCTGTTTTTTAGTAAAAAAATTCCTACCCAAGAAGCTCTCATAAGACAGTTGCTGACCTTGGTTTCAGGACATGAGTAATTATTTCATTATCAACATGTGAATCAGGATGAGTGGGTATGATTGTTTTTTAAAAAGTAAAAGATGTCTTTGTCATCTTTGGGCTTACAGCTTCTGTTATAGATTGTTAGCATTAGGTGTTGTCTTTTTGAAATTGAGTATAGTGACATATATGGTATAACCAAAACATGACTGAAGTTCATCTTGAATATAACTGTTGAACTTAATTCTTTGGACTGAAATCGTCTCTGGTTGTTTTTATTCAACCACCATCTCAGGCTAGTAGCTTGTAGGGCAGTGCCTTTTCTTCAAATCTGGTTCTTCAAATCTGTCCAAACTAGTTTCTTTTATTTTCGTCTCATATCTTCTTGCCTACGGATACTTAGCTGGCAGAGCAAGCTCAACTTCACTAAGATACAGATCTAGATCTTTATTTCTCCCAGCCTGCTGCAGAACACTTCTGTTATGCTTTTTGCTTATACATTTATGCCTACAAATTCAGTACCACTTTGACTAGCACTTTTTTTTTAGGTCATCATATTGGTGCCTAAATCTAAGATGCTTAGTTTAACACAAGCATAATTTGTCTAAAATTTAATTAAATCAGGGACCTAATGTTTCTCCAGGTGAAGTGGCATTCTAGTTTTCCTGCAGAAAGTGTCTGAAGTTTGAGGGACTACATTGTGCCAGTGTGTTAATCCTGCTGCCCTGCACCCCTTCTGCTTTCCACATATCCTCTTGCCTGTATGGGTGTTGCTCCCACAGAGTTGCTGCCATCTCCCAGGCTCTCAGTTCTGGGCGTGCTTAGTGCTAGGAGATGAATGCTAGACACACAGACCAAGCGTGGCGGGGACAGAGGGATAAGATAGTCTGGGAAAGGAGGCAAACTCTGGAGCTGGGTGGGAGGGTAGGTAGGTTTTAATCTTCACCTAAGAGAACAAATATTAAGTAACTGCATATGTATTTTTGTTACTCAGTTATTGATTGTGATTTCAAAATTACGTTAACTACACTAATCTAAATCTACCACAGATCTTACCTAGGTAGCATCTTGTCAGCTCTGCTACAACATTTGTCTGGGCTTTTAATGCAAAGAAATTTTTTTTTCTAGCTTATGACACTGAATATATTACTACTTTTCTGTCTGACCCTCACCCTTCTTCTTCTAGCCCGTAAGAAAATTGGTTGTCTTTGCTTTTCAGTATTTCTCTTCGCTTGTCACTGTCCCATTGGATTAGTTTTCTCTTCCTTAATTTCTGAGATACTAGTTCTACTTTCCAGTTGGGCCATGAAATCAGTTCCATTATTTTGTGAACACATTAAGAAGCACCCTTGTAACTTTTCTCATGCAGCCACTTTTACCTGGGAGGAAGCTACTGAAGGTATCCACAAAACTTCCATACCTTTTCAGCTTGGCCTAAGCTCCAAAAAGCACCTTCACAGCAGATAGTATGGTGGAGATTTAATGTTGCCTTTTTATGCCTGCAAAGTTTTTCTCATTATTTCCTGGAAACCTTCCAAGGTCTTGTTTAGCTCCTTAAGCTTTACTTGTCTTTTAATATCTTCTTTTATCTATATCTTGTTATCTATATAGTGCTCAGCCCATCTGTAGCTAAAATATATAGAACTCAAGGGGAAATAAGTGAGTTTTGGGTTTTGGTGGTTTTTTTTTTCCCTTCCCCTCTTAAGGGTGTTGTTTTTTTTTTCTTTTAAAAAGAGCTACCATAGCCTTTTCCTGAAAATCTGGGGTAGAAACCTGTAAGTGATGGGCAAGCAGATAAGGCAGTTGAGATATGCCTTCTCTTTTAATTGTGAAAATTCTTTAATGTTCTTCAAAATGTAATTGTCAGGGCCTCAAATGAATGGCAATGGTTTTTTAACTGTGTGCCAGGCCCATACATCAAGAGGTGGAGGCATTTTGTGTACCACTTGTGGATCGTTTATGTTTGGTAGCCCCTGACCTACACTGTCTCAACAGATGACATACCTGGAGCAGATCTTTTTTTGTTGCACAGTGCTTCAGTGGCAAAACTGGAGGGCACCTTGTAAATGTAGGGAAGGGACAGCCGAGGACTAAACAAACAGCTACTGTGTTTTATATTGTGCGCATATTGCCTGAATTTCAGTTAACTGGTTTTGTTCAGGTTTTGAATTCTGTGACTTGGTACAATCAGACATGGAAATGAGAACATATATCAACAGTGAAAAACAAGGCAAATGAAATGAAGGCTGGAGAGAGTTTGGAAGAAAGAATATTAAGTTGAGGCTATAACTTCAGATCTAAATAAATTGGGTTAATAAGTGTTTAATAATGTGCTAGTAAACAAATTTCAAATAACCAAGCAGTTTGAAAGTAAAAAATGAATAAATGTGTGACTACATGGTTTTTTGTAGTGAAATGTTTAATGCAATGGGAAATGTGCTGATATGCTTTGCTTTCTCTCCACTTTTCCAGGAAGTGAAGGCTTATCAGTGCTAGCTGAACAAGTGGCATCACAAATGAGCCATTCTGCAAGTATGCGGAGAGGAAACGGTCACAGCCCTGAAAAAATGGATTTTGTGTTTTCACATAATAAAAGAAAACGTCTTGCCCCCACTCTAGTGGGACAGAATGTGGTATGTTTTGCCAAACAGTAGCCCTCTGTTTTGAGGCCAGTTTCAATGTTATTGTTATGTCATTGTTATGTCATTTTTCCTTCACTTTTGTATGCTCGCTTGATGACGTGCCAGTGAAGAAGTGTGGGTAGGATATCCATGCAGTGCATGGAAGCTTCTAGCAAGAGTAAAACCTTGTTGTGCTGGATAGTGTACGTGTGTATGACAGCAGCTAGTGTGCAGCAGAGAGTAACTTATACTAATTTCCCGTGTAGATGCTCTTATTTCTTCAGTAAAAATCTCTTTGTGCAGTTTAGGATAATAAGAGTTGAAACTTAATGTTGAATAAGGATTTGCATCCACGACAATTCTGTCCAAAGACAGACTACATGCATTTTTAACTTGAGGCAGTCTGAAGCTTAGTTCACATCACCACATTTAATTAAATTCCAGCAGTCGGGGTGTCTTCAATGCTATAAAAGCAGTTCCACTGTCTTGAATTCTGCCAGTGGTAAAACAAACCACCCTTTTTAAAACAAGATGTGATTAAAGATTACTTAATTAAAATTTTAAAAATCAACCACAAATAAAAAACCTCATGCAAAACAACAATGGGCTCATTAAATCCATGATGTACGGTGGACAGAAACTGCTCCCATGTAGTAAAAGAAAAATATCGTAATGGTCCAGGTGGTGGCACTGTCGATTGCTGTCTAAAAGCACTTTTTAAGCAGTAAGAAAATTACATCTTTTAGAGATTTGTACAGCTTCTGCATGTTATACCCCTTGAAACAAAGACACGTTTTTTCCAAATTGATGTAGTTAAATTAGTATAAAAATCTATGTGGAGTCTCATAATTCCGTAAGCCTGGCTATAGAGTCTATATAGAGAGTTAAATGAGAAGGTTCTGGCCTTAGAATAACCAAATAAAAATACATATTATTACATAATTTTGCAAGAGGTTTATGTTAAACCAGAATAAGATAACTCTTAAAACACAGTGAGGTGAGTGCTCATATAACCACAGGCACATAAATGTGATTGCTGTGTTAAGTCTCACTTTCCTGGACCCTTTGTGGAGGGAATATAACTACAGCTGAAAGTGTCCAAGTTGGATTCCTAGCAGGTTCTTTCTGCAGTTTATATCTTGAATTCTTTCATTATTCAAACAAACATTAAAAGTTCTTTATGTTATTTCCCAGATGAGAACCAGGGAAGGAGAATATGAAGATAGTGATGGTGTCATTTATGAGTATGAACCAGACTATGAATGTGTAAGTTCATTTTCTTATGTTTGACTGGCTTTGAAAAGCTGCTTTGGGGATGCATGTTTTGGGATAGGTTAAAATAACGTGAGGTTTGAAGTTGTGATTTATTGGCTTAATGAGTTATCCTAAGTCTGTGTATATGTCTCTCTTTTTTTTTAAATTATTTTAATGAAAAAGGGGAGCATTGCATCTGAAGCTTCCTACACTGAAGCTTCCTACACTGGAGATCAGCAGAAAACTCTTATGGAGGTCCTCAGTTATTGCCAGGTATTTCTTTTTGTTATCTCTGAAATGCCATTTAAACAATTTTAGTTAAATATCAGAAGATTAGCGTTCTGTATTTGATAACCTATGACTTCATCCTTTTCGATTGTTCATTTGTTGGTTACTCACTTCAGTATTTTCAATGCAAAAATAATTTTTCTTTTTCATATTCTCTGAACTTTTCACACCATAGTTGGCAAGAATACTTTTCAAATATCAAGCTTTAATACAAAATTTAAAGTCTAGACATTTACTGGGAGGGCCTTCACAGTAACAGGAAAGATCTGACTGTGATACACACACAGCTTTTGAAAGTACATGAGGCTTGCCAAAAGTGTGCCAAAATCCTGGTAGTGTTGTTTTGGCGAGTTATTTGCTTTTGACTTTTGGAGCAGTAACTGTCAAGATTGAAAATCAGTGCACTGAAAATTAAAACTATCCCATATTTATTCAGGTGAGCACTTATGTGACTCTGGAATCACAGGGTTCTATAGAGTAACAGACATTCAGGCCATGCTTAAGGGAGGATAATTTGTGAGTGATTAGTAGCCAGGTATTAATGTCTTGTAAGTTGCCGTGAGCATATGTTCAGCAATGCTGTGGAAGCAAATGGACTAAGAGTGTGTTACTGACATTCTTGCCATTAGCCTGGGAATGTGTGCTGTAGCAAGTAGCCCTCACGAGAAGCTACAGCCTCTTTTGCTGCCTGCTAGCCTCATCTCCTTCACCCCACTGTTATCCCCCCCCTCCCAGTAAATTTGCCGTAGAGCTATGTGAAGCCTTTTAATAATGCCTGTATTGTCCACACTGATTTAAGGTCTTTTAGTGCTTCCTTGAGATATTTCTAAATTTTGGAAAGATTTGTAGATTCTTTTGTCTAAGGATGATATTTAATTTTTTTTAAAAGAAAGACATCGTACTGAAATCTAACTGCTGATTTTGATAGAATTTCAAATTACTTTAAATTTATCTACTGTAAATACATCTAGCATTTTTTTTCATAGCCATATGTATTTTAAAAAAATTTCTCTGCCTAGTTATACTGTAGATCAACAAAAGAAGTTGCTTTAGTTAGTTGAAGACGTTTCCTCTTTGTGACTCATATGGTTATGATGTCCTTGTGTGTTTTTTGCAGTAATAGCTGATGACACGTGCCTGATACGTATTTTCAAGTTGTCAGTGTCATTTCAATACTAGATTAATATTCTGTTATCTAATTCCTTTACAGTGTTATGGCACAAAGTGTATATCTAAATTGTTGTGTAAGCACGATGGCACTTCTCCCATTCACTGTGATTGATCAAAGTTTATCAGGAGTGGCCTCACAATGACATCAGCCAACTCCCTCGGCACTCGGGGCCTTGGCTTAGAGTTAATGCACATCCAGTTTGCTAAAGTATTCCCTGACCAGATCCTCTTCCACCCAGTGTGTCTTCCTTGGTTCAGCCTTTTCCCCTGGCCTCTGGCACCTGGGATTCCAGAAGGCCAGTCTTGCTAGTAAAGGCTGAGGCAAAGCAATTGAAAAGTGACTCAGCCTTTTCCTTATCCTGTGTCACCAGGTCCCCCATCTGTTTCAGCAGTGGACCCACATTTTCCCAGGCCTTCCTTTTGTCACCTGTGTACTTTCAGAAGCCCTTCTGTTGTCTTTGACATCCCTGGCCATGTTCAGTTCCAGTTGGGACTTTTACTTTACAGATAGTATTTTTCTAAAGATTTCCCTTTGGTGATACAGAAATTGGTGTTTTGGTGGTTGCCTATGAACCTTTCACGTGTTTACTTGGAAACTTACTATGACTTAAAATAGCATCGCAGAATACCTAACTTACTTTAGATCTTGTCATTAGCTTTTCAATGTAAAACAAAATGTACCAAATAGGTAAAAATAAAACATCCACTGCAAGCAGGAAGAACAACCTTTAAGTGCCAGTCACATTAAAGTCGCAAGAGTAAGCTGCTCTGAGAATTCTTTTTACTGTGATATTTGCTATTGTTATTTGCGTTTTGTATCTGTGTTGATCTTTAATATGCTTACAGAATGTGCATATTATCTGCAGATCTTACCCAGTTGTAGGGAGGGAATTTTGCCCTCAGTTGAACTTTCTTGATTTCTCCAGATTTAAATTGGGTTCTTGTGAAACAATACTGTTTTCACTCTTGCATTTATTGTCAGGCCATGTATGATGCTATTCAGAAACTGGATAAAAAATTTGACTTGCTTCATCGGAAGGTCTCAGAAATGCAGCATACTCGTTTAAAGCCACTGTTGCTCAAACCTGTGAGTATTACAGACCTGAGACATTCATTTTTCCTTTGATTCTCTCACTTCCTCTGATGCTTATTAAAAAAAAAAAATTATCTCCTTTTACTAAGATTAAAATTAGTAGCAAAGTACTAGACTTAAAATCCATTTAAATTAATTTATTCTAGCTTTCTTACTATACGCCAGCTTCAGTTTCCTATGTTGTTACTGACCATTGGCTTCTGCAGTTAGAAGAGATTTTAGGCATCATTCATACAGGCTCGTTCAACTAACTAACAATTTTTAGATCTCAGTAGCGTATAGTCATATCCATTATGGTATAGAATTGTATTTTTTTAAAATAAAATACCTTTTTTCAAAATTTTTGAGAAGGTTTGATACTGAGTACACACTATCCATTTTTTTCCTATATGGTCAATCCAGTGTTAACTAAGGAGACAGAATGTTAGTTGTAACAATGCTCTTTAAAAGGGAAACATAACAGATGGTTTTTGAAAAAAGTAATAAAATCTATAATGACCTTTCATTGTCAACAATACTGCAAAGCTTTTAATGTGGCAGAGGTGATCCTGCTCTCAGGAGATGTTAAGACATCAGTAAGGCCGTTTGTTTTAAGGGTGGATAAAATTTTGACTTTCTCATGCATGTCTGTTATCAGTAGGATACTAGGGTTTATTTGGGAATGCGTTTTTGTTGACATCTCCAAGCTTATACTGTCCACGCATCCAAAAATACGAAATTCAGGGAACAAACTGGTCTTGTCAGCTATGACTGGACTCTGTGACCTCCGTGCTCTTACCCTCCCCTCTGATCATGTGGAATGGCAGCTGCTTTTATGTTCAGATTAAAAGTGACCTGCACTGCATTTTTTTTTTTCAAAGGCAGCTTTTATCACTGTAAGGTGTAAGGGGGAAGCCAGCAAATGCAACCTGCCAACCATTTTCTTAGGTTCTGCTAGAACTTTATCTTTAAAACCATTAGGAATGCTGTAGGTTTTCTATAGCTGTATCGTTGTTGTATCTAAGGGTATAAATAAGGAAAAGTTGGTTATAAAGATATGATTTTTTTTAATTAGCTCAACTCCAATAGCTGGAGAAATGGACAAACTTTGAGCCGTATAAACCTTTCTTGAGGTCATAGATTTTTTTAAAGGTTACAAGAGTGGAATATAATCAGATTTCTACAAACAAACGAAAACAAAGACCAAAAAAAAAAGACAAAAAGAAAACCAGCCCAAACAAACAAGAAACCAAACCCATGAGTGTCAGCTACATTTGGTAGCTCCTGCTCAGTGACTTGTATTTTGAACTAGAATGCATGCTTTAAGGTGCATATGTTTCTTAACAGAAGTACTCCAAGTGGTAGAAAGCACAGCCCATCTCTCAGTTTGTCTGCCTTAGTCTCTTTGGAATCTTCCATGGTAGACGAGATCTGAACGTTTATTGTTTCGGCTAGCACATAAAGAAAGAAGAGGCAGCTAGGAGAGAAAGTGAATTGGTTTTTTCTTGTTTAAAAGGAAGCTAACGTGGAAGTGGACATATCCCTTGAAAATTCAGCATGCTGGGTCAATGGCTGACAAATTTTAAATTTTATTTTACGTATTTTTTTTAATAGAGCATTTTTAAGAGCCTTTTCAAAGCTGCCTTTCTCATTATATACCTCTGGCTTTTTAGAAGGTAATTGTGCCAGCACCCCAGATGGAAAAAAGAAGGTAGAGGGAAGGCAAAAAAATAATAGCACTGGCTTTGTGACAATGACTACTTCAATGAAGAGTCTGTTCCCAATAGCACAATTACTAAAATCTAGTCTTCCTGGTTTGCAAAAATAAAAAATAACCAGATATGTCTAATTTAACCTTTTAATTGCTTTCTGAATCACATTTGCAGAAACCTGTTGGATTTACATACAGAAGTTCCTGTCATTTGCCCCAAGGAAAAACAAGACTACAAAGATCCATGGAAAAGGAATCAAGTTTTCATCTCTCTTCACCAGGCCAGGGAAGGCATAGCCCAGTCATAAGAGTTGCTTTACAAAATGGCCATGTCCAGGTCAATTCCACAATAAAACATGTTCAGCAGAGTCTTCAGCTTGAATCGCAGCAGCCTGTTCATAGGCAGAGCCCCCCACTCCCGACTATAGTTTCTACACATTCATTGCATTCATCATACACAGCAAATAACGGCATGCCTGATCTTTCTCCGCAATCAAATCTTGTATCTGGTGTTGTGGAAAGTACTGTCAGTATTGCATCTTCACCAGTGGCATCGTCATCAATCCCAGCACCGTCTGAGACCAGTATGGGAAATAATGCTGTGGTCATGAACTACAGAAATGCACCTGGGAGTGTGAATATCAGTACAGAACTACCATCTTCTTCGGTCTCCATCAATCCTAGCTTTGGTGAGTTCCTTTACAATAAATACTCAGAAACCCAGGCTAAAAAAACTGCTGCTGGCATAAAGAAACGTGCCTAAAGAAATCTCTTAATTGTTATCTACTGAAAGTAAAGGAGCAGGACTGGCTGCCTTACAAGCATTTCTATAATGGAATCCTGTTTAAAACTTTTGAAATAAAGGTCACAGGAATGTTTAATATAATCACTTAAAAACCTCTGCAGTGTATATACAATTGTATGTATTGCTGCAAGCCTTTTGATTTACAGTACGTGCTTTGGGTTCTTTGAAGGCTAGGCCCTCTTTTTCTCTCTTTGTACTTGATGTAACCTATTTGTAACCTGTGTATAAGTCATAAGTAATGTGTGCATGCTATGCATATGTTTAAAAAGGCAAAAGGCATTGGCTGGTAAAACTAAGTGAGGCGTTTACCTGTATGCATGTTTTGCATTTAAGAAAGCAACTTTTTTTTGGTGAAGGATTTGTGTGAAGGAAATGCCTGTTTTCTTCTTGTGGAGGATTTTAGCAATGAAAAATCCTTTTTATTATCAAATCCTGCAGTGTTTAGTTTCTTTCAAAATACTTATTTCCACAGAAAATTAAGCATTGCATAGATCATTGCATTATCATAAACAGGGACACATAAACTAGCATCATGTTTTCAAAACAAATGCATTTCTGAAGTGTAAACACCCTGAGTTACATGGAAGGCTGAGATAGGAGTTGCTTCTGGTTTAAAAAATAAGTTCATACAGCTGAAGAGCTGCACAAATAGTAGGTGGAATATTTGGATATCTATCTGCAAATTTGTAAATAGTGTATGATTTTAGCACTACTATGTATGGGTATGCCATTCTTCACGGTTCATTGACTTGAAAACATACATGGTATCTGCACGTGTGTAAAATTGGCCAGTCTGAATATTTTCGACTCTTATGTGTCTAATGTATTTTCTTGGGTGATATTATTTCAGTTATTTACTTTGGTGGTTAATGTGACTCAAAAAGATATTTCTGTTACCGTTCCAATTTAAAGCTGCTTTAGTAAGAGCAAAAATTAGTAATACATAGAATTAGCTGTAGTGGAGAGCATATACAGAGAGTACCATAGAGGTCAAGAGAAAGAGTTTAAAAAAGTGTTCTTTTTTCTTAACAACTTGCTTAATTTGTTTGTTTGTTTTTTGTAAGAGTTTGTTGGTGACCCAGTGAGAAATGTAAAAGTTCTTGGAAACTATTTGATGAAAGCTCGGCAAAAGACTAAACCTAAGTATGCAGCACGCTACTTAGTTCGTGTCTTGTTCCCCAAGGAAACATTATTGTGCAGCATTATGGGAGTGAGTGCACGGGGGCGCAGAACATTGGATCCAAACAAAATTGCTGCAATAAGAGGTATGCTACCTTTCAAAATGCGCAGTTTACTTTAATTCTTAACAAAGTCTTTAACTTACAAGGAGTCCTTTTCTGTATGTTTCTGCTAATCATTGTCTAGCAGCTGGTGAACTGATAAAGGCAGTAGTGGATGTGCTCCACTCAGCTGTGTCGTTTGGTTTTGAAATTCCTGCTTTGTAATTCTCAATGTTCATTTTTCTTCCATGTGGATAAAACAGTTCTGATTTCTCCTAGTTTTGTGTAGTTCATGTTCATCAGTCATGCTGACTGTTTCTAAATTTTTCGTTACAACTTATTTCATGTTTGTGTGTGGCATGGTTTTGTGGCGTCTTTTGTTTGGGTTTTTTTTCAGTTTGTGGGGTTTTTTTTATAGCCATGGTACAGTTGGGACGAACGTTAACTGGTGATTCTGAAATACTCTACTCTTCAAGTTCACTTCTCCTGTTTGTTTGAGAAATGGTGAAAATGGGGAAGGTTGTTTTCTTTTTTTTTTTTAAATGTCAAGCCATTTACACAGATCCTGTAGCACATCTGTGGGAACCTATACATTTCCTTCCTGTTTAAAGGGTGGGAGACTGTTTAAGCCATGTGATGTAGTTGCAGCATTACCCTGTCTGTGTTTTTTGTGGGAGTGTTTTTGTTGATTTTTTTAAAGTTGGTATGATAAATCACACTTTTCCCCTAATTGTACTAGGAAATGCTTAATAATAATGTGCATTGTTCACAAACCTCAGAAAAGTATCACTGTTCATCTTAAATTCATAGTGATGCTTAGCTTCAAAATGTGAGTTTACTGCCTCTCTTTAATTAAAGCTGGAAATCTAAAGCTTCTAAATGGAGAACAGTAAATGTGAAACTTTTCTTGGCTTTCTCTCTTTCTTTCTAAATTAGAATACTTTTAAATACCACATTTTGTCACAAAGCTTAAAAACTTTTCTGTGTTCTATATGCAGAATTTCTTGCAACTAACTTCCCAAACTATGATTTGAGCGAGCATGGAAAAGACTGGAAAACATGTATCACAAATGTCAATGCTATGATCCGCTGTTTGCGCTCTGAAACAAAAATAAACCCAGTAAGTTTTCTCAAGGTGATTATTTATTAAGTGCTAAGTTTGTGCTTCTTTCTCAAATTGATTATTCGAATGCCTCATCACACAAGTGCTTTAATGGAAATTGCTTGGATTCTGTCTTTGCATTGCTCAGCATATCCTGCTGACTGTAGCACTAGTTCCATATGGGGAATACTGGAAGTATATCCCTTTCTCTTGCTCTGCCTCTTCCCACTCCTGTGTCCAGTATTCAGTTAAGAGATATATAAGCATGGCATACTAAAAGGAAAGTGTTCTGGTTTGAGGTAGAACAGAACCAATTTCCTGTTCAGTAATTTTACTTTGCAGCTAAGCCTCTTCTAACTAACTGAACTGTAAATGTTGCCCAGAGGTAGTGTCAAATTCGATGGCGAGCCTAAACATGTAGGTGCTAGCACTGTTTTCATAGGCTTTCCCTTCAGATACATCCAGCCATGCATTTCAACTTTATATTGACTGAAACATCACTCCCAAGACACCTGTAACTCCATTTACCTCTGCTTCTAAAAACCTTTGTGCAAATCTGTGAATACTTAAGTGTCTGGTTCACCTGTGGTTTTCATGATTGAAATTCAGAAGTAGCTATATTGTAAATATCTAGAATCTAATTTATACTAAATGGGAAACGAACTGTAACACGAATTATAAAACTTGTAGGCTACTCCCAGTGCATGTGCTAACCTCATTTAATGTTTCAGGAGACAGCTGAAGGGAAAGAAGTAGCGGCTGTCGCTCCAGATACATCTCATTGTGTAGATTTAAATTATAATGAAGATAGTGAAGGCAGTTCTCAAAACTCTCAGAAAATGACCAGCTCCATAACTGACACATTGCAGAATTCAGGATTGGATAAGTTTCCAGAAGCTTTCCGTACACCTTCGGTCAAGAAACCGCAGTCTTTGGAACCTATGGGTAAACTAAGAAATGTTTATCTTCTGGATTTGTGTGTTACCTTTTAAATGGTCAGTGAGAGGCAGAAGAGGCTACTGTAGGTGAAATGGTGTAGTAAAGGGATTTGCTGAACTATGTGACTCTTCCTCTTAAGGCAGTCACTTGATGTATATAGAGTAAGTCTTCATGGGAGCAAACAAGAACGTTATCTGGCTAACACAGTATGTGTTTGCATCTACCAATGTCCCATAATGCATATCTACTGTAAGATTGTAAAGCTCAGCTGTAAGATACTTTGTTTCTCTGAGTAATTATTTTTCAGGAATTACTTCACAGTTATGCTGGTTTTGGTGTGGTTTTTTTTTTCATTTGGGAGATATTCTATCTTAATGGAGTAAGCTCGCTCAGAATATCTATTGAATGGTATTGCAATTTCAGAAGAAAAGCACACCTTTCTGTAAAACTGACAATTTAGGACAATAAAAATCATAGAATCATAGAATAAGAGAATAGTTTGGGTTGGAAGGGACCTTTAAAGGTCATCTAGTTGATCTCTCCTGCAATAAGCAAGGACATCTTCAACTAGATCAGGTTGCTCAGAGCCCCGTCCAACCTGACCTTAAATGTTTCCAGGGCTGGGGCAGCTACCATCTCTCTGGGCAACCTGTGACACTGTTTCACCACCCTCATTGTAAAAAACTTTTTATATCTAGTCTAAATTTACCCTCTTCTGGTTTAAAACCAATGCCCCTTGTTGTACCGCAACAGGCCCTGCTAAAAAGTTTGTTGTCGTCTCTCTTACAAGCCCCTTTTTTTAAGTACTGAAAAGCTGCAAAAAAATCTTAAAGCAGCCTTTATACTTTTTTTTTCCTAAACAAAAATGCATTTGAAAAAATTCCATGTACAGCATGTGATGCCTCTAGAGAGCTTCAAGGAAAATAGCTGAGATTAGTTGCCCTTGGAAATAATATATTTGATTAGAGTTACTTTGGGGCTCAGTCAGATCTGCTCCTGCACCCAAGATTTGTTAGATCAGACCTCCTGCTTTACTATACCTTTTGCATTTTATTTTTTTTTTTAATGTTTGCAGTGGAGTCAGATTGAATTAGTTAAAAATACTCACTCTGTTTTTCAGTTTCCACTTACAGGATCTAAGCACCATTGAAATAGAAGAACTTCTGTTTACTTATGTAATTGGAATAGCATCATCTTTTCACATGAGATGAAAACAATTTAGAAAGTAGTCATTAATAATGCAGGTTACATTGCTAGCATTGCTGAAAGCATATCAGAAGTGATGTTACAGTGCTGTAAAACAGGCAGGAGTTTTTGACTAGTTGGACATTTGTCTGCAGTATGTTGCATTTTAGTATTAGCTGTAGCATTATGGTTTTGCTCTGGTCTTTCCAAGCAAGTACAGTAGTTTCAGGGAGAACTTTTTGTGTCCTAGGCTTAGTGTAATACACAGCCACTTTGAAGCCTGGTCAGTATTGGATAAGTAAAATTTCTCTCTCTGTTTTTCTAACATCCTTTCTAGAACTTCTTGGAAGTCCATGGCGCAATGTTCAGTTGCCTTTCTCGGTCATTTATGTAGCTAAGGGGAAGTCTCGGCCAGAGTTGTCAGCTCGCTACCTAATTCGTCACATGTTCACTGAAGATGTGCTCGTAAAAAGCAATGTATATGGTAATCTTGAACGTGGCATGAGCCCACTGGACTGCAACAGAATTAATGCTCTCAGAGGTAAGTAAGAAAATCTCTGTTCAAATGATAATGCGGGGAAATTAACAAGAGTGATTAACTGTTATATCCATGAACAAACAATGGAGCTTCAGAAATAAGTCTGTGAAACTATTCAGACAGGTATTAGTGCAAGTAGTCTAACAAGTTGAGGGAAAGTAGACGAAGTTATATTTAAGCAACTCAAGGAAGTCTACAGATCACAAACCTGGTTCATATAAGGAATCTCAGTCTGCACGATATCTGCTTGAAAGGGCCACACAGTGGGAGATGGAAGCAGTCCCAGAGGATTCTGGAGGGTGTTGGGTATAATTTCTTGATACAGGGGCTAGGTAGGCCATTCAGAGGTAATGTATAGCAGGTTGTGGTGCTCTTCACAAAAAGGGTTGGGCTGCGATAATTGGTGGCAGTATTGGCTATATATGCCATAGTATGAGACTATGAAATAATGAACCTCAAGATCCTGAGTAGAGCTAAAAAGGTCTGAGAGTACATACCCTGTAGCTTAGGAGAGCAGACTTTGGCTCATTTGTGAAACTCCTAGGTGGGAGCATATGAGGCAGCTCTGAGGAGGAGGAAGGAAGCTCGGGGAAGTTGGCCAAACTTTAAGGACAGCATTCTGTAAGCACAAGAGAGTCCATCCTGACACTTAGGAGAACTTGCAGAGTTATGGGAAGACAAGTTGGGCTCAGCAGGAAATCCATAACTGAGCTCCAGTGCAAAAAAGCAGTATATAGAGACTGGAAGCAAGGACAGTTTTATGAAGTGGAATTTTGCAACGTTCCCTAGGAGTGTTGGAATGGTGTCAGGAAAGCTAAAGCTCAGCTAGAGTTGAGACTTGCAAGGAGTGTCAAGGACAGCAAGAAAAACTTCTACCACAACATTAATTGTAAAAGATTGAGCAAGGGGAGCGTGCTCAGAGGGTAGTGGGTCACGCTGTGCTTGGGAGACTGACACAAGGGGTACTGCAGGGGTCTGGCCTGGTACCTGGCCTGTTTAACATCTTTATCTATGACTTGGAGGCAATGGAGAACACTCATCAGGTTCGCATTTGATAGCAAATTGGGACTGTCTTAACAAGTCCACAGCCAGCAGATCAAGGGAAAGAACTATCTCCCTCTTTTTAGCGCTCCTGAGTGTGCATTTGCAGTACTGCATCCAATTTTGGGTCCTCTAGCACAAGAAAGAGATATTGATAAAGCTGGAGGGCCATGAAAAGGTATGGGGAATTGGAGCACTTGTCCAGTGAGGAAATCGGGCTTATTTAGTCTGGAAAAGAGAAGGCTCCAAGGGGACACAGTAGCAGCCTGTCACTATCTGTCCATTCTCCAGTAACTCCAGTTTCATCAGAGCTGTTGAATAATGAGTCTGTACTGAAACGCGTCTTTTCAAATAATGTGTGACAGCCCATTCCACTGTATGAGTATGAACAGTTTTTGCAGTTTTATCAGCTTACATGAATCCAAGATGTCTTTAGGAAGTTTGTATTACTTATTCTATTTGCAAATGCTATTCCAGAAGCAGAGGGAGAGGATGTTAAGGTTGGACTGATAGCAGGTATGTTGCCTTCTGCGTTGTTCTTGCTTCAGCATTCTTCTGGAACTCTGATCCATGCTCCTTCCTGAGGGGGAGTCTTCTGTTAGTCTCTGGGACAGTAGAATTACCGTAACAGTTACGCAGCAAGTGAGGAGGAACATGAAACAGACTGCAGGTAGAAAAGGTGTCTGGTTATTACACAGAAGAAAACTTGACATTATCTGTTAAGATTTAAACATGGCCAGCACAAACTATGGTGTTGAGGGAAAGATCATCAGGTTTTTGGTGGCTGTTTGCTCCGTGGCTATTACAGTATCTTAGGCAGTTCAACATACTTGAAAAGGCTTGGTCCTGCAATAGAGAAATCTTTCCACCTTTCTTTTAATTTTCTGTGTTCTTGCCTTATTTTCATTGTAAAAGTTGGCTTTTTCTATGAGAATGTGAAGAGAAAACACTTTGCCAGGAATTCTTAAGTTTTGCTTGTGGAATGTTACTTACTGGGCTGGATCCCAGGCTGCAGACAGGGTAATAGTGGGGTGCCTTCAACATTTCCCAACACTACGGGCTTGATGTGGGGTTTTACTTTCTCCTGTGCTCCAATGATATCGCTGTGGGATAGTGTTCACTGGGTTAGTAAGGTTGCATATTTGACTAGTTACCCTCGTCTGGATGACACTCTTAGTCATATAATACAGTTTTAGGAGCATGGAGTTGGACTCAACCCTTATGGGTCCCTTCTGACTTGAGATATTCTATGATTTATCGCACTTTTTTGCAATGTGCATCTCCTAAGAAATCGTGAAACTGCTTCTCTTCCGTGTCTGGAGTATAGAGAGGTTGAATGGGTTGTTAAGATCTGGGCAGTGCAGCCTAACATCTCCGCAGGTGTGGCAAGATTGGCTCTGAGGGTACAGCAACAGTGCTAAATAAAATGGAGGTGGGACTTGCGCTCTTGGGGTCATGTCTGGGTATGCCAGAAACCATTCCCAATATGGCAAGACTATGTGTAAGAGTGGGCTTTCCTAAACTGTACGTATTCCTTTACCACTAACCTGGAAGCTTTGCCACTTAAAAGTGCACACACTCCCATTGCACACATATTTTGTTTCATGACACTTTGAGCTTAAGAAGCATTCAAAAGATGTATTAAGTGTGTCTTAGGGCTGCAGGAACACCGTGTAGGTTCCAGAGCAGATGAGAGACAAAGTCCTCTGTGTGGGGTTGCAGCCAGGCCATGTCACTTGGCTTTGGGGCCAGAGAGCTGTCCCTGGCTCTGTTTTCTTTTATTATAACGTAGCCTGATTGGATGGCAGCAACAGCAGGTCCCTGAATGTAACCTTACAGAGCAGGAAGGGGCCCTGCGTAGCCTTTCTGTAGTCCCAGTAATCGGTCAATTTCTGTGAAAGAAAAGACATAATTTAAAAGCTGTTTTGTGAGGCATGTACAAAGGCTCCATAGGCCTGGTAGTAGGAATTCCTGTTCTGTGCTGTATCTCTGAGGCCAGGCACTTTCTTTCTTGAATTTGCTGTCGGGGATGGAGGGGAAGAGAGCCTGGCTGCTGTTTCAGACAACAGCTTGTGTATCCTTCGTCAGCATAGTTTACTACAGGAGCATCCTGGGAATGAGGGAACCTAAGGCGCTTTCACTCCTTACCTTACCCTCCTGGAGCAGAGTAAACTGCAAGAGCACAAGTTTTTCTCTCTGTTATTTTCTTCCTCGAGCCCCATGCTTTTCTGGTAAGATAGATTTCCAGGTTTGGAACTACAAGTTAAGATATCGACTGTAAACAATGATGCTCTGTTAGATTTTTACTTGCTAGTATATGTGAGAGCAATTGAAGAACAAAAATGGCATAATATCAACTAGCTATACCTTTCATTCTACTAAGGTAAATCTAGGTGTTAATAGGAGAAGTAGAATAGTATTGCCTTTGATTTTAAATTACAGCTAAGAATTCCTTTTCGGTGCTTATTGAAATCTTTTGGGGGCTTGCTTAGAGGTAACATGTAATTTAGCTAAGCTCAAAAGGACAAATACTTCTCAGTAATTAAAAAAAAATTGAAATTAAAATCTGTTTCTAAAACTACTCTTTTCACTTATTGAAGGGGAGAAAGGTGCCATAGTCTTACCTTATTTATCCTGTTGCTACTGAACTCAAGTAATTGTTTACTGATCTTGTTGCACTATGGTAAGGAACAAGCTCTTGCAGTTTTTCTATCACAGTTGTTCCTGTATTGCTGTGTTATGTTGAATTGCTGTGTTTCGTGTTAGTGAATATAATTGTCAGAGATCCTTTGAAGGAGGGCTTGGTCCTGCTAAATACTGGTCATTCTGAAGTGGAGCCTGAGATTTCTTTGCTCTGGTTGACCACATTAGAAGCTGAAGTTACTCAGCACTTCAGGGGATCAAGCCCACATACATGGTTACATGCTTTCTTTGCATATTTTGTTTTAATGCCTTTAAGACCTTTTGTTACTCATCTTCAGAGTGAGCAGAAAGGGGTGAGGGGGAAATACCTGCCCTCTAGCTTTGCTCTTCAAACCTTGTAATATGCCTAGCAGTCCTGTGTTGTTAGCGTGCACTTGTTTTGGCTTAATTACATCCAAAAAGAGTATATAGCTTGCATATATAATTGATAGCTCACTATTATGTACTTGTTTATTTTTAGACTTTCTTCAAGAGAATTATCCATCCTTTGATCTAAAGGAAACTGGATATGATTGGAAGGCATGTGTGGCTGCCATAAACAGCACAATCCGCAGTCTCAGACATGACCATAAAAAGGCTACAGTTGGTATCCGACGGAAAGTGTTGGCAGTGCCACCATTGAGTGCAAAGAGTCCTCCACGGAGTCCCACTTCAGTCAAGCCGTTTGAAAGTGACACAATCAATCTCACCGACTGAAGCTCTCTGTTTCAAATCTTAATTTAGCAGGTTTTTATAAATCCTACGTAGAAGCATAATACATTGAGTACACTGTCCTATTACACTGAGTTGTCAGCAGCACTAAGTAGTATTATTTCATGAGACCAAAGTTAGCAGAAGACTTGGGAACCCTAACTCCTTGTATAAGTAGCATTTGTGCTCCTCAGAAATTACTTCCACTATTCCCTGTAGCATTCCCAATGTGCTCTCCCCTAAAAGCACATTCTTCTCATGATTCATTGACTCAGAAAGATTAATCTGATTAGAAAAGATGGATTGCGCAACAAGTCAGCAGAAGTACATAGAAATGGGGAGGGAAAAGCATGGTCCTCCTTCGAGGAAGGCTCATAGCCAGCTAAATTATCTCATTATGTGTGAGGAACGAAATTTGCTATGACAAATGGATATTTTAAGCAAAAATATGTAATGCAGAAAGGGGGAAAAAAGCATTTGTATTGCATCTAGCTAACTTGTTATTTCTCACTTTTTTTCCCTCCTATAGCAATTTTTGTTGTAGGATAAGGAAGAAGGCAGACAACAATATAAGTACAGTTGGTAATGTTTTCTTTGCTGTGATTTAGCTCTATGAAAGCACAAAAAAAGAAATCCAGAAAAAACAGCCCAATGTCTGTGCCTCTGTTGTATAGGGGAGCCCAGAGCTGGATGCAGCATTCCAGGTCTGGCCTCACTAGGGCCAAGGAGAGGGATTGTTTCCCTTGACCTGCTGGCAAAATCCTCCTAATGCAGCTCAGGGTACCACCAGACTTCTTTGTGGCAAGGACTCATTGCTGGCTTATGTTTGACTTAGTGTCCACTAGGACATCCCAGGGTATGCTCTGCCCCATAATCCAGATCATTAATGAAGATGTTGAACGGGATCGGACCCAGTATTGACCCCCGGGGATACTCTGCTAGTTACTGGCCTTCATCTAGACTTTGTGCTGCTGATCACCACTCTCTGGGCCTGGCCATTTGTCCAGTTTCCAATCCACCTAACTGTCTGCTCATCCAACCTGTACATCAGCAGCTTGGGAGGATCTTACAGGAGACAATGTCGAAAGCCTTCCTTAAATCCAGGTAGACCTTATCCACTCCACTAGTGTCATCTCTACCAGGCCAGTCATTTTATCATTGAAGTTTATCAGGTTGGTCAACTGTGACCTCCCCTTAGTGAAGCCATGCTGTGACTACTCCTGGTGGTATTCTTGTCACTCATGTGCCTGAAAATGGTTTCCAGGATTTAGCTGCTCCATCACCTTCCCAGGGATGGAGGTGAGGCTGATTGGCCTGTAGTTCCTTGGCTCCTCCCCCTTGCCCTTCTTCAAGATAGAGGTGGCATCTGCTTTCATCCAGTCTTTGGGCACTTCTCCCATTCACTGTGATTGATCAGAGTTTATCGGGAGTGGCCTCACAATGACATCATCCAGATCCCTCGGCACTTGGGGCCTCGCCTTAGACTTGATGCACATCCAGTTTGCTAAAGTATTCCCTGACCAGATCCTCTTTCACCCAGTGTGTCTTCCTTGGTTCAGCCTTTTCCCCTGGCCTCTGGCACCTGGGATTCCAGAAGGCCAGTCTTGCTAGTAAAGGCTGAGGCAAAGCAATTGAAAAGTGACTCAGCCTTTTCCTTGTCCTGTGTCACCAGGTCCCCCATCTGTTTCAGCAGTGGACCCACATTTTCCCAGGCCTTCCTTTTGTCACCTGTGTACTTACAGGAGCCCTTCGGTTGTCTTTGACGTCCCTGGCCATGTTCAATTCCAGTTGGGCTTTAGCTTTCCTAACTTGAACCCTGGACGCTTAATGTCACTGCATTCCTCCCAGGTTACACACACCCCCCACACACACTCTATACACTTCCTTTTTATGTTTGAGTTTGTCCAGAAACTCCTTATTCATCCACACAGGCCTCCTGGCATTTTTGCCTTACTTCCTGTTTCTTGAGATGGATCTCTCTGGATCCTTGAATTTTAATCTTCTTGGCCCCGTATTCTCTCCAAGGTCCTAAACCCATAGGACTCTTCCTAGCAGATCTTTGAGGAGACCAAAGTCCACTCTTCTGAAGTCCAGGATTATGAGCCTACTTTCTACCATCCTCTCTTCCCTCAGGATCCTGAACTCCACCATCTCATGGTCACTGCAGCAACAGTGGCTTTTGACCTTCACATTCTCAGCAGGCCCCTCGTTGTAGGTGAGTATGAGGTCCAGCAAAGCATCTCTCCTCATTGGCTCCTCTATCACCTGGAGGAAGAAGTTGTTGTCAATAATAAATTTTCATGCTGTTGCCTTTCCTTTCTGTCCACACAACACTAAAGACTTATTAGTGCACTGAATTATATGTTAAGAAACCCCCCAAAAAACAAACAAGGATGTTGAACTCATAAAAATAATAATAAAAAAAAGAACGACTACATATATTCAATTTCACATCCCCCTCATTTGTTTAATTTGTAAGTTGAAATTCAATAGCATGAACTGTACAGAAGTTAATGGCTTTTTTTGTTGGGCGAGTTCTTTGCTTGGGTTTTTTTGGATGTGTTTTTTGAGTTTGTTTTGTTTGCTTTCAAAAGAGGAAGTATTTGGTACATGCCTTTCTGTTACTTGGTTTTCCAGCATCAGTCACACAGTCTTTCACTGTCTATGTATCGATTAACTGGTGCGTGAGCTTGCCTTGCCACTTGCGTTCTCTCTGAGTGCTGTCTCGCGTGTCTTCACGGAAAGAAGCTTCTCAGAAGGCTGACACAGGGAACCAGTTTCACCTCTGAAAGCTGATGCAACTGTGGCTTCCAAAATTATGCCTGTGTATATATATAGCAGAACAAGATTTAACTAAATCTGTCCTCTCTGAGGCAAAGGTTTCATGGTTTGGGTTTTTTGTGAGTAATAGGATAAAACAGAGAAGTTATTTGTTCTCACTTTTAACTTCTATTGATAACAAACAGGCAGTATTTATTATACACATTATAGGAACAGTTTTTTTATTGCAAGTTAGGGTATGCAGTCCTTATCAGATATGAAATCCCCTACCACCTCCTTGCAGAAGTCTTCTGTAGGATTTAAGAAATAGGCTGAATTTCTGATTATTTTTTTTTTTTCCCTAGAAATGTTGTACTGCAAATTTGGTTGTTCTGGTTTACTACTAACAATTTCTGCTGTTACTGTTCTATACAATCATTTTTGTAAATGCCCAGAACTTTGTCGCGTGTAGATATTACTAGTTCCAAACCTCTGAAAAAGCCAAAAGTGCTTATATTTTTTCAGTAGTTTTATGAAACTTTTTCACTGTCCTTCACAGATTTTAATGGTAGAATGATATATTTATTGAATGACCTGTCTAGCACTGAAATCTGTTAGTGTGGTGCATACCTATAGCTTCCATATTGAAAAGAGAATTTAATAAAAGTAGAAATAGTTTTCTTGTTTGTTTCAAATGTATCAATTTTTGCTAACTTTTATAAAGTAAAATTACAGTATTTTGCTGTTAGGAATAAAGTATTTTACAAATAAAACTAGCATATAGCTCCTTGACTACATGCTGTGTCTTAAATTTCTTGCACCATGGATCTACAGGCCAGGTACGGTTTCATCTGAAAAGATTCTTTTGATCCCCTTTCAAGAACCAGGCTTTTGAGGAGATGATCTGATTGAGGTGAGATGATTTCCAAATTTTGACTGCCTTAAACTGATTCAGTAAACCAAGGCAAGCTCTTTTGGACTTTTGTTGGTCAGTTACAGCTTTGTGTGAGCTATGTGAAATCAAGATTTCCACAAAAGGGAAGGACTTTTACAAGGAACGACTGAGGGAACTGGGGTTGTTGAGCCTGGAGAAGAGGAGGCTGAGGGGAGACCTCATCACCCTCTACAACTGCCTGAAAGGAGGGTGTAGAGAGATGGGGGCTGAGCTCTTCTCCCTGGTGACAAGTGATAGGACAAGAGGAAATGGGTTCAAGTGATGTCAGGGCAGGTTTAGATTGGATATCAGGAAACATTTTTACACTGAAAGGGTTATTAAACATTGGAACAGGCTGCCCAGGGAGGTGGTGGATTCCCCATCCCTGGAGGTGTTTAAGAAAAGGGTAGATGAGGTGCTTAGGGACATGGTTTAGAAGTGGTTTTTGTCAGGGCAGGTTAATGGTTGGACTTGATGATCTTAAAGGTCCCTTCCAACCTCACCGATTGTATGATTCTACGATTCTATGACTTGAGTAAAATTTTTAAGAAGCTCCTTTAAACTGGTGCACTTTTGGTGGACCAGGCCTTCTTCACCCAGTGGATTCGGTTTCTGTATTATCCCTTATTCAAGGAATAAAACAGTGCTGGAAGGCGATCTGTTGATACACTGAGAATTCCCCACCCGTCCTCCGTCTTCCTGGTCCTAATCCTTGTCCCTGATGCAGTATGAGTCCTTCCTCTGTACAGTAGGGCTGGGCCCCTTTCTTCATGCGTGATTGAGGTCTCTGGATTTGAGATGATATTCCACAGTTCATCTGGTCCTTCTGGCATCAGCCTTGACAGCTCTCTAATCCAGCACTGCTCATCTCCAGGGTCTGGTGCACGTTTCCTTATAACATGGAAAATGTTACGCTTTCTTCATGCATCTATTGAAGCCTTGTGAATGGTGGCATACAGTATTTTCATATGCTATATTAATAATTACATGTAGAGTTGTGATATGCAAAAAGAAAAAATATATTACACAAGTACTAAAATACTTTATAATTTAATCTTCTTAGGCTTTACTTTAGACATTGTCAGTGATATGGAAGTAAACGTCATGGCAAAACTCCATCACGACCTCCAGTTCTCACTTGCAACTGTCGTGGATTTCGGCAGAGGTTTTGTGTACGTCAGACCTGCAGTATTGGGTCTTGCCATATTGGTGGTCAGATCCTGTACATAGATGCTATTCCTATACATAAATCTTCCTGCAAGAATTTCCATTGTAGTTGGGGAAGAAAAATGCAAGACTGTGCCTTTCCCTTCCTACAACATGAAGAGGATGGAGGTTTTGTTGCGGTGGGTTGGTTTGGGGTTTTTTTTGGTGGTGTTTTTTAAAGTTTAGATCCTTGGAGTAGCTGTTGGGTGACTGACAAGCTCTCTGTATCACATCCTCCTCTGCTCTTGGGCAGCGTTACTTCAAATCCGATACACTGCTAGAAACTTTCAGCGGACTTCGGAGTGCTTGCTTCCCCGTTCCTGGACAAGATAGGTTGGTACGTGAGGGGGTGAAATGGACGGGGCAAATGTTCCTTGGTCTCCCTGAGCCGGGCAGTCCCTTAAAGGGTGTTCTGTAGGAGTTGGGAGGTAAGTCTCCATGAAATACTTCCACGCTTCCTTACCTGTCTGTTACAGCGTGGATGACTCTTATCCTGTTGTGAGAGGGATCACTGCATGCTCTTGTCTAACAAATGAACGTAGTTGCTCATCGCACTTAACGTCAGGGAGCAGCTCGAGCGGCGCCCCCCCAGCGAAGGGGAGCGAGCAGGAGGCTAAGGGTGCCCACAGCGTGGGCAGCACCGTGGCCTTCCCAACAGGTCAGGGCTGGGGTGGTGACTGGCAGGGACCGCTGACAGTCCCCGAGGAGACAGGGTAACGAGTCAGGACAGCAGGAGCCGAGACACTGCTGCAACGTACGTTTGAGGTTCCTGCAGGAGATGGAGCCAGGCAGGACTGGGGATACGCCTGTGACTGGGATGCCCTGGTCCCTGTGCCCGGTAAGGGGGGGCTGCAGGGGACAGGGCTGGGCACAGCTCACCTGCAGGGACGGGGTCAGGGCTGTGCTTACAGGGAGGTCCCAAGCCCATGCACAGGGGTGGCCAAAAGGGCCAGAGGCAGGGCAGCTCAGGCCTCTTGGTGCCCCTTGGGGCTCTGGTCGACAATTTTGCAGGTTTCACAACATCGATGTAAATAACCCATCTCACAGGCACGTTCAGCTTTAATAGCCACAACTCTTCCCTTTTATCCTTTTATTCCCTATTAGTCTAATAGCAATGTCATCATTTTCCGTTTTCTTCAAGTGTTTGTTTAGATCGTTTGATGGAAGTGCTCATAGGATTTTAGAATATGATGTAAAGAGGGATAATTATTTGTGCAGTCCTTTATTTCTTTTTTCTTTTTTTTTTTTTTTTTTGTGTGTGTGTAGATAACTTTGTAGTTCTCTTGACCGAACAGCACAATCACTGATTTTCTTTTGTTCAGTGTATGGTATGATAATATCTGTGTATGAAACGAGGTGGGAACTGCTGACTTTAAATGCCATCTGAACTATGACCTTATAGAAGTATTTAATTCACAAGTTCAGGGTAGATTCCCCACCCTCCGCCTCAACTGGTGAGGTGGCATTGGTTGTACTGCTCCACGAAATTCACTTCTTCCCTGGGAACGGAGCTGTGTGTGACTCCTGGGTAGACTGAAGGGCGACAGCACCACCTACCGAGGGCCAAAAGTTTTTCTGAGAAACCGAAAACCTCCCTGACTGAAAGAAATATTAAATATTCCGACAGAATGATGGAGTTCTGAGAATTTTATTTGGGTGCACTCACTGAACGATTGAAGTTTCACTTTTAGATGAGCTTTATCCTTTTAAGCTACATCTTTCCATTTAAAAGCGATCTCCTTTGAGTTTGGATTTCTTTGTTCAGTGAGATGCTGGTTTTGGTTTAGTTACTTTTAACATCATCTTTAGCACGTGGGGCAACTGTTCACATACAGTTTATGAGTAATAAAATGCGGGGGTGATGGAACACCAGGATCAGCATCCTCTTTTCTCACAGCCTTAGTGGATTCTTTAGCATTTAATCTGCTGGCATGAACTTTCCAAGGGTGGCATCTGCTTTGGAAGCCCCATGGGGGAAGAGAACTCCAGTGCCATCAGCAGGCAGGCAAGCACATGAGGCTTGGGAAATTCCCGAAACTGTGTGAAGGGACCACAGGTTGTCCAGAAGGACAGCTTTCCGCTTTTAGCGTCAGGTGTCAATACGATATTATAGGCCAGAAGACATTTAAAAACATCATTAGGTGCCTAGTTTGAGATGGGAAAGATTGCAGTTACATGACAGAGGGTAACAAAACAGCCCAAATTGAGGGGAGTTTCATATGTGGGAGGTGGCTATTTCCCAAAGTACTCGGACAGGTGAAACTTACTGAAACAAACTGGCCGTCTAGCTTCGGGAAGACTTCAGGATGACATAGAAGTGAAAGCGTACTCAGTAAGTGCCAAAAAGACATGAAAAAAAGGAAGGGACCTAACCAGGTATGACATTCTGCAAGATCTTCTGTTTGGGAGCAGAGGATGCTAACCAAAGATGAAAAAGTATGCTACTACTAGGATGCCACGCATGGGGTTTTTTTAATGAATGCCCTGAATTGCTTAGTTTAGGTATTGTGTGGACTAATACAGAATAAGATGTCCAATATTTCTTGACTAGCGCCTTTCAGTACGCAGACGGCAGTGTCCTTCCTTCTTGTTAGTTCAAGCCAAAGGAGTTAAAGCTTGGGTTGCTGCAAACGTGGCTCGTGTGATGCGCACTCTTAGAATCATAGAATTGTCCAGGTTGGAAGGGACCTTTAAGATTATTGAGTCCAACCATCAACTACCAAAAACCAGTGGCTCTTATGTCACTGAATGCCTGCTAACGTCACACCTTTTAAACTGCATCTCGGCGAAGCCTGTAGGAGCACAGAGCGTTATCTCATTCAAGTTGCTCTCTAAGGTTTTGACTCTGAAGGTTGTTTGAGGGTTTGGTGAAAGGACCCAGAATGACGTCCTCTGGAGCCGGCCCCTTGTAGCCAACTGAGCTTCCCATCTGCTTGGCTGTGTGAAGCACCTGCTTCTGTACATTACGTTACTGACCTCGTTCGCTGCTTTCACCTGGTCCATGTTTTGCCTCACTTGTGCCAACCATGAAAGCTGATGAGAACGGCAGGTGAAACAGTCATTAAGGGTCAGGTTGCTTCCTGAGGTCTGCATTACTAGTGGAGAACATGTAGGGACCTGCAAGGAATAGGTCTAGTAAGCTGGATTTTGAGAGCAGCTTTTGTATCGCATCTTACTTTGGTTCTCATTGCCCAGAGCATCAATCTTCGCTCAGATTTGGCAACAAATATGCTGAAAGGGGTTGGCTTTGTTTTCTGATCCACGCGATAATTCCTCTCCCTTACCAGTTACGTAGGCAGGAAACTAGAAGGGAAGGGAAAGCTATTTAAGTTGACGCTGGGGGAGGAGGAAAAAAATAACTATATTTTAAGTTCTTGACTGTTGCGTACTACTATGCTTGTTTTAACAGCTATAGGAAAGGAGTGAACAGAGCTGCCAGGTGCTTGGGACATGAGAACATAGGTACATAATTTTCCCCCCGTTGTCAGAGAAAGGTGAAAACACTGTGAAATTAACAGTAACGTACTACTGACATGATTGGTTTTGTTTAAGTGCTTTTACAGATAATTTATTGACTCCAAACTGAGAAAAGTAAGAAAAAATAGATGTTTCTTTTTAAAGAAACCTTAAAAAAAATTTTTTTAAAATCCAAAAGAACTCAAGAAAAACAAACAACCAGACACCACAAAACAACAAAAAAAAATCCCCAACAACATTCTGCCACTTCCTCTAAGAGATCAAAGGTAACATTTCAGTGTCACTGTTTTCTCTTCCCCTTTTGCCTCTGCTATGAAGGAAGAGTTAGTTTTCTACTTTATGATCATGACCTTCTTGGAAGTAAATTCAGTTATTTAAAGCAGCAACCTATTAAAACATAGTTGTTTTCCACACGTTGCAGAACTCTTCTTAAATTCCAGTAAAATAGTCTTCCATAAAGCATTTTTTCCATCCTTCCATGTATTTGGATTATAAGTGAGGATTATTTTTCTGCTGTGTGATCTCATGGAGGTGCTAGTTGAACACATTTTGTCCCCCTTTTTTTTAAGGATATAGTTCTATATCGCCACACTTTTAGTGTTCACTGGAAGCAGAAATAAACAGAGATAGATTCTTTTCTTTCCTCCATGTACCCAGTCAGATGTTTTTATACTGAGATTTTACTTTGGAATGTAACTTCTTTTTCCTTCTTATACCAACAACAATAGATACCTTTCCTATGACAAGGAAGCAAAGGTTGCATATTCTTTATAAAAGGAAAAAAGACCACTCCAAGTATTGAGACCTTTGGCATTTTTGTGTCTTTTCTCTATTTCATTTTAAATATGCACTTGTCCTAAGAAAGCGTTTTCCCCATAATTGTGGGCAAAACCTAGTCTTGCTTAGTCTGGAAGCAGATCTATTCAAGCTTTTGCTTGGCTCTGAATTTATTAAACTGATAGTTGATCCTATGGCTCAATTCTGCAAACAGCATCTGAGTGTGTAATTTCCATCCTACTTATGACTACTCAAGGAAGGGAAGATTAACATATGGAAACATGGTTGAAGGATCAGGATCTAGGTTAGCAAATAAGAGATTCATTCGAATAAAAAAAAAAGGAAGAAAATAAGTATAACAACTCATTAAATGATCACAAGGAACAATGTAGGAAGTGGGTGTTGTGGGTGCTCAGACAAGCTTTGCAAATTTCGCTATTCCATCCTCCTCCTAGGGGTTACTGACCTCATCGCGACTGCGTAAGTCACCCGCTCCAGTTCATGATTTGTCATGGGAGCTTGCTCAAGTACCCTGGACTTGGCAACGGCGGAGCTGCCTGCCCAAATGCTCTTCTGCCAACTTCTGCCAAGGCAGAAAGCAAGACTGAGAGGAGTGGCAGTGCCTCAGGCTACCACAAATCTCTGCTGAGGGAACGTGAGCCAAAGCCCCAGCTTCCCCTCTGTCACCAGGATCTAAGAATATGGTCACAATAGCAACCAGCGAATCCTAACCGCTTCAAAAAATGCGGAAACTTCATCTTCAGTGCTTTGGGTTATGGAGATGCTTCCTGTGTCTCTCATAGTTTCTCCAAAGAAACTCCACTTAGTTGAACATCAGGAAAATGGCAGTGATCATTAACAAAAGCCACTCGTTCACAGAGTAAAGGGATGCTGAAACCATGACAAGTAAGCTTTCTGGGCCGGGGTCACTTTATTTTTGTTTCTATACACAACGCTTTGTGCAAAAGGGTTTCTGAGCAGAGAGCCCGTCAGCACTACAATAACTAAGTCAACTCCGGCCTTTATTTGAAAGCCTGACTCAAACCCAAATGAAACTGAAAGTAATCTCTCTGCAGATCTTACTGGAGGTAGGCAAGATTGTTTGAAGTGTAGCTGTATAAAATTTTTAATTTCATATGGATTATGTGTGAATAAAATATTTTAAGCTGGAACTATTTTTGAAGTAGCTTTTGTAATGAATATTAGGTCTTCAGCCAGGGGAACACATGCAAATGCATCTCGTCTCCAGCTGCAGATGAGTTGAATTGTGGAATCCCTAACCCTACGCGCACACTTTGAACACTTTCCTTTTTCCTTTCTGCTGACAGCCTTTTAGCAGCATCCCCTCAGGAGGCTTATATTATAAAGTGTAATCTATCTTCTGTTTGGTGAGTTCCAGGATATCTAAAGAAAAAGTGCTGAAAGCAGCAGACTGCTGCTGTGCGCCTTGTCCTGAATCGATTTCTGAGTCCTGTGTGCCTGTTTTACTAGTGAAGCCCTGCTTATCCTTATTTTGGGATTGAGTTAAGTATCCTAGGTGCTAGAATGTGGACAGTTCCTTTATTTATCTAGTGCCCCCTCGGTCTGCCTCCCCCTCCTCTGCCCACACCCTCTAGCCGTGAGCCACCCTTCTCTGTCCCCACTTTCTTGCAGAACAAGCCCATCCAAATCAGCTCCAACTCAAGGGATGTCCCTCCCACTGGGACGTCCATCTTGATTTCCTTCTTTCCCCGCTCCATGGCATACCTGGCTGCATAAAAGCACGTGGGTTTTTGAACTCTGAGCACTTCTTTTTGTCTTTATATGCTTTCTGCTAACTTGGAAAGGTCAGCTGGGAGAGCTGTTGTTTAAGCGAATGCAGCTCGGGAAGCGGTGACTCAGTAATTCGTATTGTCTGGTATCTCCTGACTTGCATCAGAAATGGAAGAACAATAGCAGAGTCTGACCCCCCCGGGGTCTCTGTGGGTTTGGTTTTTGTTTTGTTTTTAATAAAACCATGAACATTTGTTGGTGATGGGAATGTCTTAGGGTATTACACTGAGATCATATATTTTAGCTGAGCTTTAGTAGGCCTTCCAACTGGAAGAACTGCACACACAAAAAAATTGCTCTGTGCAAAAAGAGGAACGTTTTTTATGTCTGCAAAAGGCATTGTATTTTGTATGTGATCTCATGTTCTGAAGCGCATTGTGAATGTGACTGAAAATATACTGTAAAGGACTGTGTAGAAAGATATAACCTCAAATAAGCTATGTAAGAGAATTTTCTTTAAGAGGGAAAATTTTGTGAAAGGGAAAACAAAATACCTCCAAGCCTCTATCTCGAAAGCAATGCAAATGTTAGACTACATTTCATTTTTGTATGTCTTAGCCATCCCTTTCAATAACAAGAAAAACTGATCCAAACCTTTTTGCGGTTAAAAACATAGTGTTCCAACCATCTGTAATAGGTACCCTCCTCACTTCAGCCTTCTTGTTACCCATCGGCGAAGTCTGTATTCTGATGTGCTGTAGAAGGGAATTAATTTAAGGTCCCTTCTAACCCGAACCATTCTATGGTTCTATAATCTCCTTATGGGTTTTTTTCCTTCTGACATTCGTATATTTCCTGTGAGACTGTGAATCCTCCTATCTGTGCGCACCGTAAAACAAATATTGGAACTGTAGGTCATTTTAAAGGAAGCCTTTCGAAGAAAAGTGCTTTAATTAACATTTACTTTTATTTGCAAAGGAACCTTGAAGATCCTTTATATCAGAATATAGGTCGCAGCTCCCAAAGAATACCAATGATGTACTGTAAACTATGCTATTGATATATTAGCATCAGGCTCCCAGGCATTTTAATCGGCATGATTGTGAAGCGCTAATTATTTCTATTCATTTTTATTAGGGTAATGTCTAGTGACTACAGCGGAGGTCTGAGCCTGCTGTAGAAGGTGAGGAGATGCACGGAAGAGCCGGTCCTCACCAGGCAGCACTCGCAGCCCGGGCGGGCGAGGAGCAGCATTGCTGGCCTGGCTGCGGAGGGGGAGCAGGGGCGCGGGCCCATTGCAAGGCTTGGCCTGGAGACGCAGGAGTCTTCAGCCAGGGCGCTGGGAGGGGGAACCTGCTAGAGTGCCTTGATTGCTTTTATCGTAGAGTGATAGAATTGTCTAAGTTGGAAGGGACCTTTCAGATCATTGAGTCCAACCATCACTAAACCATGTCGCTAAGCACTATATCTACTCGTCTTTTAAACACCTCCAGGGATGATGATTCCACCACTTCCCTGGGCAGCCTGTTCCAATGCTTGATAACCCTTTCAGTGTAAAAAATTTTCCTAATATCCAATCCAAATGTCCCCTTGTGCAACTTGAACCAGTTTCCTCTTGTCCTATCACCTGTTACTTGGAAGGGACTGACCCCCACCTCCCTACACCCTCCTTTCAGGTAGTTGTAGAGGGTGATGAGGTCTCCCCTCAGCCTCCTCTTCTCCAGGCTAAACAACCCCAGTTCCCTCAGTCGTTCCTCGTAAGGTTTGTCCTCCAGACCCCTCACCAGCTTCGTAGCCCTCCTCTGGACACGCTCCAACACCTCAATGTCCTTGTAGTGAGGAGCCCAAAACTGAACGCAGTACTCGAGGTGGGGCCTCACCAGTGCCGAGTACAGGGGGATGATCCCTTCCCCAGTCCGGCTCACCACGCTGTTCCTGATACAGGCCAGGATGCTGTTGGCATTCTTGGCCACCTGGGCAAGAAGCGATGATAGTTGGCAGGTCGTTAGGAGCAGTATGAAAGGGACAGGTGAGGCTGAACAAAGATCTTTCCTGTCCCTGATGTGCAGCTTTCCCTGCCGCTGTGTTGCTGGGAAGGACCACGGCCTCGGCCAGGCTGGGAGCGGGCTCTGCTGGGGCTTTGCCCATGCACACCCTCTCGCTCCTACGCATGGAGTGTGGAGCATGGGGGAGCCCACAGAAGGAGCCCCGGATTCCTCCCCCGTTGCCTGCCCGGAGCAGAGCCACTGAGGGGATTTTTTCCAGTGTTTGCTTGGAAGACCTGAAGCTGTGGGGCTTTCTTTGCTCAAGTGTTGGAGTTAGAAAGGGTAAAAATAATGAAAATCTGCTAAAGACTGAAAATAATGGAATTCCTTATATTCTCCCCATCTTCTCTAACCCCCGGAGCATATGAATTCATTGGCAAGATAAGCCAGATACTTTATCCGCTTGGCCACGCAATCTTGGTTTGTATCCAGGGGACTTTACAGGTGTAAAATTAACCACAGGAGAGCTCTTCTATTGTTCACTGACTGCAGTGCAAACATATGGAGGGCCACAACTGAAAAATAATTAAAACAATATTTGAGTACATGCCTGTTCTCTCGTTTTATATGTTCAACACATGTAAATCCATCCTCTTTTTTGTTTCATTATCTTAATAAGGAAAAGCAAAACTTCCTTCTTTAAAACATAGTTTTCTCTGTGAAATAGTACCTTTTGGAGATAATTTGCATGTGCTGAGAGCACAGCAGCGTCCAGAATTGCACACAAAAAGAAAGGTTTTATTGCTTGGCATAAGCAGCAGAATACCTTGGAATGATCCTGTGAAAATACTATGGCAGACTTCTCCAACTTGGCTGCCAATGCCTTTCAATAGCATACCTCTTAAAAAAATAAACCTGGATTTAACTGATACTAAAAGGTCATGGTCCATCAGCTGCACTAAAACGTTTTTAAACCTGTCCCAACACACACTCATCCAATAACCCAGGGAGGCTCCTTCTGAGATTTTCTTCTATCTGGTACAGAAAATATATGTTAAGGTTTGCCTAGCCACATGCTTACTCAGCAGACAGAAGTGGTTCCAAATCAAGTGGTTTTTTAATTAAAAAAAAAAAATCTACCTAATTATATCTTTTTCCTCAAGAGACAGGAACAGCTGCAAAGGTGTCATTCTGATTTCTCTGATAAATAGCCTGCATTTTATTTACTTATTAAGACCATTTAACACTACTGAAAGGTGCCAGTTTGAGAGCTGTAAAGCATACAATTTTTTTGAGTGGCCAGAACAACTACTGTGGCACAAGCACCTGCACTTCCCCACTGTGCCTGGCAATCTCGAAAAAAAAAAAGAGAAAGGGATTCACTCAGATTAGTCCCTCGAGTGGGAAGGGTGGCAGAGTGACTGAAACTCAAAGGGAGAAGGAAAGGAGGAGTAATAAGGACGGCGATGTGCAGGGGGCAGAGTGTGGATGGACAAAGAGAGATGGAGTGAAGCATTACTGAGGCAGGCGAGGATGCTCCTCCAAAGAGGGAGAGGACCACACAGCAGTGTACAGCGAGATGACAGATCTGCTCCCCCCGCAGATTCTAATCTGCTGTCTCGGTTCTCCGCACCACCCCCCCTCCAAAACCGTTTCCACCCACCTGAATAAAAGCAAATCTTGCTTTCCTCTCTGACAGCACTCTGTATTTGATTGAGGATCTAGAATACCATGTTGCTCTTAAAATAGATTAATATGGGTATATATCAATGTATTTGTGTGCATAGTGACTGCGGATTTGTGCCCTGGAGTTTGCCATCATAAATTAAAATGCAACTGCTCCAAATTATTAGTAATCCACTATTCGTAATTGCTTGGGGGTAGGGGTGTTTCATGGCAATTACATCTGCAAATATGGTATGTGTTATGTTCTAGTAGTTACTTTTTCTAAAGCAGCAAACAAAAGGAAACTTACAATACAAACCACTGCCTGGTTACAAATATGAAATCCATTAGATCAATTAGTAGCAGAAGAAGGAACACTTGGGTCCATATTTGGGGTCATTATCAAATCTGCTTCTGACGTTCACGCAGCCAGTGTAATCCAATGCCCCTCCCCGAGTATGTGTGTGTGTTTGTGCATGTATGTATGAGCACAGGCAGACAATACATATATTTCAATTATTTGCACATAGGAACAGAACAGGTTAGCATTATTTCAATAGCACACAGGCACATACAAACAGGCGCGTGTCAAATTTCATGTAGGAAAGTTCCTTTTTTTTGCAGATAGACCTCTCAAAACTATTCCCTTGGCCTGACTCCCTACCACGAACATCAGCGGGAGCAGGTTTACAGCCCAGCTGTAGCTGAGTACAGGTTTGCAGCAGCTCACAGCTCTCCTTTCACCTGGATTTAATTCCCACTGCCAGCCCTGGGGGTAGGGGATGGTGGTGGAGCCCAGGAAGGGATCAGGCTGGTGCAGCTGCAGGAGCCTGAGCCCGTGCCCGCACACTGCCCTGCTGAGGACCAGGCAGGTTAAACAAAGTGTAGGACCACAGCACCGTATCAGCAGTACCCCCAAGTACGGCACGCAGACTGCACCACACCTGGGGCTAAACTCTGTCCCCTGTCAGCTACGTCAAGCGAAACCCCCGTTCTTCAGGCTTTACCAGGCTTCTGTCGCGGGTCCCCGTGCCTGTGCCCCCTTCCTCCGCTCAGGGCGGCTTCTGCAGGGAGTCACTGTGAATTGCTTCATTTTCCTCTTCCATTGTCTGTGGTGGGGGAAGATGACAAAATATCTTCAAAACAGCAACGTTAGAGATGATCTCAGAGTGCAAGTGGAAAACAGGCAGCAGCAGGCAGTCGGAGGAGGAGGAGGGCTAGGCAGCCCTGTCCCAGCCCTAGAGCAGGAGCAGAGCATCAGGGTGAAAGGACAGGCAAAAAAAGAGAAGTCTTGTACCATCCCTCCCTGGCTCTGAGGGGCCGGTGCAGAGTTCAAGGCTTCTTCACAATGAAGCAGCTGGGCAACACCTGCAGGCAGTTTATTTAAGTTGTTACTGGATTATTTTGGGAATCTGACTGGGTGCCAGGCTGGCTGCTTCTGAGGAAGTAAATACTTAAAACGTTCAAGTGCTTTGCCTAAGCTGGGTGTGCTGGCAAGAGGAAAAAAAAAAATAAAACAAAGCAAAGTGTGCGGTCAACAACAGCCAACTAAATTGGAATGTGGAGCTCATAAAAACGAGAGAGGCCCAAAGCAGAGGAGCAGAGCAGCCTCTTCCCCGGGCATCCCTGCTGGGACACATGGTTGCAGCCCCCTTATTCTCAGCTCAGGCGTCCCCCCTACCTAGCTGCTTCGAACAACACTCTCAGGCGGCACAGACAAAACCACCAGGCACCTGCTCTTTATGAAACTCAGCTACTGACTTCAGAGGATAGAGAAAAGGGGGGTGATTGAGACCCATCCGAGTGGGGAATTATCCCTTTTGGAGCCTGAGTAGCACACTGAGATGGTAGGAGAGCAGCCACCCTGGTCACTATCAAGCAACAGGGCAGTGCTGGGATGAATGATGGGGCCACAGGTGTGGGGTAACATCACCCAAAATTAGACCTTCTCACATTATCAGGACAAGACACTAGTGGGCAGGGCTGGTCGGATTTTAGCAGGCTGTTTGGCGCTTCTTAAAAGACATCTCCCATTTTTGGAGCACCCATTTTTGGCATCATCACAAGACAAGAGGAGCATTTACTATCCTTGGGGGAAGTCAGTTTGAAGCAGCATAAGGACAAGGACCTGGATGCGTGCAGGCAAGCCATGGAAAGATGCAGCAGTAAGGGACTGACAGAGGAACAGCTGCTTAAAATGATCCTCCCAGCTGAGAGTCTACTTTTCCCAGGAGCCCATTTGTTGGCAAAGGAAAGTCCAGCCCTTCTGGCCATGATCTGAGATGGAACGATACGGATGGTGAAGAGAAACTATATGGAGTCAGATCAGGTGTTGTGTTAGCCACTGAAGAGCTCTTAGCATCAAAGTGTCCAGAAACACTGGGAGGAAAGAAGTTTGGAGGAACAACTGTCTTTGACAGCAAAAAAAGCAGGTTGTATCTGGACACGTTTACACATGGCTCTGCTTTTTATGCTTTTCTTGGACCTTATGAGACCCAAACAAGCAAAAGCTCCCTATGGTGGTGTGGTCACATAGGGAATGTCCCCTCCTGTATCTCTATAAAAGCAGTCCTGCAGAACGCAGCTACCTGCTCATCCAGGATTTAAATCCCTTGCCTTTAGGAGCCAAAGCGCAATGGCAGCAGATAGGGCTTTCTGCCTGAAGATCTTTATCGTGATAACCCACTAATTCACAGCATCTGCTGGTGGCAGGGGGCATGCTCAGCCCAGGGAAGCTGTGGGACTTACTCATGGCCACATGGCAAGTCAGCAGTAGAAGGATGTGACACCACACGAGGAGAGATAAGGTCCCACTGCAGTCCTGGCACTTCCCGTACAGACACCGTTATTCAGCTGTCATGGTTTTGGCTTGGATGGGGTTGACTTCCTTGCTAGCAGCCGGTACAGTGCTGTGTTTTGGATTTGGGATGACAGTAGTGGTGGTAATGCACTAATATTTTTAGTTGTCACTGAGCAGTCAAGGCCTTTTCTGCACCTCACACCACCCCGCCAGCAAGTGGGCTGGGGGGGCACAAGAAGTTGGGAGGGAACACAGCTGGGACAGCTGACTCCAGGGATATTCCATGCCATATGTCGTCATGTGCAGTATGTAAAGCTGGGGGAAGAAGAAGGAAAGAGAGGACATTTGGAGTTATGGTGCTTGTCTTCCCAAGTAACCATTACACGTGATGGAGCCCAGCTTTCCTGGGGATGGCTGAACACCTGCCTGCCCTTGGGAAGCAGTGAATTAATTCCGTGTTTTGCTTTGCTTGCATGCATGGCTTTTGCTCTACTTATTAAACTGTCTTTTTTTTTTCTGCTTTTACTCTTCTGATTCTCTCCCCTGTCCCACCGGGGGTGAGTGGGCAAGCAGCTGCGTGGTCCGAGTCGCCGGCTGGAGTTAAACCGCAGCAGCAGCGCAGCAGCCATTTCAGTGACCTTCCCCTTCGCATGCTGTGCTTAGACATGTTGCCATCCAGGGCTGTGACGGAGGTGGGTCTGCCTGGTTGAGCAGAAAGCACTGTTGAAATCACAGCCTGGCTGCTTCAGAATCCTGCCTCCAGCAAGCTTTGCTCTCTGTTTGCTCCTCCTGGGGGCTGCGCTGCTTATGCCTGACTCAGGAAGACAGATTCTCCATCCCCTGAAAACAGATTTAGAGCCAGGAGCTGCTGCGCGCTCCCTCCCCGTTCCCACTTGCTAGCTCATGGCAAGCTCTTTGCTCCCACTCTGGAGCTCCGTGATCACGCCAGCCCCCCAGCCCTGCAGTGTCTTCATGCTCAGTAATGTACATGCCGTGTGTCCATGGGGGGATACCAGTACGCTCTGACCTATTTCCCTGTCACGCTCATATCTGTGGGTAGGAAGGGTTTCCTTTTTCTCTCCTGCTGACTCTCAAATTGCTGTTTTTTTTGTGGTACTGCTGGTGCTTGCTTATTTGAAACAGAGGAGGGAGATTCCTCTTTCCCATTTTGTTATTGGTTTCTAAACTTGTGTGCTTTATTTTAGCCCAGGAGGACGAGACCACTACAGCATTCTCTCATCTGTTATGCCTCTCTTCACCAATGTCATTTGGACAGAAAATATCTCCTCTTAAAATGAAAGGGGAAGCTGAGAAAGAGTGCAGGCTGTTAAATACAGTGTCTTGAGCTTGAGGGCCTTTCCATGCGTTCCTCAAGCCATGATGCCTGCCATAATGCTTCCTGAAACACAGCTTTCCCTCCAGGCCCGCCAGCAAAGTTAAGGCCCTTCTTCTCTATAGCAAGTGGCAGCGTCTGGGAATGTTATGAGGAGCACAGGGAGTACAAACCCTGGAGCATGGAAAGGTTTTGTTGTTGCCCTTGTAGATAGGCACAGAGCAATTAATCAGAATATGTTTCATCGTCTTTCTTTTTCTGTTACTGAGCGCTGTTAATGTAATTGCCAAAGAACAACTGCTAGCTTTTCAGTGAGCTCCTGTGCTATTCCTTCAGTCTTCAGAGGATTTAAATGGATTTTTCTCGTGTCAGCACAGGGAGAACTACACATGCCTTGGTCTTGGGGAAAAGATGGTGACACCAGCAGTGGGGGTAGGAAGTGTGAAGGTTACAGGGCCAGAAATGGATGCGTCAGAGACACCTCTTTCACACTCTGCTACCAGCAAACATCGTTTAGACAAGGACAGAAGTTTCTGAGTGGCACAGCTTGCATAGACAGGGCTAGAGATTCAAGATGTCTGGTCCCTTCTAGGCATAGCCATCAGAACTGATCCCAGACCTCTGAACAAACAAGATCATTTTCTTTGGCCCTGGCTTGGGCTTTTGCGGGGCAAAACACCAGGGGAGCCAGCTCCTATCCCGATCAGTCCCTGCGAAAGCCTGCTCTGATGAATGCATGAGCATTACTTGTTTGGGTGCCTTTGTGGGAGCTGAGCTCCTTGAGTAAAGTTTCATCCTGACCGTAAGTGCTGTGCCCTTGAAAATGTGTCCCCTCGGTGCTGCCTCAGTAAATCACCTGCGATGTGCTTAAATCAGATGCAGAGTATGCAGTCACCCTTCTTGATCAAAGGAGGGTTTCCCTTAAGCTTGTTCTTGAAATCTGCAGTTGTGAGCCTGCTTCAGCCACCCATGCACTCTGCAACGGTCAGCAAAATGTGTTCAGATTTAATGTCAACAGCTCTTGGCATAACACGCCTTTGGAGCAAAGCTGAGCAATGGGAAGAAGAGGGAAAAATCTGCTCAGTCGTGATGACTCGTGTCCTGTCCTTTAGCAGTTCAGCAGAGCAAAAAATACCCATCTCTTCAATGAGAGAAGGGGGTAATGAAGCAGTTGCAGGAGCAGGAAACCAAGCTGGAATGGGGACTTCAGATCAGATGTTAGTGCACTTTGCAAATAAATCAGTGCACCAGTAAGTCATTGCCACCATCACACTCCCTGCCCCCAGATCTCCCTTGACTTAAAACTGAAGCCACATCTCTCCCCTCCAAAAGTAGCACGTTGTTACCTGGGTAGGAGTTTAGCTCCTGATTTCACAATATGCTTTCCTATTTCAAATTTGTGTTTCTTGGTTGCACCAGCCCAAATAGCTGGGTTGCTATTGCTGCTGCAACTTTAATAAAATGCTCTTCAACATACATGAAAATCCTGAGTTTGGGAAGCTAGGAAAAAAAACACTCACAGATGGCATCTTTTCTGAGAAAAATGAGGACAGTAGAAAGCATCTGCAATGATAATGTCCTTCTGAGACCTGACTCTGTGCGTAAAGGTATGCAGAAGACCTCTTATGTCCCCTATGGGCTGACACTTGGACCCTCTGACAGTGACATCAGCTTCCTCCTCCAAGTAACCATAGTTAGTGACTACAACATCCTAATTTAATTGCTCTTGGTCTGTGTAAACTCAATTTTTCCATCAAACTGGCAATGAGTTGGCACGACTTGCCTTTCCCCCCCCATCCTAAAACAAGACAATGAAGCCACAGAGCATACAATAGTGTTTTTTTTTCCTGTGGGGAGACATTGTTTCCTGAGGAACCAGTGCTTTGTTTAGGAGTAGCTTTATTAAAGGAGAGGAAATCGTGGGGATTAACCCCACCTCTTTGCCATTTCTTGGGGCAGCATACCCAGGGTCTCACAACGGGAGAGTGAAGGTGGAATCCTTTTTCACCTAAGAGGTGCATAAGGACCCAACTCCCTGAAATACTGTACCAGACCAAAGGTTTATCTAGTTCAAGACCTGGTCTCCCACAGTGGCCAGAAGCAGACACCTAGGAAGAGTATGCAAAAAAAGACTAGTGCAGTGTCACCTGTGTCCTCCCATGCCTTTTCAGTCTCCACTAGCCACCTATTGCTTCCCAAGACAGAGGCTGTGATTGCGATTCAGCTTCATAGACTACCAATACCCTCTCCCCCCAGGAACTTTTCTAATCCCTTTTTCAGTTGCTTTGAGCCATTTATGGCAATGAGTTGCACAGCTGTAATTCTGCACAGTATGAAGCCAGCTGCTTCTCTGTGTTGGTTTTCAAATCTGCTGCCTGTTTATATCACACGGTGCCTCCTAACTCTTATGGTAAGAGAGCAAAGGTTGCTGCCTGCCCACCTTCCCCATGCCCTCAGGCATAAACCACCTCCATCATCTCTGTTTGTGCTGTAGGGGGACAGAAGACTCTTCATCTCTTTATTCCACCTTCATGTGTAAGAGTTCCCATCTTCTGATCACCCAGTTCATCCTTCTCTCTACCTTCTCTAACTCCTGTACATCCCTTTTGGAAAAGACTGACTAGAACTGCATATGGTAACCATTACGTGTGTGCTCTATTAATTTCTGCACCAACATTGCTTACTTTTTTCCTCCTGAACATGTACAGCATGATAGCAATGCTAATTATTCCACCCTGCCTTAACAATGTGTATTTCCCAGGCTGCCGAAAGCTAATCTTCTGAGGTAAGTGCGTAGTCTGTCCTCCAGTGCCCATTCACTCACTGAGGTTGTTCATGGAAGTTGGTCCTGGAAGAAGAGGTTGCAAGTTTTTGGTGTTTGCACGCATTCCCTGGACACTCCTAATGACAAATCAGTGAGGAGGTGATCAGATGGCAGTGATTCCTTATGCTACAAAGCAAACTGGCCTCCAAAGCATCATCAAAAATCAGTGGAACAGTTTCCTCTCCAGCCATAGCCCAGAGGATCTCCAGGATTTACACAGTGTTTTCAAAAGCTAAAAAACTTTGACCTTTCTCAGGAAGGTGCTTGAAATTTCCTGAAGAAATTTAAAATCTTTCTGTTAATAAATTTAGCTTAGATCCAGCTCAGTAAAACATTAAGCATTAAACATCTGCTGAACATGAGGAACTACTAAGAATGCTAAAAGTGTGTAATCCCATTCCTGTTTAGTTCTTTATTCATTGTGGCAATTAAATATGTGCATTAGTGCTCTGCTGCATTAGGATCTAAGTACCTGCATACAATTAAACACTGTGCTGAACTGGGTCCCAAAGCCAGCATTGCTGTACAGGATTTTAACCTATATTTCTGTCTGCTGTGCACCTCAGTCTAGTGCAGAGAATATTTATTACTTTAACAGATATTTTTACATGAAGAGGGATTTACTCTAAAATATGTCACACATGCTATTTCAATGATCGTAGCTTGCAGAATTATTTTGTGATAGGAATAATTAATAAGGTTTTATGTATAGATATATAAAAAAGTAAGGTTAATATCTTGATTAACCACTTCAAGACCATTCTAGACAGCAGCATGTTTGGAGGCTTGGCTATGTATACATCAAAGCATTCTGGGGCTATAAGTATAGTAAACTAACCAGAATTTCATATTGTTTTACATATATACATATATATGGGGTTTATTATAAAGAATACCTGAAAAACAGGGTAGAAGCAAATTTGAATCTCTTCTAATCAGATCCATTGCACTTTGGCCTATGAGCTTGTACAATCATTAAGATCTATGACAGCACAAAGGCTTCAAGAGACAACACAAACCCTGCTGTTCACGCTGGTACCCCCAGCTATCGCTGGTTTCTTTTGGGTTTGCACTGTGAGCTTATTTAGCCGGGAATGCTTCTTTCAGCAGCAGCATCTGCAGCATATCGAATATTGGAGTATACATCCATTCTGCTTTCATCCAGCTGAATTTCTGGGGTGACTGAGATGCAAAGAAGTCCCAGGACTAGCCCATGGCCACACAATGAGTCAGTGGCCCAGCTGTTTTAAAAAAGAGAACAGTTTTTCTCTCTCTTTGCTTTAACAACCATATTGCAAGGCATCCTTTCTACACATTAGACTATTTCTCTTTTTCAGAAGGGATGGGTCTTCACAGATACCACTTAAGCTTCCACTTGCATGCTTGGTCATCACCTTTCCTGATGGAAAAAATATTCCTTAGGAATTACTAGTGATTTTTTTTCTCCTTGTTCCATGAAGTCAGTGGAAAAAATAAGCCTAAATAGATTTTATTTAGCACAAACAAAAATACCCAAATTGCTGTCAGTGTTGTCTATTATACAGCCCCATCTTCTCTCTCACTTTGCAGACCAGGAGTTACTGTCTTCACAACAGTTTTTGTTTTCTTCAAGATCTGCCGGTTTTTCAGATCAATCTATGTGGTAGTTCCATTGAATCATTGGACGACATCTGCTTCTGCCTTGTAACTACCCAGCCATTTAATGCTAAAACTTTTTGCTTTATTTCTTGTATGATTTCTAGTTTATTATTATTATTATGTCTAAGTGGAAACCAGAATGTTGCTCCATTCATGGGTCTTGTGTCTTTGTCTTTCAAATTCAGATTTTTTTTAATGAGGCTGGAATTCCACAGACGTGATAGATTCATACCAATGGATGGCAGGGTTTGAGTCCTTGGAAATATAGCAGCAGCAGTACAAAACACCACGTGCTGGCATGCCAAAGTGCTCAGATTTAATTTGATAACCTAATAATGCCTCAAGAGACCTGAGGATACCCACAAACATAGTAGCTCCAAATGTGCTTTTTTTTTTTGCCCCAAAGTTCACTGGCTTCTTAGGACACTGGCTTATTTTTTCATATTTCCAGATTAGATTTTGACAAAATTCATCAAACACCATCAGAAGTTGAGTTCAGCTGCAGTGGATGTATGTGAACTTGGGGTCTGACCCATCTTTGGTTGCTCCTTTGCAGGACCAGCCCTGCTCACCATTGTCTGCACTCAGTGGTAAGGTCATTTTTGCTCTGTCCTTGGTTTTGTCCTCAGTGTCTTACTCCCAAAGACAGGGAGAAAGAGATGAAATTTAAATTGGAATTTTCACTTGAAAGAATCCAGTGGAAAGGTATTAAGTTATTCTGAGCTGCTTGGTCATTGCTATTTTGGATTACAGTGCATGAACCGTCTACTTGTTAATACTAGTAGTGTTGCTTGGACACAAGCTGGCAGAAATGGGCTCGCACAATGTGCTTTATCTCACATGATGCCCCACATTTCTAGTCTCTCACTGGCTTCCATGGGAATATATGAATAAATCCAATTTAAAAAATTTTTTACTCCTTTTTCACTCCCACTCTGTTCACCAGATGTGCAGACTCATCCTGGGCTTGGATTGCCAGTCGGGTTTCCTTTTTTGGTTTATTGACTTACCCTCACTAATGTGGGTTCCCTCAGGCGTTCTTGGGTGATCCTGGGTTCACTTAGAGCCCCTACAGCCCACGGTCCTCAGCGGGGGTTTGCACTCACACGGTGGGTGGGTGTGGAGATGGAAATATGTCCTTGCCCTTGGGGCTCAGTCAGCACATACACGGTGATGCATAAAGTGGACTAGAGCTGGTCACTCTCCCTGGCTGTTGGGAGTACTTGGCATAGCTAGCAAAAATTAGCACAACTGAGATCATATACATTTTCATTAATCATTGTGAGCCTTAAATAAAAGCAGCACTGCTGGCAGCTCTGATTAAGAGCTTTCCATTGATCATAAAAGCCTAATGCTAAAATGAATTGTTTAATGTTGAAGGATTGAGATAACAGCCAAATAATTTGATATATCGCAAAACCAAGACATAAGAAGAAAGAAAATATTTCAAAATAAGAACGCTAGAGTCTCTGTGGCATGCTCTGAGCTAATTTCAGGCAGACCAGGAAAACACCTCCATAGCCAATTCTGCACCACGGTACATACAGGGTGGTCACAGCCCCTCGATGCATGATGGGTGCCTTGGCCAGCAATAGTGTGGAGGAAGGAGGCTTGAGATGCCTTAGCTTTGCACAATAAGTTTACTCCTCTCCTCTGTGTGTTGTGTGCTTTCACATGCCCCCTATAATATGTGCACATTTTTATACAAAGCAAGAAAATGAATACAAATATTATTTCTTGTGAGTGGAATTCACCTTGCCTGACCACTTCAGCCATCGGAAAGCTGGGCACTCGGGCTGGTTATTTATATTAATAGCCTCTATTGTTACTGGAAGGAGAGAAAGCAGCTCCTTGGTGAATACCTATTTGAGGGGATCTGAGTCACCTTCTGGAGGTGCCTGTTTCTGTTCACTGTCTAGACAGAGAATCAAGACTCTCAGGTTAGATTAGACACCCATTTTTCATTGTTAGATACTTATACTCTTATGTGTGTGAGCAGGATGATAGAAAGTGTGAAGAAATAACGCAATGTCTCATCTTTAGACCCTAATGAGCCCCCAGAACTCATTCACAAGAAATAATTTGCCATTTTAGTGTGTACAGAAGGCTCCCATGGAGTTTACCATCCCAGGTACAAAATGTGTTTGCAAATCCTATACTGTACTCTTGATAATGTTTAAAAAAACAGAGCCCCTCTTCTGATCTCCATTCTGACTGCGTTCATACTGCTCAGCAACCGGTGGGGTTTTTTTGGGATAGCGGACTCCTTGGAAGGGTTTTGGCCATTCACCATCATCCCCATAGTCTCTGGGAATAAGGGAATAGGGAGATGGTGGACGAGTCATTTGGAAGAAACGAGACATAATCCAAACTTCTCTATGCCTACTTAGCTACTGAAACGGCTGCTCTAGGTCTGTTAGCAGCTAAGCATCTGTCAAGCTGCTCTGCTCTAACCAAAGCTCACTCAGTGGCCAGCCAACTGCAGGCTGGGCAGTAGAGCTCTACTGGGGCTTAAGGCAGCCACTGCCTATGAACTGTGTGAGCTGTGAAGAAAGAGTTGGGAGAAGCCCAAAGACTAGCCAGCTCCTTCACTGGTCCATCAGGAGACAATACTTGCCTCTGGGTGGGCAGAAGTTTGCAAAGGAAGTGTGGTGTCTAAATATATGCGCCAAGCGTGGGGACATATGCGCTGAGCATGAGACACGTTAAGGAGGTGTGTGTCCACCTCATCAGGGCCTAGAGTACAGGAACTCTCACTTGGGGGGGGGGTGGGGGGGGGGGGCATATCCTCCGAATCTTCACTAGCTTATAGTTAAAGTTCTTTCAGTGTGCCTTTTTCATAAATGTGTGTGTATGTCTGTCTGCTTGTGAGCATATGTCTTAAAAAACAGTGCATATGCTACTGAAGTCTGCCACCCAAACCTTCCTCCCAGTCTCCCACCTGGTTTATTCAGGGCTCATCCTGCTTTTGTCCCCACTTTAATGGTTGCACTCCTTTTGCTTTCTCCATATGCATGAGCATGTATAGATGCCAGATAGCATCAAAGATCCCCGCAATAATTTCCTCCTGGAGATCTGCCAGTGAAAAATAGGGCGGACAACAGCTCTGTCCGTACAGTGTTGCAGTGGAATTAATCTGTTTTTTCATTTTTAAGGGGGTAGGGGGGTGTGTGATGTAAATCAGCCTGGCTCCCAAACTCCTCCGCAGGAAGAAGAACATTCCCGGGTTTCACTATTCCCTTGTTGGTTGTTGAACATCAGACCCGAAGCTTTTTCATCGAGTCACAATTTTCAAGTACTGACCCTTTAAACTTCCCGGCATCGAATCACTTTAATGTCTTTGGGCTCCTTATTGCCCAGTAAATATTGATTCTTAGAGCACCGCAGTGGTTATGGCTTTGGTTTTTGTTACGGCTCTTTAAACTTTAGCAGGGCTTAGTCACAGGCAAATAAGTGTAAGGGAAACTCATATTAAGTGTTAGTACCCTTGGTTTGGTCGCTGTGCCTCCTCAGGGAAGCTCACCATGGATGAATTTGCATTTGTCAATAAATAAGTTAATATTAAAGCACAAAGGGAGCATTCTTGCCCCTCTGTTGTTGTTTATTTGTCTGGTTTGAAGTTTATTCTGAATTCAAATGTGATATCCCTGTGCAAATAGGAACATTTCAAGCACTATCTGCTTGCTATGATCCCAATAAACAGCGGATGCCACTAATGGAGTCCCTTGCACGTTTTTGGAAGAGGAATATAGATGGCATATGGCACAGAAGAATAATTTCATAGTAATAAGGAAAAGCTGGTTATTAGCAAGACACTGCTTTGTAGCTAATGGTGTTACGGATAATGAGGGTGGTGAAGGAGAACCTATTCTGGGTGCTGGGAAACAGCCAATTGCTCCCCTCAGCAGAAACAATACCATTCCTAAAACGCCGTCCATCCTTTGATAGACTTTGGGGGAAGCGATCACACCGCTCAGAGGCGAGCTGCTGCCCAGCTCTGGGGCTGGGCTGTGCTGCAGCTGGCGGGAGAGCTTGCTGGCAGCTCTACCACAAAGTTCGGCCAACCTGAGCAGCAGCAGAGAAAACCCCACGGGTGGCATGGCCAGGCAGCCACTGCCGCTGCGCTGCCAGCCCCGCACGTTCACAAGCAGCAAATGCTTGGGTTTCTGGGCACGGCAGTGATAGCCTGTCACAAGTAAGAGGCTGAATTATTTCCAGGTTGTTTGGGGAGGGGGCTGTTGGTTTAGTAAAAAGCAGTTATCGATCTGAAGGATTTTTTTAGAGCCACTGAAAGAAGATCAGCAATGATATGAGTGTTCGTGGTTTATTCTTCTCCACAGGCAACTTTGCCAGTGTATCACACTTCTGGCTTGGAAATAGGTCTCCAGTTCTGCAAACCCTGCTAATTTTGACAAAAAAAGGGAAAAAGAAATAAAGAAGTAGAGAGAGAGAAAGAGAAATAAAGGAAGGGAGGAAAAGAAAGACAGAGGAAAGGGANACAAAAGAAAGAAAAAGAAGGAAAATGTGGACCAACTAAAGCAAGCTGAAAACCCCTACTGCACCCCTAGATTTTAGGGAAGGAAAGGACTGGCACTTGAGGATATGCCAATGCTGATTTGTGACCATGCATGACGGCCAAACTTCTCAAAAGTGGCTAATGATTTTGGGTTCCCGGTGGCTGAAATGGCCCGGGCTTGCAGCGAGCTGCCTGCCCAGAGTGCCCTGATGAGCCGCGGGTGCCCCATGTCCAGCCGTGCTCCGCTCTGGGCAGCCTGGGTCCCCTGAAGGCTGGGCTGATGGGCCCCCACATCAGCTGCGGGCAGCGGTGTCCCTTCTGCCCCTGTGCTCTCCAAGCTGGCCTTGGTATGGATCCATATCCCTCCAAAATAGCTCAGCCCTCGCTGCAGAGGGGGAGTGTGTCCTGCTCACACTCCCTCAACCCGGTGGTTTTTACCCCCAGCAGGAGCTGCAGAGACCCCCCTGCAGCACTGACACCCACCATCAGAAATTAGGGGTTGTTTTTTTGTTTAAAAATAAAGCCAGCAGCACGTTCCTATGGCAGCCGTCCGCCCCGATGGACCCCTGGTCTCACCAGTTCCCCTGCAAGGGGGGGCTGCAGGGCCAGCTTCCCCGTGCCCCCCAGCCACTGACACCTCCCCATACCCCACTAAGGGCAGCGCTTGCCCCAGATTACAGAGAGCCACATGAAATTATTATTAATAACGACAGGAGTGACGGTTGTGCCAGTGTCCCCTGCTCCGTGCACGCGGGCCTGCTGCCCACGCCGGCCCTGGGGCAATGGCAGCCACCCTCAGCATCCATGGGAGCTGCCGCCCACCCTGAAGGGTTTCCCCAAGGCTTCTCTCCCCACACCCCTGCACATATATGGTTCCCCTTCAGCCACCTCTGGAGCAGCTGTGCCGCAGCTGCTGTCACCCAGAAATTCCTACGACAAGCTGTTCTTGCTTGGGGCAGGGAGCACTAGCAGGGTGCCCGTGCCCCCAGCCTGCGCCACCTTCCTTGCTTCCAGCCACACTCAGCCGGAAAGCTGAAATGTCGCCGATCAGGATGGGGGGTTCGCGGGGAATTTCATCCCCCCTCTCTGGAAGGCGCGGGCCAGCAGCCGGTGAACATGAGCCAACGCGGCGCAGGAAAACCCACCCCCTGGCCAGCCGCCATCTTCTCCTGATGAATGAGCTGCAACGCACGCCAAAGGTGAGAAGGCCCAGCTATGCCTGTGTCTCGCAAACCTCTGCAAAACGGGTGGTAAAAATAACCCTGTGAAATAGGCTTTTTTTTTTTTTTTTTCCTTCCCCATTCTGTTTTTATTTTCTGTTCTTTCTGCGAGGACAGGGCTGTGGCAGGGCCCCGAGCCCCACAGGGTGGGAAGGAGGGCGGCCGTCGGGCTGAAGGGTTCAAACCAACGCTGTTGTTTTTCCTGGGGCGACGTCAGGCCACCTTTTCTGCTCGAACTGTAGTAAAAATAAATACAGCTAGAATGTGTGGGCATGGTTTGGAAAAGGATTAAGGGGACGTTTTAACACTGGTCTTGCTGAAGTGGAAATGATTTCTGATAGCCAGCTGGAAGCTGGCAGAGGCACTAGGCTGAAGTTGAGAGTTCGTGCAGCTGGGGTTTCATAATATGAAATTGCTAGTATTTCATTTATTACTTGAGCCAGCTCCTAAAATCTTATTTATATGATTAGTCCCTCTGGGCCACATCCTTATTTCTCTTACACCAGACTGACTCACAAGAGCGGACGTCTGTGAGGCAAAGCCTCCTCATTAAAAGGTCCCTCTAGAACGGAGAAACAAAAGCCAGCTCTGGTAATGTCCTCTAGCCTGCAGCTAGGAGGCAGGGACCAACGCAGAAATAAGCTACACACCAAGCGGCTCTCTTCAGCAGAACTAGCACAGCCCTCCAGAGCCCTCCACTAGCTCCTTCCTCAGATGAGGGTTCAGTTCAAGTACCTGGTACTAATCATCCAGGTCATTAAATTTTGGGGTCCAATTTACCTCAAAACCTGCTGCCTCCTTCATGCTGAGCAACAGAGCAGCCATTACTAGGGAAGCATTTGGTGCAGAGGTGAATGGCTCAATAGCCTGGCTCCTTTGTTTGAACCCACAGCCAGGTGCCCAGGACGTTGTGGGGCTCCTGCTAGTTCGATGCCTGACGACTCATTAGGAGAGAGCCAGCCCCAAACTTTCTGGGACAAAACTTGTGTACCACGTCGGGGTAGTGCCATACAGGCTGTGAGGACCAGACTGTAACAGGTCTGGCCCTGCTGCCCAGTGCTCCAGTGCTGCCCCAGCAGTCCTGGGACCCTACACCTTCCCGCATGCCACATCCATATCCCCACTCCTCACATTCCTTTGGAGCCAGGCTACAAAGCAGCTGTTCTACAGGGCTGCAACACAACTCTCTCAGTGATTTGTGCACTTCAGACTGGCCCCCACCTCCCCACCAATGCCAGTAATAATGATGAACAGGCCGGTGTGTTGCGTACTGTGGATTTGGCCGTTTTGCTGCAGACAGAGCCAACCTGGTGCAGTGTGGGCAGAAGATGCTGCAGCATGCTTGGCCTGGAGGCCAGGGGCCGCTGTCAGGGCAGGTGCCCTTAGCAGTGCAGTATTACCCTCATTATGGATTTGGAGAGATGGTATACCAACTGGGACCCTGGGCATGGAAGACACCTCCAAGAGCAGAACAGCGGGCCGAGGGCAGGGAGGCACATCTACTCAGAGTATTTGCCTGGTACAGAGATGTCTGAAGTCACGGAGAACTGAGCTAGTCCATCCACATGACGAAGCTCAGGTTTGCCAGCTCAGACCCGTGTGCTGCCCGGACATCTGAGCCTACTAGGCAGGATTTATTAACATGGGGGCAGTGGGAAGGCAATTTCTCCAAGCTTGATTCTGGCGCTGAGGGAGTCCAGCATGAGTGCCCCTGTACTTGCCCCTCCTGAATATCTAATCCCGTGCTTATCTATCTCCCACACAAACAGTTTGGGGCTCCTTCCACCTGGTGGACTAGACTCTGCCACATTTTGACTCTCTAGCCTGTGCCTTTATCAGCAGCCTCCTGCAATAGCAGTTGTGGAACGAAAAGGTGGGGGAGAAAAGGCAGGAGGAGGAAGACGAAGGAAGTGTCTGAGGTCTCTGGCACACAACGTGAACTCAAATGAAGGCAGCTTGCTTTCTGGTCTGTGCTCATGAGGGATAGGGAAACGACTCCAGAGCAAGAGTCTGTGGAATCAAGACTGCAGGGGCATGTACAGTACACTTACACAGGGATGTGAGAGGCTCCGGGATCCAGGGCAGAAATTCCCCAGCAGACATCCCCACCAATTACTCCTGTTAGCACCTGCAAGCATACTTTACAACAAAGCAGCATTCTCTCACTCAGTGGAAACGCACAGCACATCCCGCTGGGCTAATTAAATAGCAACCCCCTCCCTTACAAATAAGGGCGCTGCAGTGGGTGAGCATGAGCTCAGCCCCTGTGCACGAAGGGCGACCGTTCCCAGGTCACACTCCAACAGGGAAATAAAAACTTCCAGCAGCAGGGATCTGCTCTGCGCCTGATGCCACAGCGCAGCTCGCTCAGCAAAGCAAGCCCTCCTCTGTGTCCCACCCAGCCGGGGCAGCTGCGCCGCACGTTGCCCCCACCAAGCCTGCCTCCGCCTGCCCAGATTTCATGGGAGCAGGCAAGCTCTGCTGGCTTCCTGGCTTGGCTTCCCTGGCCCTGCTTAATTGACAAGCCAAGGTGCCTGTAACGCCATGCGCCACGGAGCAGTTATGTTTGTCAACCTGGAGGGCTTTGGGCAAGTCCTATAAAACACAGGCAAAGTATGTCCAGTGCGGCATGGTTCGGTGTGCAGCGCAGTAATGTCGTCTGCACCTGGACACCTCTGGGACCCGTTACCATTGCCGAGGGTGGGATAAAAAGTACTTTGTTTCTTGACTGCATTTTTGAAAACTGAGAAGACTGCTCAGGGATTTCTGAAGCTTGAGTTGATTAGCAGTTAATGATGTGCGTCCTGAAGAAAAAGTAAGATTAAATATTGTGCTCATATTGAGCAGGGCATTTTAAGCTTGAGATTTACAGCTATTTTGTTGGTATTTCATGAAGTGTTTAGGTCTGCTCGACTCTTGGTTACACAGCCGCTCAGTATTTTGAACACTCATTTTATGCAGATATAACTTAAACAACTGATGATGTATTAAAGCGTGTAAGTGTATGTGTTATAACTGCATGTTAACGCTCAGGGAATGCTATTGGAAAACAGATGCCCAGTGGGACAGGAGTCACTTTGGCAACCCACAGATCCATGGTGGAGAGCTGCAGGCTCATCCCAGGGCCATCCCAGTCCCAGCGCCGACTGCCCTGCCACCCAGGCACTGCACCTTCCAGCCTGGGAAAGGTGCTGCAGCGAAGCTTGGCCTCTTTGCCTGTCACCTCAGCCCTTGCCACTCTCCCTTGCCTCCTCTCAGCTGGAGCTGCGCTACCCTCACTTTTGAAGCACTGCACAGCCCTGCCCTTTCTCACATGTAGTATTTCTGAGTTACGTTGCCCACCTGTGACCTCCACCCTGCAGGCACGTCCCATCTCAGCTGCCTGGGTGTCAGCCCTGAACCCGCTCAGTCCATGGCCCTTAGGAAGTGGTGCAGCTTTCCTGCAGGATACTACCATGCTTTTACTACCTGTTTTGATGCCTTCCTTCCTGAAGACCCGCTTCTGTCACATTTCCTCCAGGGAATCCCATCCATACATATATCGATTTAAAAGAAAGGCAAGGAACAAGTAGGTGGCGTTGCCTAATCTCTTAGGAGAGAAACAAGTCATGCCTTCTCTCCCTTTCTAGGGGTTTGTCTCCATAACAAGAGGAAGGTGTGCTTCTAAAGATGTACAAGAGCAGCAAAGATGTGGTGGAACACACTTCAGGCCTCGCTGACAGGTCTCAGGAGGGCAGTTGAGTTGCTGAGCCATTCTGATTCCCATACACCACCCTTCCACTCCACTCCTCTTGTTACCCAGGCTAAGTAGATTCAATGAGGCATAGATATGCCCAGCCATGCTACATTCATAACTTCATTTTGCCAGGGAGACTGCAAGATCAACACCTAACACATCATGCTTAACAAATGGTGACAATACAGCACATAAAATGAGAGCGCTGATTTTTTTTCCCTTACTTGGGGAAATTTCCCTCACATAGTACCACACAGTACAAAGGAGTAATTATTTGCCAACACATGAAACGTAGCCAAACAGGCTAAACTAGGCAAAAGTTTCAGGTCCTTTGTGGCTATTAAGTGTTTCCAATTAATTGAACGCTCGACTGATAAATGCACACAGCCACATTTGGACAGGTATCTTGTTAAAAGCAACCCTTCTACCCCAGAGAAACCCTAGGGGAATAATTTATAGTGCAAGCCTGTGGTGTACTTTACAATATGTAAAATGTCTCAGGGTCAAAAAAGGCTAAAGCTAGAAGTGGCCGAAAGAAATGAAGCAACACATCTCTCAAAAGTTCTGAATCTGCATGTGTAAAGTCGTTAGTCTTTAATACATATGAGTTGATAAAACTTGTACTTCCAGTTTGCTGCACACACAGACACAAAAAGCAGAGTACCAAACGTTGTTATTGTCACTGCCGGTGCCAGTATGGAGCTCACTCAGATTTTGTTACCAGGATACCCGTGAAAACCTTCCGACTTCCCTCCTCTCTCACTTTCCAAATGCGAGGCTGAATTTGTGTCGTGCAAGAGATACTCTAGCTCACATTATAAATTGGCTCTGCTCCCTGGCCTGGCTGAGCCCACTCTGTGTGGCCAGGGGGATTAGCAGAAGTCAGCTTAAGTGATTTTTTTGAGAGGAAACAGGATGCATTGTATGTATGTGAGCCTTCCGAGGCAGCTTAGCAGAAGCAGAGCAGCGCTGCCGACAGGGATAATAGCACTGCTAATAGGTATGGCACATATTCCAAATGCATTCAAGGTACTGATGGCTGCATCTCTTTTTTTTTTATTTTTTTCCAAGTGACAAACACCAATGAAAACCTATAAAATAATACTTTATTTCCACTAATATCCTCTTGAAGGAAATGTGACAGTTTAGAGTTGTCTGTTAATTTGTGAGAGAAGCGATGTTTTAATGCATTGTAAAACAATCATTTGAATTGTTTTTTAGCATTGGTTTTCTATAAAAGTCTAAAGGTCATGTTCCTACTTACTGAAGGACTATATCTGGTGTATATCCAGATTCACAAATAGCTAAAGAATAAAAATTCTTTCCTTGGCAGCTGGAACAAAGTGTCTTAAGCAAAATCATGTGTTTGAATCTACATCCAGACATGGATCTTACTAGTACAGGTCTGGAAATTTCTCCTACAGTCAGGCATACGTTGCAAGACCTGTATTTTAAACAGAGCACTGGGCTTAATTTGGATTGCTTTGTCCATACAGAAAAAATTATAGATATTCACAAACATGACCCTTGGATCACTCAACAATAAAGTTTAAATCTAGAGGATTAAACTCACATGGCTGATTTGATCTGGTTTTCCAGGAGCCCCCTTTTTAGGTGGACATTTCTACCTCTAGAGCAGGAGATGGGACACTTCTTCAAACACCAAACGACTGTAAATGTTTGAGCTTGAAAAGCATTTTGAAAGCAAAAGAAAGTGGAATCGCTTCAAGTGCTATCACAAACTCCCTTTTAGATGAAAAAAAAATGGTTCGTGACTTACTACTGATTTCCTGTGAACATGTTTATTGGCTGAAAGTTTTACCCGATATTATGACAGAATATCAAAATTGTGGGTTCTTCTACCTGATGACTCTTCGTGTTGCACCAATTTCATGGGTCATATGGCAAGATATTTTTTTTTTCTGATTGGATGAATAAAACATCTTATAAAAGAAAAAAACAAACAACACTGGTGAATGAGGTGCTTCTGGCACAAACACTTGGAGAACTGCTCATTCATTCTTAAAATTCATGCCACTTTCCCACACAAGGGTTGTCACATACTTGGCAGTGGTCCAAATAGCATAAAACATAATCTAGGAATAAAAGCAACTGAATGCAGGTCTTTTAGCTGCAAAACATCTACAGATCAGATTCTGAAAAAATATATTTTCATCCATTTCTATTAACAGTGTTTGCCGTAAAACAAAACCTACTTACACAGATGGCTGTGTGTTAGTCCTTCTGGGATTTTATTTTATTTTTTTTAACCCTTAGCTCCTGCGTTTTATCTTCTTTTGTGGGTTTGAGTCAGACCATCCGTGTTATTTTCATAGCGCTGTTTGTGTTCTAATTAAGCAATAAGGAGCAGAACCCATCCTGGGGATTAGGAGTGACTTGGAGTGTTGATGCAAAGCTGAGAGCCATTAGCAACACCTGGCCATTAATTCCCCAGGAGATGCTAGTGCCATACTCATCAGGGCTGTTTCTAACAATCCTTGCTGCTTTTTTAATGGGGAAAAAAGATTTTTTTTTTTTTACTTTTGGAAAGTACCAGAGGGCAGGCGAAATTACTATGGTTTACCATTGAGGAGATGACAAGAATAAAGGGAATATGGATGACTACAAGGCTGTCTATAGGAAAATATTTTCTTATTTGTTAGCCCCTGCACACATTCCCACAGCAAGTAGCTATTCAAAATACAAATCTGAGAGAAGATGTTAGGAGATATCTTTAGAGCTCCCACCTTCCAATAAACAAAATTTCCTTAGATGAACGAAGCTGACTTTCAAATGGCCCAATGCTTGGTGTTTATCAATTTTTAAATCACTCCCATGACTGTTGCTTGATAACCATATAGAATAATGATACGAAAAGCGTATCCAATTAACATATTTATGCTTTACTTGTCTGGTAGGGAATGGTGGCTATACCCATCTGAGCACTTTTGCATTCCTGCTGGAAATACATTAACCGTTCCCATGCTTCCCCCTCTCTCCTCCATGCTATTACGGCACCTTCATCCGAGACTGCCTTGTGTCGCTTCTGTGAGAACACTTTCACTAAATTCTTACAGGATATTAATGGACATTCATGTATAGTATTGCCATATGAATGTTTCAATGACCTAGATAAATGTGCATAATTTCCTTTGTGTGTAATGGGCATGAGTGTTTAATTATGACAAGTTGTGACTTTTGTAGTTTATCTCAGACCCCCAGGGGAGCCCTTGAAAATGAAATTTCCTATTCCCTGGTATGCAGCAATTTTACAACAACCTTATTCTAGGATATCATAATCCATGCTGCTTCCTCCTTTTTCCTCCACTTAGTGTATACAGAAGAGTACAAACATTGAAACTGGAGTTTGTGTGAGATAGTGGGTTTGTACAGAAAGCAGAAGGTTGCTATGAAAAGAAAGATTTAATGTGAAATAGGCTGCAAGACAGCAATCAGGATGATTTTTTGTACAAGTCACTTAAATTACTGGCCACACATTAATTCTGAGGTTAACTCCGTTGGTTAAACTAATCACTATTAATCAATGAAGCTGTTAATCAAATTGCTGAGAGCACGGGAGCGAGTAAATTGGACAGTCAGATAATCTCTTGGGCTGACCAAAGATGCAGAAAAGTTTGCATTCTCCTCAGAAAAATGAGCAATGAGCTAACGAGTTTGCATGCTGTGTGCAAACGCTGTCTGCTTGCAACGGCATTAAACCCTGCTATGCCTTAGGGTTTTTTGGAGGTCTTTTCACCCTTCTCCTGCCTTTCTGCCAAATGCACGCTTTTGCCCCACACTTGCACCCTCTCTCTCTCACACACATATACACGCGCAAGCGAGGATGGAAAAGGCTCGCAATGGAGAGGTTTCAAGTGGAGGATTGATGGCCGGTGATTGTGAAGCCAAATCGCTCGCTGTACTTGCTTTGCACTACACGATTTCCTGCTGTTGTTTCTAGTTACAGTAGATAATAAAAACTGTTACAAAACCCTCTTAACAAGAAAACAAAACACAGATGGCATGTTGAATGTAAAGCATCTGCGGACGGCAATCGACTCTGGCCTCAAAAGCTGTTTTGTTCCATCCTGCTTTTCTTGAGAAAGTGGGAAGGGGACAGCAGGAAACGCTGCGCGAGTTGCTGGAGTGAACTTTGCCAGCTACCAAGAAACTAACCCTGTGCTGGGAAGTAACTGGGTCTGCGGGGGAATCGTGGCTTTCAGGAACGCTTGGGGCTAATGCATAGTGCTATTATCCTCTTATCTCTTGAGGCCTTGGCTGGGAGAGCCATCTCTAAGATGTTTGTTCCTCAGATTGATAGCCAACTATTTGAGGGCCTGCATGGATACTTCTAAAAGAAAGAAAATGTGGTTATTATTTGTGCTATAAATTCTGAAAATGGAATAATAGTCAAGGCTTAAAGAGCAGATGATGCCGTACAGAAAACTTTTAAAAACATCCCGTTGAGAAATATTTATGTCTTGCATCATATTTTTAAGTCTTTCTCCTCCTTTGTTCTTTGGTAATACAGATAGCGAACCAAATCTGGAAATCAATTACACAGCGTATGTTTGGCATAACTTCACTGACCCCTTTTGTGTTCGTTAGCCTGTCTTTACAGCCCAGCGCCACAGAGATCAGCCGGGTTCAGTTTCAATGCGAAGGTCCCCGCAATGAATGCATTCATCTATTCCCAGGGGCCAGCCTTGGAGAGTGCTACCTGCTGGGGGAATATTACCCATTTGTTTGTGCGAACACGAAAACAGATAATGACAGATAACAAAACGGCTATGCCCTTGTCCTTGTTGGCAAGTGAGAAGCAATGGAGCGTATCGCGGGGAAGATTTACGCCAAGATGGTTTGGTCTTATTCCCTGGCGTGAGCTGATGCAGGCCATGCGGGCTGCTGCGATTTATGCCGACTGCTGAGGCCTCCTTTTCCAGCAGCCATGAATTTCACTCCGCAAGAGAGCAGCTTCCACATTTGCTGTGTTGGGTGTCCTCAGGCCTCCAGGGTCTAGACAGAAATGAGTTACTGATGGTATGCATCAGTGTCTGAATTTGGACACATATTTAGGTGGCTCTTTCTGGCTCTCTTCCTCCATGGGGGCTGCCAGTGTTGGCCTCATGTGGTCCAGAGTCTGCTCAGCAACAGCAATATGAATCAGAGTGGACTGAAATCCGTGTGACAAACCATAGGCTCAGCATCACATATTTCTTTGTTTCTGCTGACAGAAGCTATTCCTCTGTCACCAGACATATCCTGAATGCACCACCATGTCTTGGAGCGGCTTACCATGTGACAGGGGACAACTTGATGGCAAACAGATTGAATGCAAGTCAGAAGGATGTTTTTGAAGTGGCTTTGAAGCTGGCATGGGGTTTGCTTGACTTGTTTGGGTACAAAAAATTCATGGCAGGTATATGGCAATGCCCTGGGCACAGCAGGAGAGTGAGTGGATTCCATATTTTGTCAAGGACAGCTGATGCTTGACTGGCTTTGTGTGTCTGGAACAGCATCAGCCTAGAGTTCACAGTTATTTTGAAGATGGGGATTTTATCGTAATCCACTCTCTTACTCACTGCAGTGTTACTCACTACTTCCAATGACTCCAAAATATCAGAGTTGGGTGCAGATGTGGGGAATGCCTTAGGCCCTGTTGTTTGAACATCATGTGTGGTTTTTGAGAAGCAGAAGGGATCTGAGTATGGAAGACGCTCGTCACTGTTCTGTTGCCCTTGCCTGAAGGTGCCGCTTACCAACAGCTTCAATGATAATGGCATTCCTGACAGTCACAGTAGCCTCCCATTCACCAAGAGGCCAAGCAAGGGTGTCATCTGCCAGAGGGAACCTCTGAGGAGCTGCGTGGAAAGTCATTACAGCAGCAGCTGAGCAGTGCCACGAAATCCAGCAAGAGCCTGTGACTCCTCTTAACCACGTCCTGTGTAACCCTGTTTCGCTGAAGTAGCTAACCCAGACGGGCAAGTGGATTGTGCTTGGGAAAATTTGCTCCTGTCAGTTTGTAGCAGGGCTCGCACCCACTGGCAGCTCTTTGAACCCTGTCCGGAGTGTCACAGAAACTGGTAGTCACAGAAACTAGCAGGGAAATGGCCATGGGACATTCAGTGAGGGCTGTGGCATACATGTCTAACATGGTTCGTTAGTAACTCCCAGCTTCTCTGCTGAGATAGAGGTCTGTTGCAAGGTGGTTCTTGCCCCTGTATGTGTGAGAAGGTGTTGTGCTTTGCTGATGACCAGTGGCTGGTGTGGGAACAGCTGTCTGAGAGTCCCACAGCGGTGCTGCAGAGAGGCACGGATGCAAGTTAGGAGCAGCAGATAGCAGCGTGAACAAGGTTCGGTCCGTTTGTCCTCTGAGCACTGGGAATTTCCCCGTGAGATGGCATGTGCCACAACAGGGAGCACTACAACAGCACTGATCCCTTGCACCTGAAAGGGTGGTTGCAGGCTCCCAGGAATATCAGGCTAAGGACAAACCAGGCCCTCTCTGATGCCCCAGCACTTCCCACAGGGTGCGTGTTGTCAGAAAATCTTCATGTTTGCTGGGGGCTTTAATGGCATATGCAGAGAAGCAGAAAGGTTAGCGAAGGCTTCATCTGCTCTGGGAGTTGAGTTTGGAGATGGGGTGAGCACAGCTTAGTTTGTGATGAGCTACGAAAGAGGAGAGGGAGGTTTTGGTCTTTCTTCAGCAAGGCAAGCCTGGGGCAGAAAAGGTCGCTGGAGAGTCCAGAGCCTGTCCGTGCAGCATCCAGGTCCGTGCCTGCGCAGGGACCTCTTGGGAGCGGTGGAGCACACAGAGCAGCCTTCTGTCATTCTGGATATTTTCTCTCTGCCGCTGACACCTCGACTCTGAAAAACATTTCAGACACAGCTTCTTTGACGCTGTATGTACAGTTTGCATTGCTCTGCTTAGTCTTATCAAAAAGGTGTTTGCAGAATTCAAAAACATTATGAGGGAGCATGGACCTGTGGCATTTATTCTTCATGAGGCCAGACAGTGGCTTAAAGCCTCACCTGTCCCTCAGGAGGCAGGTACCACTTTCTCCTCCTCCTCGTCTGCTTCTCCAGGCTGCCAAGAACCTGGCCTGTTCCTTGGGATTACCCAGTGCCATTAGACGCATTGCCAGTTCTGCTCTCTTATATACTGATCTCATGGGCCCAGATCATAAAATTATAGTACTTACATTAAAAATGCAAAGGTTGGCGTGACCACAAAGCACTACATTTAGGACTGTAGACTAGACATATATATATGCATATATATATATACGTTTGTAAACAAAAACAGACATAGTATTTTGTGGCTTGTATTTTCAGCAGCTTGCCCCACAAAATCAGAGATGGCAGATGGCTGGCTTCTCAGCAGGATAAGAATTAGGATTTTGTGGGGTTAGCTGTTCCTTGACACACACTCTGTTCAGTTTAATGCTAATTTTGATAGCTTTTTAAACCTGGGGTATTTTATGTTCTTTGCTTTCAAAAGCTTCACGTCTGTGCGGTGTGTGTGTTTGACGAGGATAGCAGCATAGGCTAAGGAAGAAAATGATAGTGTGTGAACACGCATTACCCTCTCGGCAGGGAAATGACTTGCCCCTGAGGGTCATGTCGGCCTTAGGCATTTAGAGAGTGAGATACCTGGAAATTTCACATTGGAGGGCTACAGAGACCAGGAGGGATAACTGGAAGGGGCTGGATGCCTAGACGTGGGCTGGGAAGCAGACGGTTGAGGACTAGCACTAAGCAGACCTGTCTGCTGCAGAGGGGGGTGAAGGACGTGGGGGGGACACCCCTCCTCCCCCATCTTCGGAAGGCTGTGATTGCCTCTGTAAGGAGCTATGGGTCTAAACACTCTGAATATTTCACTGGGGACTACATTTTACTTAACTGAGCGGAAAATAAAAATTACATGGGTATGGAGGCTTTACATCAATGCGGAGATGGGGGAGTGTGTGTGTCATGTGCTTCTTAAAAAAACAAAAGCCAGTGGTCCCACTGCTACATCCACTACTCAGGGTGTAAAATATTGGCATGCATTGCAATCAGCTCGAGCTAGACATGTCAGCATGACTTTGAAGTTCTGTTTGATTCCCTTATAAAGTATTTAAGCCCATTCTGGCTTGAAGCTAATTCCTTTTCTCTTAATTGCTGCTCGCATAATAGGAAGCCAAAAAATAAGCGAAGAACAGCACAACAGGTTCTGTGGTAGAGGTGCACCACGTTTTCCCCCAGAGATGACTGGACTGAGGGTCTGATGTGCTTTGCTGACACGGGAATAGTGGCATTTGGATAGCAAAGCTATAGGACCTATTTGTCAGCAAGACTGTGTACTTCTTCAGAGGATCATGGCATAGCTGAGGTTTGACAGCACCTCTGGAGCTTGTCTAGCCCTATCCTCTTGTTTAAATGTCTTTTTTGATACTAGGTGTGTATTTCTCACCTTTCAGGGCTTTAAGCTCTAGCAATACATGAACTGAGAGGGAGACAAGAAAGACATCCCCACCTCCAATTTGCAAAATACATTAATTTTCCTTTCTTTCTACCAGAAGGACAAGAAACAGACAGAACCCATTTTGTACTCTGAAAAACTTATTATGTCCTAAGGGTTCCTCTGAGGGTGAAATTCTAGCCATTCCTTAAAATATTGTAAACCGTACGTGTTCCCAGTAAACTGTATGCAGCGAATCGTATTCAGTGCATGAAAGAGGAGAGCAGCGCCGCACTGAAGACAGGGGGCAGAACTGTCTCTCTGCTCCAGACTCTGTTATACAAACACTGCCTCTTTTTTCCAGTTCTTGCCTGGATAATAATGTCCTACATAAGTGGCTCCTTAAGGTGCTGCTACAGCTGTTCTCAAATAATGACCATGCATTGTACGGAGGCGTCTGAGAGCTGGCATTAAGGAAGGACCACCCCGACCATTGGTGGGGTGGCTCTGCAAGGAGGCTGCATTAACATTGCTGGGGGGCTCTGAGTGCTCAAATGCCCGACTGCTGCGATCTTCAATGAAACGTGCTGGCGTTGTATTAAGAGGGCTCTGGATTTTTTACATTTCATCTACCTTATCTGTTTGAACACCAAATATACCTTTCATCACATCCTCTTGCACTCAGACTGTCATGATCCGTTTTCCACTGTGTGCCTCCAGATGGTTTTCACAGGTTAGATTTCTCCCGCTGATTTTTTTTCAATACAAAGATGTCACTGTTTACTTTAGGCACTATGAGTGCTTAACCGGGATATTATTTTCTGCTGAAAGTTTTACTTCCCTAATCATGATGAGTGACTTTCACAGACACATCCTCAGCCACTGAATCGTGGCTCAGAAGCTTGGCGGTTGCCTCCGTCCCTCTGAAATATGCAGTCTGCCATGGCTGCTCGTGGAGACTTCATGGTCCTCTGGGATGTCTGCAGACCCCGTTCCTCCCCCCGTCTGAAGCTTCACAGCAGGTGAGGGACAACCTCTCTTGGCACGCAGCTTGAGCTCCTCACTGCATATTCTCAGTATCACAGGGCCTGCCAATTGCCCACCCACTCGTGTCTCTGCATCAAAACCTGGGGGGTTTGGTGATGTGCTGCTGGTGGTGCGGGAAGCTTGGCAGCTCTGCCTCCCTCAGCTGAAACCCAGCAGGGAGCATGTCTGAGGACAGGGTGATTGTTCCACTTGTGTCCTCCTGTTCCATTAAGTAGTTACTGAAATGTATGATGCATTCAGCTTTTTTCATATTACCCTCCATAATTGTATTAATAAAAGGTATTTACCCTTCATTATTTTCATTCTCCAGAGGATTACCAAAGACAGGATATAATTAATCCAGATGCTCATATGAATCCACGGAGGTTGTGTGCAACAGCCACTGTCTTTACTAAAAGTAATTGCACACATTCACCACAGTCCAACCTCTGTGGCATTTTAAGAGGAGCATGTCTAATTCATGAAAGGGAAGAATTGGTTATTATCTGTATTATGTGTAGCACTCTGGCTTAATTAAGAGTGTTAAAGAAAGATAAAAGGTAGGAGAGAAATGCCAGAAGATGAAATGATTTGCCCAAGGTCACAGAATGGAGATTAGCACCTGGGTCTTTAGAGTCCCAGCCTAGCGTTCAGCCCATTAGATCAGATGGCCTCCCAAATCACCCTTCTCAAAGATCAGATACTTTGAGCACCCATGTCAGCATCCCAAGGAGAAAAACAAAAATGTCTGAGCGCAGTCTAATAAAAACATAGCAATGTGCAAGGCATCACTGGTATTCATTAAAAAGAATATTTATTGAGAAGCAATGTTAAAAAGGAAACCTTCGTGCTTTAAAGCAGTCAAGGCAATGAAAGCTTCCACCTTGCTTCAATTTGGAACACATATTTTTTTAAAACTAATCAATTAGATCATGCTCCTGATTTAGAGTACTGATGCTTTCAGCTACATTTCTGAGCCAGGATCAGGCTTTCTAGGATTCACAGCTTCTAAAATAAAAATAATTGCTTTCCGAGGAATGTAAAGTGCTAAGGAAGTAACCACTTACCAACCTATTCATCCGGGAGCAGTTTAAGGAGCAACTTTACATCTCCGGGCATCTGCAAGATAAAAAAAGATACAGCTCATTAGCAGACAACAACGTTAACACTCAGGTTACAGCTGAAAGGAAAAAGCAAACTTCTTGGGTGTTTCAGTAAGAATGGTGGTTTGAGTGTCACCCCTTCTGAGCAGCTCTTGTCCAAACAAGTCCCTTGTCTGTGTCCTCTGCCCAAGCCACCTCTCCCAGTCTTCCAGAAGACCCCGGCTCACTGAAGCAGCCAGTGCCTCTGCCTCTTCTCCTCCACCTCTGCCCCCATGGGCGATGCCGAGGGGCTGTTGGAAAGATTAGACCCGAGTCTGTGGCCAGCTCCTGCATCCCTCTAAAACAACATGGTGAAGGAAGCAATTGAGGGATGGAGCACTGGTCCCAATGTCAATCTCACCATGGGCAGTAACCTCTAAAATCTATAAAAAACCAAGCCTCTAGCCTCCAAATTAAAAAGGCAACAGCTAAAATAATGTTTCCATTAAAAGATCAGTGCCATTCTAAAGCATTCCCAAGGAAATCCAGATACAGGAACCATAGACTTTTCTGTTAGAAAATATTGTTTTGCTGAAACAAAAGATCTGGAGGTGAAATCTGCCACTTCTGGGATAGAATTTCTGCCCAAACCATGAAGGGTCAATGACCTGTGAGATTAAGGTCATTCCTTGCTGGTATGATGGAGTGAGTGACAGACTGTACCAAAGCCAACCTAAACTGGCTAATCCAGAGTATCTGTAGAGACACCAGATACGGTTTGGTTTGAAACTGTCACATAGACCTGTGTGAGATGGATATTTAAACTCCCATTTGCGTCGCTGGTGATCCAAGGCTTGGTACAGTTGCCTAAACCATGGGTTTCTAAAGCCATTTGTGGTATCGTAAGTTGTCTGAGACATCCGTGTGAGACTGGCAACACACCTGTGGGTGACCTGTGCCCTTCTGGACCACCAGCAGGGGTCCTGCTGTCCCTGTGGCAGCTCCACTGATGATAAACAGGAATGCTTAGATAAGAGTGGAGACTTTTGCTGCCTTTCAGACGCGTTGATGCGGACGCTTGAAGTTAGACCACCTCGGTCTGCAATGCTGCTGTGGGCACACCTCCCCCCTCAAACACAAGCCCGTTTGATGTGCCTCTCTTGGCAAGCCCTGCTGCCCAGCAGCTTGGGTGCAGCTTTCTATTGACACAGCTGTAAAACCCGACCGTTCTGGCAGCGAGGTAGATCCTGTTGGGCTGGGGCTCCCCGCCCCACATTTCGTGGCACAGTATAGATGCGTCCTTTGTTCCAAGCCTCTTGTTTGAATCAAGTGAAGCAAGGCCCTGAACTTTGGGCTCCCTTATCCCCGGCGCTACCCACGCTCTCACATCATTGTTTCTGCAGGCTCTCTGGAGAGGGAAGTCACCTCTGGCACTCAGTGGGTATGATCCTAAACCTTGCTGGCCACTTCTGCAGTGAACATCTGGCCTGTGGCTCCATCCCGAGGTGCTGTGTGCCATCTCAGTGGGATGGGTTGGTCTGTCTTAAGCCTCTGGAGTCTGTGGAAAGGATCTATTAGAATTTATCAGGCTGTGGAACTCCATCAGGTTTTTAATTGGAAATGCAAAAGAAAGCACAAATGACAGGATTCACGTTGCCTGATTTTAGTGGGTGTCTAGTGTAAGTGACTGCCAAGGCACTTTATACCATGTGGGAAGATAAGTGCCTCCAGTGGTTAAATCATAACATTTCTCTCTCCCTTACATTATTTTTTATGCTTAACTGTCTATCTATTTCAGGGGAGGGGAAGGGATGGGGTGATGGGAAAGTTCATTTGAAACAGACGTCTCATATCTAATGGGCTGGGTAAGCTAATTCCCTGCCCTGCTATAGCAGCAAGCCTGCGGCTTTTCCATCTAATGCCTCACTGCCACAGCGCGAGTGAAGGCTGCCCTTGAGCCTGCTAAAGCCAAACTGCTCAGTACACTGAACAGCCTGCACTTCACGATCCTGATCTTGTATGATCAGGATTCAATTCTCATTAAACTTACTGCTCACTTGACTTAATAGGAGACAGGTTTGGGTCCTAGAAGACTGTGTTATAAAACTGTACTTCAGAGCTTGCCTCTGGTTTTGAGTACTCAGTGAATATCTTTTTTCTAAAAGAGTGGATTGATTTTAAAATCCAAAACAAAGAAATATTAATTTGAAATTAAATGGGTCAAGCTGAACACTCTGGGGATTATGCTGACCTTGAGAAGGTGATCACAGAATCACAGGGTTNTAATAAAGGAAATGCACTTTTCCTAAAAAAACTGGGACACTTGCACACAAGACTTGTTTTGTAACTTCTGCACTTCCCAAAAGATGTATACCCGCTTCATGATGTTCGTTGCAGCTCCCATCTCAGATCCACATACACTCAATTTTTTATATTCTTATAAGGTCCAAGGTTTCCTAACTCAGCAGAAACTGGCCTAGATAACCCTAGAGGCTCTCCTCAGTGCCAATTTTTTAAATGCAGCTCTTTAAGAAAAATCCATCAGAGTCAAAATGTTGTAAGCAATTAGAAATTATGGTAGATACACACTTCACCACTATTGAGATTGCCTAGGACTTTACTTTTCCCCAGATGGGCTTGTGAGATTCTCTGCCAAGGGGTCATTGTATTCCTTTTGTCTCCTGGTTTAGTTTTTCATGCCCTTCTATTTCCAGCATTAATTTCTTCAAGCGTTTGAAATGGGCTTCACAAGACAAGCAAATGTTTGTGTTTTGCGGAGTCCCATAGTATCATGAAGTACCTCAGCCACCCAGACAGTAACCAGTGGGCACCTAATGGCATCCTTCAGCCACGAACCAGGTACCAGACTCTTTCGGCAAGGTGAGCTAAAGGATCCTAAAAAGAAACACTTCAGAGTTACGGAACAGGCAGACAGACATGCACTGAACACAACAAAAAAATTGTTTCCTCCAGCCAGCACACATGTTTGTGTCAGAGAGGGAGATGGGTGACTACTCTGTGCCTTGCTCAGCCCTGACCTTTCTGGTGGTGTGGAGCTGGGTGTGCACACTGGATCAGACAATCTGCCTCTGAAGAGAGAGTCTCACATCCAAAATAGCCAAGAGCCCTAAAAGTGGGAGCATATACACTCGTAAGAATACTAGGAAGACATGGACTAAAAGGTGTCCTTGAAAAGGGGATACATATCTGGCTAGAAAACTTACTTTAAATCTGTCTCTAGCAATGGGAACTTCAGGTAAAGAAAGACACAGATGCGTTACAGAGAACAAAAAAGGACAAGAAAAGAAAGCTGTGAGACATCTGGGAAATACAGCATGAGTGAGTGAGTGTGTGGGTGGGTGGGTGGATGGATGGATGGGTGAAGGGATGGATGGATGGAGGGATGAGCGGGAGGGAATGAAGGAGGAAGGATGGATGGGAGGGAGGCATTGAGTTGTTTGTTTTCTGAAGGGGAATACTGAAGGGAAGACAGGGATCTCAAGAGTGCCTTAAAATGTGTATAAACTTGCTACAAGTAGGCTGTTGCTCATTTCTTCATCATGACCGAAGGCAAGACAAGAAATTATCAGCTTAAATTGCAACACGAGAGATTTAGGTTAAATGTAATGATTGTTAAGAATTGGCATGGGCTACTGAGACTGACTGTGGAGTGTTTTAAGGCTATACGAGATACACATCTCTCAGTAATGGATGCTCACTCCTGCCTGAGGACAGGAGGATGGATTAAAATTAGCTGACCTCCTGAGGTTTAAGTCAAGCCTACGTTTGTATGATTCTACAAAATCAAAACCAGGCAGTTTCCAAAAGAGATCTCATCTCAACCCAGCATCTCTGAGGATGCTTGCTATTCCACTGTTGCTATTGGTTTGCAATATTTTAGGCTAATTAGTTGCATCTGCAATTATTTATACAAGTTAAGTAAGCACACACAGTGGCACATGACAGGGATTTTTTTCATTGTAGTCTTTGTTTTAAGCCAATCAATTAATTTGGCATCTAATCTCTGTTCCCCTTCTTCCCTGGGATTAGTTTAAATATTTGAACATGTTAATAAAGAATTTGAAATAAAAGCTAGAACACACATTTTGTTATCAATCTCTTTGTTTTGCAGAAACGTACTTTGACATTTTGTCAGTTATTAAACAGCTTTTCCCAGGTACTTTCTCTACTGCAGTATTAAAGGCGAGGTCTTGTTGAAATAAGAAAAAATTACACAGAAGTATGGAAATCCACTGCATTTCAGGATAAAGCCCCTGCTTCAGAATGGAACTCAGATTTTCTTTCCAAAAGATATGTTGCTTTTTTCTTGAACAGTAAAACTCATTTCTTCTGCAGCCTTGGGGATGTACAGAGGATTTTTCCAGAAGAGTTTATAGAAATGGTTACAGAGGACACTGTTTTTTAACAATTTGTTTTTGTTTAGTTTTTAAGGAGTGCGTTTCTCAGGTTCAAGAAGTCCGCAGCTCAGATAATGAAAAGTAATTAAATCATAACCCATGATTTGATAACTATAACCTGATAATCTCTAGGAAATGCAAAAATGCACTCAATATGTGTTCTCACGTGACGGTTCCTGGAGTGTTACAGATCCAGGAGCAGCAGTCTTGCTAAAAATAAATAAAAATATCTAAAAGCCCTACAAGGTGCAGTGAGATATTATTGACATTAAATTCACTGGAAAATACATCATGATAGAATGATTGAATGCTTTCTACTGGAATTGAGGGCACTGCTTGCAAACCCAGCAATATTTTCAGTAATTGCTCTTCCATCGCATCTCATCAGTGTCTCTATTCTGTAGGCACCAAGCGTGTAAGTGTCAGACCATTGCAACTACCTACTTGGAGCTCGAGCCAGCAAGTACATGTGAGCATCTGAAATTCAGATACTCCTTGCCCTTTTCTTCTGGTAGGGCCTTTCATTCAAAATCCTCTAAGGTCCTTCTGTTTCTGGCTTTAATGGCGCTGAGGGACGGAAGGCAGTTTGGGCTGAAGGTGATGAAATGTATGTGTGCACACCTTGGTGTCTGCCTGGGCATGAGTTTTCTGCACTCCCATTGCAGATGGGGGCAGTCCAAGGTGGGAAGAAGTTTGGCAAACATGGCTGTCCCTTGCCCTTTGAGATGCCTGAGGTCCAGCCCTGGCCTCCAGCTGCCACTCCAGAAAGGCATCCTTGGCCATGTCTCATATGTCAGCCCCATATGAACACCCTGGACATCACAGGGAGTCCCAGACAGCTCAAGGTATTCAAATTTAGACACTAGAGTATAATTTGGAGAGGAGATAATCTAAACCGCCCATCACTGTCTAGTGTGGGATGGGGCACATTACTCCCTACTCTCCACTGACTGGCTCTCCACTGATGAAAATGGAAATTTAAGCACCCAGCTCTGACGTGGAGGCCTTAACCTGGACCAGAATCCCAGCTGTGCCTCGGAAATGTCCCTGTGCCTGTGTGAGCCCTCAAAGACAATTGCTATCGCTTCTGAGATTACCCCAGCAACTCCCTCCTGTTCCTCCAGCAGCGCTCATCAGCCCCTGCTGCTCTGCTGACTGGAGGACATCTCAGTGATCTAAATGTTCTTCAGCATTGGTTGGTTTTTTTTAATACAGGCAGATTTTTTTCCGCTGATTGTCTTCCAAAGAAGCAGGAGCCTGGTTATGACTGGCACACAAATAACAAAAGGAAGCCTTTTGAAATGAAAATTAAAGACAAGACAGTTACATGTCCACAGCTTTTCTTTTTTTTTTTTTTTAAATTAATTCTAGCTAAGTTTCCAGGATGTCTTTCCACACTCCTCCGGCCATTTGGTTTTGCTTCCTAAAAAGCTCTGTGTTGTTTCTCTTCATTATTTAGCAGTTGCTGTTTTCCAGAACAGAACGGCTGTGCTTCAGGTTTTGGCAGGAACAGCCCCTTTTTCTACGCTTCGTGCTGTTTGCGAAATGCTTTGGGAAACTCTCCACTGAAAGGCATTGTGAAAATGCAAGCTTATTATTCTTGCAGCAGGGAATAACAGGTTCGGCTGTCGGCTCACTCTGTGAGCAGGTGCCAAAATCCTGCCGGGAAATACTGATGGATTTTGCTGATTCATTGCGGCAGATGGGATGTGTTAGCCGGGCTCTGCGCACCGGGGAGGGGGGGTGCAGGGGGCTGCCTCGGCTCGGCTCTGGGGTCTTGGCCTGGAAGTGGGAAAGTGAGCAAGTCTCAGATTTATATTACAGTAGTGCATAAAGCGCAGGTTCTTAAAGCCCAGCCCCCAGGAAAGCGGATGGGTTTTGGCCTTCCTCTGGCACCTCGGAGCTCAGTTTCGAAGCAAGCTGAGAGAGCCATCTGCTTGCTGACTGCTACAGAGCTGAGCGGTGCTTGTCTCTCCTCCACCGCCCTGTAATTGTTTGTGGCATGCTGAGCTTATCCCACCTCTCCGCGGGAGTGCAAAGGACCTCGGGCCAAAGTTTAAAAGATTTGCAGGCGCTGTGCTCTGCAAAGCCCGAGTGGCTTGCTCGGGCGTCCTCGGCACGGTGTGGTGACAGTGGGCTGGCTGTCCTGGGGGCGGGTAAAGGATGCTGTGTGGCAAGGCTAGCTCTGAAGGCTGGGATCTTGAATGCATCAGGGCCTTATGGGCTAATGTGACCTCTGCAGGGCAAACGTGAAGAGGCAAGGGTGGCTTCGGTGCAGAGCGAGTGGCAAGTCGGACCCCAGCGCTGTTTGCCGTACCAGGGTTTGCCGTCTCTGTAAAGGCAGGACCCCTGCAAAGTCCTGATGGAGCTGGGTGTTTGCTGATGCACGTTCCTGCTCACCCTTCCACACACTTCTGTTGGGCTGGACGGCACGCGGTCAGCAAGCTCTGGAGGTGTAAGCCATGGGCTAAAGCAACAGTGAACTGTTGTACTCTGCTCTGTCAAACAGCCTGTGCTCAAAATTCCCAGGAACTGGGTGTGAGGAAAGGGGTGCCTCATAAATGCATCCAGAGATGTCATATCCCTTATTCCTGGATATGTGGAGAAAACAAGGTTTGACACAGGAACTCAGCTTCCGTGGTGTCCTGGGCCACGTGTAGCACTACAGGCTGTGCTGGGGGGGTGTGTGGGGCTGAATGCCTGCACTAGGGCTCCTGCTGTGTAACTCACTCCTGTAATGGATGGAAACAGTGAAAATTTTGTAGGGAGAGGGGTGTCAGCCTTGCCAGTGAAGCCAGAGCTGTCTCTAGGCAATGGGCACATGGGGTGAGAGCTCTGCAGGCACACGAGGTGCCCTCGCTGCTTCTGTGAGCCCCCTGCTCTTGCACCCGGGGCTGGCCAGCCGGCTGCCAGGGCTAGTGCCCAGCACTGCAGGGCATGCCAGCACACACACCTCTGCCTGGTGTGACTGACCCCAGAAAGGACCCATGCACACAGGGGAGACGTTTCACCGCATTCCCCAAGAGCCACCCCCTTCTTTTGCCCTGAGGAGAGCCACTTCTCTCATGCAACGTGTCCCTGGGGCCCCGTCTGGCCCCACTCCTGCTCCTCTGTCAGGATGAACCAGAGGGTGCTGAGACCTGCGGCTGGGGTTGGCTGAACTGGGGGTGCCCGGCGAGCAGGGGCAGTTGGGCTGGGGGACAGCAGGGACCCTTCAGCCCTACAGCTGTTTCTGTCCTGCCTGGGTGGCCCTGGCTGCTTCTGCCTCTCCTTTTTTTCTTCCTTTCCTAAGCATTCCTGATCCTTCCTCTTATGAATAGCCCTCCAGTCCCAACCAAGGAGGACATTCTCTCAGGGGAGGTGTTGTGCTCCCCCAGCACTGTGCAGCTCCCCTTTGCCTGCAGGGCCACCGGCAGGCTTTGGGCTGCAAAAACGCCCAGGAAAGTGGCTGGTACCTCTGCTGTGGATGTGTAGTTCAGACCCAAAAGTGACTCCAAGCAAAAGGACCTGGGACCCCATGGAAATGCATCCTGGGGACACCAGGGGGGCTCAGGTGACAATTGAGCAGCAGACCTGAAAATGTCACCGTGTCTCCAGAGTGCTGTGAAAGGCTGTCAGCACCTTTCCTAAGGAGTGGGGAAGGGAGAGGTCCAATGTTTCCTCCTCCTGTGTTGTTGAACTGCTAGTGAAACTGATGGTTTGCCCCTAGGTCCTGTCACTCCTTCTGTTGGCCTCCCAGGGGAGGACAGCTTTGGGTACCCCTTGCTGCCACCCAAACTGCCCCAGGAGCAGAGTGCTCTGCCACTGGCTTCAGTGTCAGCCAGTGCCCCTTCTTGGCACAGGGAGTGAGTGTGACTTATAAGGGCTGCTCCGCCCAGAGCAGATTAGCCTCAGAGGATTATTGAGCTGCCCACACCAGGGCTTGAAACGCTTCTTGGAGACTTGCTGCCTAACAGGTTAGCAAGGGGAGCAGGAGACAGAGGGTGGCAAGCGTGCCGCCATTAGGAATTGCATCCTACCTTATTAGTCAGCATTGTTGAAAGTACTTTGAAAATTAATATAAAAGAGAGAGGGAGAAAAAAAAGAAAGCTGTAGAAAGCAGTTTAAAGGATCTCCCTTAGTGTCGTATTTCTGGACTCAAGGCACTCTTTCCAAGGGAGGCTGTTACAGTTTAAAAAAAAAAAAAACCCTTTGATTTTAGCAGTAAGATTATTACCTCCATCTCTCAATTCATGCTGAAGAGAGAATCTGCGTTACTAACATTAATGTAACCAGACAGAAATAAACCTACCAAAGGTGATAAGCATTCATTGGCAATCCTACAAAAATGGGTTTTCCTTACATTTGTTATGTTTGCCGTTTTTCAAAGGAAAAGTTGTAACACAGAAACATCCAGTTATCCCTCCAAAGTGTCCCATGCGTGTCTCAGCTGTGCGCTTGCTGTTCAAGTCTCCTTTGCCTGGCCATTCACTCTGCCCTGACTCTCCCTCCCATTTCCTCACGCAGATGGAGGAGCCAGCAACATTTCCACATCCTTGACTATTCCTCTTCTAGCAGCCATTTCCTCGTTTTTCTTCATAAGGAAGCACTTTTCTTGCTCTGTACTTCCATTAAGAAAATGTACAAGCCTAATAGTTACTAAAAAGAAAGTGACTAAAGCCATCCTAATGTTTTTATGGACTCATTAAAGGTCTTATTAATTTTTTTCCATATTGGAAAAAATCTAATTTTTTACTTGTGACATAATCAGGAGCGGTACCCGGGTTTTCAGGGGTGAAGCGTTCGCACGTTAACCTTTCCTTCTGCTTCCAGCAATCATTCTTGTGAACTTGCTGAACCACAAATCAAACCAGGCCTTTTAAAGCAGGCCCTTCTCCTCCCGACATCTGTTGTACCCTCCCTTTGCGCTGTGAAGCGTTTCTTTGTGCAGCTGAGCTGGGAACAAGGTGACTTGCGAAGAAGCTTCAGGCTAATGGCGCTTTAGTCCTTCCATTCCTGGGCTCCCCGTGTCCTGGGGCTCCCCTGTGCCACTATGAGTCTTCGCTATCGGGGCCATGACTCCACTCGCTGGGTGTTTTGGGACTGATTTCCAGCTGCCGCTCCTTTTTCGCTTGCCACTTTGCTTTGCCTCCTGCTTGCTCTTGGAAGGAGCTGGAAAGGGGCTCTGGGCTGTATTTGGGGTAGCCCTGAGGACCCCATGTGCCAGCCCAGCACCTTGATGGGAGAGCCACAGGTGAGGATGCTGTCAGCCTCACTGCCGGGATGTGGCCAGGGGACGGTCCCCACAGCCAGTCCCCACAGTCAGCCCCATCTTGCAGCACCAGGGATGGAGGGGAGCACCCACACGTTCCCTACCTGGGGGTGATAAGTGATGAGTAAACTTTTAATTGATTCGGTTACAACAGCCAGTGGCTAAAGTAAAGCAATAAAAACATAAAAGTGAGGATACAGCAAATGATTTACAGCATGACGTATCTGCTCGCCACTTAGCGTGTCTCCAGCACGAGCGGGCGGCATGGAGTGCGAATGCTAAGCACGGTGTTTCACAAAGCCCCCCAACCCTCCTGACAGCCCGGAGTGAGTTATTTCAGAAACGCGTGGCATGTCTGCCTGATCCGGATGCATCTCTTAGCAATGATACTTCACAAATCCCTGATTTATAGATTCACTTGCCAATGGAGGAAAAAAGTGTCAATCTATAAGCTGTTGTCATGGAAATAGTTGGGAAGTTCGATGTGCAAACATACGTAATTGGGATCAGAAAATACAAGTGGGCTCCTCTTGATTTTGCTTCTTGGAGTTTTCTAATCTGGAAATAAAGGTAGAGGCTACAGCAAAGCCTAAGGGAAATGCATCTCACTAGCCAAGGAAACCACATCCAACCTAATCCCAGGCATCCCCGTGAATCCGCTGTAGTGCAGCACTGCATTTTCTCTTGGATGTCCTCTCTCACCTGCTGATCATTAAAGTCTTGTGCTTTCTGTCCTGGGAACAAAATATCTTTTATAAAAAAATCCCACACAAGATGAAAAGTGAGACAAGGACAAGCAAAGATAAAATGAAGAATAAACGTTAGAGGACGTGAGCGCAGAGAAGTATATTCCACTTACACTATTAGGGAGGTTTTAATTTCCTGAAAACATTTTATATGCCAAGCAGGGACAGGGCTGGATGGCAATCGCATTATCAGGCCTCTTATCAACCTTGATTTTGCTCAGCCTTACCTGAATGGATTATTTTTTCAATAGTTCAGTAGCTAAATTTAAAAAAAAAAGAAAAATATAAATCACACCTTGGTTCAGGATAATATATTATGTGTTGTTTCAGTATTCCTCAATTCAGGTGATTTTTAGAATAAAAACATCCTCTCAAAATAATGCATTGAAATAATTTATTCTGAAACTGTCAAAACAAAATATCAAGGAAATATCAAAAACTTCTCACTCCTCCATTTTTCTCCATTTATCCATTCAATCTAACTCCAGTCAGTGCACAGCTCTCACTGGAAACTGAATTTTTCATTTGTTCTACTTACTATTCATCAAAACAAATCCTGTCTACTTCTATTGTAGTTATTTAATACTCACTGAGCTGCCGTTCTGCCGCTGCAGTGATAAATCTTTCATCCCCTTTTATGGCGGCTCCTTAGGGGCTAGCGAGATGCAAAAACTTTTTTTTTTTTTTTGAGGAGCAGTATGACGTGAACTTCTTGAGGGGTGCCAAGAGACGGAGGCTGAGGTGACTTAGGTGATGTTCACCTGGGAGCGCTGGGCAATAACAATGACCTTGGCAAGGCGTCACTGGGGGGACCGGCAGCATCGTCTGCCTGCCTCTCCTGGCACCCTGCAACAGCGGGGCTGGGGGATAGGATTTATGGCACTGGGGAGGGTTTTGCAGTGTGGGACACTTGGAGGTGATGTCCCAGGCACTCTTCTTCTGGCTGCAGCATTGTACCTAGGCCTGCTGGTAACAGCAGGGAGCTGGGAGAAACAGCGTGAGGGACCTTGAGTCACAGCCACGGGAGCAGGGGTATGAGTGATCCTGGTTTCAGTGTCTGCAAATCTGATGCGTATGACCAGGCTTGATTTTTGGGGATGCTCAGGTCCAGTGTCCTGTTTGCTATGGCACAGGCTGTATGCTATGGCACTGAGTACTTTCTCCTCAAAAACATAGCTTTCAGTGGCTGTCAGGAGCGTTGAATGCGGGGAAATGAGAGGCAGTCAGAGAGTTTGTGATGAAGAGCTAATCCTTGGGCAGTCAAAGTTTCAGTAACTGTGTCTAAAAACCAGAACAACTTCTGATCGTGTTTTTTTCCTGCTGGAAGATGTTGTTTTGTTTTTGTTTTCAAGGAAATGACTGTATTTGGACCATTTTCTCTGGGAAAGGTTTCAGGGGCCCTGTATGGTCCAACAGTGGGGACTGTGTAAGATCCTGGACCCCATTTTCAGATAATGGGCTGAGGATGCTGGGCCAAGGGTCACAGAGCTGGGCTGGGAACCAGTATGCAGCTGGATGCCCCCATTGCTGAAATGAAGAGGAATTTTTTTTTGTTAGGTTCTTTTGGTTGCAGAATATTTTAAGAAATATGGTCTGTACTGGAACACTGACATTTCCTGTAATAGAGAAATCTCTGTTTTGGTAAACATTACAGCTGGTCACTTAAAAATCTGGATCCCTGGGAAAAGCAGCTGGAGACCTAAATCACAGCCTCAGGAGCTTTTGTCTTTTGGTTGCTCTCCTCACTGGTGGGCTTTGGACACAAGTTGGGGGAGGAAAATGACATTTGGGCTCTTCCTTGCAAGGTGAAGGGGCAGGAATTCCTGCTGATTTTAAGTCGAATATCAAGTATGGACTTCTGGAAAGAGGAGCTTTCGGGTAGCCACACCCGCTGGGGTGGTTTTCATCCCTGCCAGGGGGGTGAACAGGTACCACCAGTCCCAAACACGGCACCAAAGCTAAATGGCCCTGCTAGATCAGATCCCCTGGGAAGCGGGCAGAAAGACCCACACACCTTTGTCTCCCTGGGTCACCCATCTCCCTGGGGAGGTTTGGCACTGGCACAGACCTGGGAGCACGGCTTCCTCCCAGTTTCTGTTGAACACTTCAGCTTTTCCACAGAAAGCTTTTAAATTGTAATGAAATCCACCGGGTTTCTTTGCGGTCAGTACGTTTGTACAGGGCTTAAGTAATCAATACATAGTTTTCACCAACTCTTCTTTTTCACACCCTTTTCTTCTTCCCCTTGTCCAGTCACTGCTGTGCCATCACCAACCCACAGCCTAACGGATTGCACTCCCTACCACCGTGATTTATGTCTAGGAGCAAACAAGGAAAAGAGAACCGCTCTTGAAAAGCTGTCCTTGAAGTCCTGGTCTACAATAGTTTCCCTTCTTTTTTTTTTTTTTTTTTTTTTAAGCGGGGATCAGAAAAACATAAATTGCAGTATATCTTCAAAGTGTTCAGGGGGTTGTTTGCCACATGACTCATATTGACTTTAATGGGAGTCACATGCTAAACTCCCATGCAACACTTGGAAAGTTTTAAAGTGCCACCGCTTTGCGCAAGAACCCCGAATGAAAAGCCACTTTTGTTTTCCTGCTCCACAGCACTGGCATTGTCCAAATCCCAGCCCTCCAGCGGGAACGTGCTGAGATCAGGGGGAAAAAAAAATCCCAGGCAGGGAGCCGGCACTGCTGCCAGGCAGCCCTGCCTCCTGCCTGACGGCTCTCCCCACCTGCCAGCGCGGCAGGCAGGTGAAATCAGTGCGGCATCAGTGCCTCAGAAGCCCTGCCAGAGTCCCCCGAAAAACAGGGGCAGGCTGAAGATGGGTCTGGCACCGCAATGTTTACGTTCCCTCTCCTGCTACTGGTGCCTGCCAGTTACTTCCTCTCTGTTTCGCAGGGTTACGTGTGTTTTCAGCGGCGTCTGTCTGTCCCCTGATAGTCCCCGCCAAAGCTTCTCATTATGGAGCCTTGAAGCCATTGCCGTTATCTTGCGTTTTAAAATATAGCTGCTAATGGGAAAGAATGGAGCGACTACAAAGAAAATTTCCTTGCAAAATAATAATAAAAAATGAGCTCGCCCATCAAGATGCAGGCAGGGTTTTTCTGTTTTGAACAAGAAAGGAGCAAAATCTCCTGCCCTTCCCCAACCTCCGCCCCTGAAGCAGGTCATGTATTAGCCTGCTGTCAGGTCAAATGGCTGAGCGTGATTTAGAGGGATAAAAACCATGTTAAAGCAAACTAAGAGCAGATTGTTCCAAGCGCACACGTGGCTAATCCTTGCCTAGGACCCGGCAGCCTGGGCACTGCCGATATGAGAATCTCTCCGGGTTCCTTTGAAGTATGGGCAAGTATATTAAAGCGGGAGGAAAGCACCGACTCCTTCAGGTGGTGATTTGTGTTTATTGGCTGTGATTTTTACGAGTTGGGGAAAGAGGTAGAAACGCCGGCGTATGGTAATTGAAATGTACGGGGTTGGGGTAAGAGACCGTTTCACGATCAAGGGAAGGTGACAAAGCCCTTTCAGGGGAGTGTTTTTCAGCCTTCACTGATGTTGCTGCATAAAGGGTCCCGGTGCTAATGCTACCTTTAATGGTGTAAGTGCAAAGCCGTGAATCATCCACCCGATGATTATAAATAGCAATACATCCTCGGCCACTCAGAGCCAGGACCCCGCAGCATTTTAAAACACTTTGCGATAAAAAGCCTTTCAGTGCTGCTGGTGGGATGAGGGATCTGTAGAGCTACCCTGGATTGCTTCGTTACCTTGGGGTGTTGCCTCATCCCAATTAGGGAGGGACGCAGAGGCCCTGCCGAATAACAGCTGGCTGATAGCTGTTTTCTTCTCCCTGCCGTTGTCAAGCTGGATTTGCTAGTGAGTTATGCACGCCTTGAGCCGGGAAAGAAAAAACACATGGGATGTAAATCCGGCAGTCAGGGACTCCAGTGAGGTTCCTCAGTGGTTTCAGAAAGCCATGTACGCAAGCAGGAGCTGCCGGATTGAGTCCCAGCAATACCCCCTCAGCACGAAGGTGACAGCAGTTCCGCAGTGGTTTTGCAAGAATGTGGCTAATTATTTTTTTGCCTGGAAACATTGCGTAGGTAGGATTGAGGATTTGGGGTATTTTTTCCAGTAGCCCAACTGGCATTATGTTTCTGCCGGACATCCAGAAATGGCATACAAAGGGGCAAATAAATCATCTCTGCGGTGCACGTGCAGGGAGCCCAGCGTGGCCGGGATGTTTATCACACAGGCACTCTCCTACCCTGCAGATGGCCTGTACAGATGCAGTAAATCAGCCCCATCCTGACGTGCCCGATGCAGCACATCTGGGCAGCGCATGCTGGGAAACCCAGCCCAGAAGCGCTCCCTTTCCCCGGGGGCCGCACACAGGCAGCCCCCCACACGCTGCTGGCCTCAACAGCCCTGCGTTCAGAGCCTCACCCTGCAGGGAAGATGAGAAGAGATTGGAAATATTCTTCCTCAGTCTTATTTTCCAGCTTCTTCATCCGTTTCCTCTCTCTTAACAAAGAGGGAGAGGGAGCAAGGTACTGCCGAAGGCTGGGAGCATCCCTGTGCTCAGCCCCGTCCCATGCTGCATCCCCCCAGTGAGAGCTGCAGGACCACCCCTCCCTGCTTGCCCCGTCCTCACCCCACTAAAGTTCAGAGAGAATGTCTTAAAATTATTATTTGACCTCTGTGCTGGAAAGGTGATCCCCTCACCACCCTGTGTGGAAGGAGGGCTGGCACAAAAGCTGTCTCATCTCGAGGCGTGTGTCTCAAATTCAAGACTTGGGAGGGGTTTGCACTGCACTCACTTTTTATTTTGCACTTATGCACTATGGCAAATGCCAGGGCATGAGCGATGCACCGGGGGTGCAAAGGCTGGAGGGGAGAGGCGTGCATTAGTTCCCCTGGGAGCTTCTCTGCACAGCCACCCAAGGCAGTGCCCTGAACCTAGGCAGGGCAGCTGCTGGCTTTCACCTCCATATGATGGCACAAATTATATAGATAAATATAAAAAATAATATNCCAGTGGGCCAGCAAGCACTTTGCTGCACCAGAAGCCCAGACGGGGCATCAAGATATCTCTTCAGTCCTATGGCCAAGCCTTCTGAAGGTACAGCTCAATGTGGGCAGCATTTGTCTGTACGCTTGGAGGGGTTTTTTTGTGTTTCTTGCTTTACATACTTTGCTGGGAAATAGTCTGCCTGACCTTGACAGCTGGCTGAAAAATTCGGTTGCATGGTTTCTTGGCACAACATGCAGATTTTGTTCTAAAGCAGGCTGTTTCATAAGAAACATTGACTATTGCCACCAAGTTTTTTGATAGGGAAATGTTGAGACATTGTGTTTTGAAAAACCATGACCATTTGTGGTCAATTGTCGGTCCTTTCGCCATGCTAACACCTCCTCTTACAAGGTGATTATTTTTAATACTAAAATATGTGAAATATGTAGATAGCCAAAACAAAATCATCAGTGGTCTCCATGGAAAATGGTTTGAATATTTTAAAAAATTCTATAGGCTATTTACAGTATTCATCTGTTTATTAGTTTTTAAAATTAAAATGTTATGTCCAAATTGTGCTCAAATAAAAAATGTCGGCATAACAGCCCAGTGAGGTCAAACTAAATCAGATGGTTGTGGCTTCTCTTTGCCTACTTCTGTTCTTCACTGTAGTTTAATAGCACGTGCTTCCAGGGCATCCCGTGTATCACTGCATATGTGTGACAAGAGTATAGGCATGGTTCTGTGTATGTACATTATCTCATCAGAAGTATAGCCAAATTTAGGAAATGAGACTTTATGAAAGGGACCTCAGCTCAGGCAAGGGAAACACAGGCACGCTGTATTGCTCATTTTGTTGAATAATTAGAAGAAATAAACTTGTTGAGTGAAAGTTGGTAACAGTCCTATCGGGAAATAGATTATTATTCATGAAGAACCTGCTTCCTGGCCGACCTTCTGTCTTCTTTTCAGAGGGGCCTAACCAATGAGTTAGGAGCTTCTTCTTTTTCTGGATTAATGATTGTTTATGTCACCAATGAAAAACAGCTTTAGCAGAAAAGGCTGAGGTCATCCTGGAACACCCCGGGACCCCATGGTAGCATTGTGGTCCTTAGAGCTGGGTTGAATCCTCTCAGGCAGAAGGTGGACGTGCGGCTGAGTTTCTAATATGTATTGGCTACTCCCTGAACTTGACGAGGAACAGGGAAATTTTGCGGGCAGTTTTGTGAATCCAGCTTTCATTCCCATGGCTTTTATGATATGAACAAAAATGAGCATGTTATATTTTAGGTTGTTTGACTGAAATTGAAAATTGCCTCTTCTCGTTTTTACTTCGGTGAGGGAAAACGAGTAAATAATTTAGGTTGATCTAACCCTATGTTTAGATTATTCTTCAAGTCCTCTGATGAACCAAAAGGCAGTTACTCATATAGTGCTACTCTGAGCCCAAAGCAGTTGGCACCATCCTTCCCTTTAAAGACACTAACTGGTTTCTTCTCCCACTGGAAAGTCTGTTTTGCTGTCCAGATACAAACTGGGAATCTAGCACATCCGAACCTACATTTTGATGACCAGTTATTTCATCAACACTGAACAACTGGGGAAAAAAAGTCATTACTCTTCTGTTGGTCATACATAGTATCCTCCAAGGAGGTATTTATGTGTGAGAGAAGAAGCTCATTGGCTTAGCTAGGATGTTTATTACTGTCCTTTGTATAATAAAGCCATCAGTCAGGGTGGGAAGGGGCGAGGGAGAAGGGAGAGCCAAATCACCGCAGGAGAATTTATGTGTAGATAGTTGTATATATGTTTTCTTTTATTTTTAAATGTTGATTGGAGTATGAGGTCCAATAAGATATACAGCCCCGTAGCCATACACATGTGCTGTTATAATGCAGCCATTCATTCAAAAAGGCTGGCAATGGTTAGGGTGGCAGATTTATTGTGTGTACCGCAGGTTAAGGATCATAGGTCATTTTGCAAATATCCTTTTCAGGTGTCTGTAAATTCCTGTAAAAACACACACAAAGTGCAAGAACACTCAGAAGAGTTATTTTTTTATTACCTTCCTGACTCGGAGCCCAAATGAAAACAAGATAAACGTGTCCTTACTGGGAATACTGGGAGCAAGCTAACCTCTTGAGGTGGGAGTCCTCTGCTAGCCTAGACGGCTGCAACACCTGAAGTTATCTCTTCCCTGCACTTAGGCCTCTATTTCATTTCACAAAATGCTGCAGCAGACCATAAACTTCCTCGCCGTTGAGCAAAGTCTACTCTTAGCTCCTGCTCAGAATGTGTACTTGCATGGCGGGGTAGCATAACCAGCCCAACCATCTTTCAAAAGGCCGCCCTGACCCCACTTCCCACACATACAGTTCTTAAGGGAAGCCTTAACTGTATCCAGCCTGAATTTTAAATGATTTATTATCGCTTATGCAAATGATCAGTGCTAAAGTGGGGTTGCACATGCAGGGCTGGCTGTGAGCATTGTCCCAGTGAGGGCCACCAGCCCCTGTGTTGGGGGGTCCCCCACCTCCCCGGGGTGTCCCGGCCATGGTGCAGCACCCTGTGCCCTCCAACTCCTGCGAGGTCCCTGCTTAGAGGGCTTCTCTGGTGCTGTATGAAGCCACCCCACTGCCTTGCCATCCCTGGCAATGATGGGTGCTTGTCGTGGTGCCTGCCCACCCTCTGATTTCACCAACTCGACACCAAAGATGCTGCAGTAAGTCACATGCCACCCCCTTCACTGAGGAGGCAAAGGCTCAGAGCCTTGCTGATGAATTTTAGGGGCTCCCCAGAGGTTTCTGAAGGATTAAAACACGCAAGTCCCTCAGCTCACCATCCAGCCAACATGCCCCCTCGGAGGACCTCTCTGTCTCCATACCTGACAGCTATGGCTTACTGCAGGTGTGCCAGAAGAGACAGCACCGCACCGGCACTGCAAGAGGGGGAGAGACACAGAAGGTGGGAACACACTGGCAAGAGGCAGTCGGGGGGTGTCCAGGGGGAGTGCAGTGGTGCAGGCAGCCCACCCGTATTGGCACAACAGCTACAGCTGCTGCTCTGGTGGGATCCCCGTCCCCCTGCTGCAGCAGGGCAATTCCCGCTGCGATTCACATTGCAATTCCCAGTGCGGTTCTCACTGCAATTCCCAGTGAAATTCCCACTGTGATTCACATTGCAATTGACTTTGCTACTCCCAGTGCAACTCAGTCTGTGATTCCCAGTGCAATCCCCTTTGCAATTGCCCGTATAATTTCCACTCCGATTCCCACTGTGATCCCCTTTGCAACTCACAGTACTATTCCCGCTGTGATTCCCTTTGCAATTCCCACTGCGAGCCCCAGCAGGACCTCAGGGCCGGCCCTGCTGGCCCATCTCCAAGCACAGGCTTTCTCTCAGCCTCGGCAGAGCCTGCGGCAGCAGCCGGCCCTGAGAGACGAAAGGGACCCGAATGACTTTTTTTTTTTTTTTCCCTTTTTTAAAATGTAAGATTTGGCAGACGAGCTAGCCAGGGGCATTAGTGGCATAACATGAATAATAGTTTCTGACAGAAGGAGGTCACACAGCCCATTTCAGCCTGTCCACCTACGTGGAGGAAAGCAGCATGACGAGGCAGGAACACTAAGTTCTTGTCTGAGTTTTCTGACCGTTCACTGTGCTACTGTAGATGCTTTGGCAGCCTTTTGAGCTTCATTGCATGTTAATCAGTGTCGCTGGTAAGATTACTTTTTTTAACCAAAAAAAGAGGAGAATTTTGCTGACAGGGTGCCTCAGCTCCCTTCCAATATAAGTTTTGGCAGTAATTGTGGAAAGTCTCCTTTTTCTTTGGCAACGATGTCATCTTAACAGTTCAGTTTAGCTCAGTGGTATGGCTCTGCCTTCACCAGAAGCAATGGCTTGGTCAATTAATTGCATTAACTATCAGTTTGATGAAATAATTCACACACTGAAAAAAAGTCAGGTCTTTTGAGCGCTTGAGCACCAGGTGATGCATTCTGAAAATGACTGGGTTTTGTTTCTTAGCCACTCCTTGTAATTAGTCTATGTGGCTTTTTTTTTTTCCCCCCTGGATGTTCATATCCTAACTAGAGCTCTTTAAACTCCATGAAGAAACCTCACCTGGTCTGAGAAGGTGTGTGATTTATCCTGACGAAGACAATCCCAAGGTGTTGTCAGGAGGTGTTTGCACCTCATGGGCTGCGGACCTCTGTGCACTCACACTGGTGATTTGGAACATATTTTGACTAACAGAATTGAAATTTTGGCCAAGTCCCCAGAGGTGGTCATCCTGCCTTGACCCAGGACCCCAGCAGACGCAGTGCAGACAGGGTTGGCTCTGTCCCTCGGGAGACCTGTCCTGTCCCTGGGGTGGCTCTTGACTTGCTGCTGCAGCGCGGCAGTTCTGCCCCCTCCCCGCTACGCTGCGCCTGGGGAGAAGATGCCTTTGCATGAAGGTCTACGTGCGGATTTTGTCACTGCATTTACTGTCTGTGCTCATTCATGCCACATTCCCTTTTGTGAGCTTGTTTTGCTTTTGCTTCAGTGTTACTTGGCTGTGTTAAATAACCATACAACCTCCACTTACATTATATTGGCTTATCACTCTAATGGGATTTTATCACAATCAGTAACACTACACAATATCCTATATTTTGTATGTGACTTTCTTATACACTTCCGTTCTAAGGTGAAGAGCTGCAGACGTGACCCAGGGCTCATTATTCAGAGCGTATATCAAGAGAGATGGAGATTTTTTTTGTGGATATTTGTTTCTAGTTTCCACATGGCATTTTTAATGGTGTTGCAGGCACTTTTCGTCATACTTCATCTACTTCTAAAAGGTTAAAATCCAATAGAAAAGCCCCCCCTCACTTCTCAGGTCCTGTTGAACATCTTTGCCCTGAGTTTGTCCCTGAGCACCCTGTGCCTGGGAAACAGAGGGCAGGGATGCAGGTGGGAGACAGCAAAGGGCAGTTTCGTAGCACACATGTGAGCACGGGCCCTCTTCCCTGTTGCCCTAAAACATGGTCCTTTTCCAGTGCTGCCAAGTAAGTTTGGAGCTTTTCTGGTAGTATTGGATCTTAGTATTAATGGCAGCACAATATTCAGAAGAGTGGAAAAACAAGTCGGTGGAGAGACTCACTTCAATCCTCATCACGTAATACTTTATATTTCAGACTAGCCCGAAGTGTACCGGTGACGCTAATACTGGAGTTATTGCACTCCATTCAAAATGAATCCTTATTTTTAAAGGAAAATCCATGCTGAAGCCAAGTTTTGAGTTGTCAAATTTTGTAGCTGTTCCCACTTCTACCACAGTTGGAGGAACATATTACAACGAAGTTTTTGAAACGACCTGCAATGAGGTTAGGTTCCCAGAGTCTCTCTGCGATTCAAAATCTCCAGACTCTTTTAGAAATCACCCTTTATTTGCTGCCCCACTTTCTTCAGTCTAGCAAAAATGTGTTCCATTCATTTCTTTGCAACTGCTCCTTATTTAATTTGGCAAAGAGGGAAGTGCGAGTTGGTTCCCCGTGTTCAAAAGTGATGCAGCAGTTTTTCAGCGCTCGCGTTGAGCTGTGTCCTTGAATTCACTTTGTCTGATCAGCAGCCATTTTTCAGCCCAACTGTACTTCTGGCGCAGCCAAGTCAGGCTGGGAATGAGCAAAGCCAACGGAAGATCATGTCTCTATCGAGCAAAATGCCTCGTTCCCTAGCTACAAACAAGGATGTGCCAGAAACCCCAGCTCAAGTGAGAATTTTGTGCTAAGCACTGAGGTCACCATGACCTTCACAAAGATTACTTCATGCATTTTTATTTCAGTAGGTGTCAACAACTGTGCTGAGATAGCTTGGTTTGTGCTGCAGCCTGAAAAGGGTAGGGGAAATTAGGCACTTTGCATTGGCTGGGATTTTAAATGGAAAAGTCCTGCTCTCTTTTTGTTTGCTCAGCCTAATACAAACGTGCTTTTGCTTTTAACTTATCATGACATTCAAATTCAGGAGTAGAGTGCAGGAGCTCAGGAGGGCAGCACTGACCGAGAGACCTCCATTTGCCACCTTTCGAGACTGCCCTTTCACTGCTGCTTCCTGAGTTTTTCTAATATGAACTAACCTCACCAAAGCACCTGCGGCAGCCCAACCAGACTACAGCTTTGCCCCTACACTGGGTGTTAAAGGAGATCAACCTCCCTCAACATCCCCATGTTGAGTATCCCTCAACACAAGGCACCCCAGCTCAGTTGGGCTGGCCAAGCGCCTTCCTCCCCACCACCTCTCCTAGCCTTGGGAATCTCCACAGGGGCAGAGTGGGCACAAAAATAAAATTCTGAACAGGAAGAATAAGATTTTACCAAAAAGGGTGGTTGGCGAAGTCTCGGCCTCCTAAATCACTCTGGACCACTACTCATGTCACCTAGCCACCCTAAAAATACCTGCCTCTACCTGTCCTGTGGGTGCAACAGCCCAAACAGGTACAAGTGCACTGTGACGGTTATGGGAAGCAAGCAAGCAGCATTTCTATCAAGCACAATAGTGATAAGTGAACTTTAATTAAAAGCATTAATTTTTTCCAGGCTATTTGTCTTTCCCTTATTGTCTTCCTTTCCTAAATTACCTGTCCTCAGTGCACAACCACGACTACAATAGCAGTCACACAGCATAACAGTGTGCAAACATAATCAAAATGTTTTAATGTGAAATGTTGTACATACTACGAAAAGAATTTCTAGGAATAACACCCTGAATGCTTCAGACCAAATCACAGAAATCATGGTTTCTTTCGTGCTTGCACTGTTGTATATTCATACAGCGGTGGTTTTTTTGGCATGGACATTTGTGGAAACTAAATTTCAAAAATGTGCCCAAGGAGTAGTGATAAATGAATCTTACATTCGCAGGGAGGATAATTCCCACTGAAATATCAATGTGGGAGGAACCAGGGGATCAGAAACAGTGTCCTACAATCTCTGCCTAACCATGACCAGCTTGCAGCTTTCAAACACTGAACACCTGCAGAACAGTGTTCGGAATCAATCGAGCCTCTGAATTTAAGAGTGCAATGTCATTCAGATAATCAAGTATATTTGAAGGCACTGCAGCCCACTCTCTCACTGTCCACAGGCAGTAACGGGAGACTCAACCCATCAGACAAATTATTCATTGCCTGCCACCCACTCTTCTCTACTCCGAAGGGTCTGTTTTGGCTGGAAGTGGCTGTCTCTGATTGCATCCTCTCCTGGAGTACAGCTGGATTTACCCGCCACAGAACAGTTTTCTTCGGCACTAAACACACCATCATTCCACCGTATCTCTTGACTAACTTTGGGGACTAGAATTTAAATTAGGGGCATCATGCACAGACACTCCTAAAGCAAACTTGTACCCTCAGGTTTTAAAAAGAGAACAACAGCCTAAATTCAAATCGTCTGATGTGCAGCAGAGAGATGGATCTGGACATTGAAGCTGTAATGCGGCATTTTCCAGCTCTGCCATCACTACCACAAATTCAACTCGCAGTTAGCAAAAAACGGCTGCTCTATGAAATAGCTCCCTCCTATCAGCCTGATTTTTCCTAGGTTATTGAGCTCAGTCCAAGCTTTAGTAAGGTGCAATTTGACTCCTTTCAAGGCAAGATTGTCTGGGCAGTCAGTTCTGGAGGAGTTCAAAGGCTCTGTGTTTCTGGCCAGGGCTGGCAGAAAAAATGTAAAGAATTTAGTATTTACACTCATCTAGTAAGAAATCAGAAGGACTTTGGTCTACATAATCTATCTATCAGTAATATTTTTTGAGACAAAATACACATAATCTTTTTCTCTCCTTCCTGTCTCCTTGTCAGCCTTAAATGAGCAAAATAAAGCTGCTGCTTTGCAAACCCGCAAACAGAATATCGCCTGCAAGTACAGCATCGAGCATGGTGGCTCTGGAGTCAGGGTGGAGGGTAGGGGAGCTTTAGTTCATGTGCTGTGCCCCGAGGACATCTCAATACATTTATCTTCATTTTTTCTTGCTTATCTCTTATCGCAGCAGCTGCCTGCTGTATTTTGGTGGTGAAGACTGCCTGTAACTCAGCTGAGTTAACGTTACCCGCTCTGGTACAGGTTGCTCAGATGACGTTCTTCATGTGCACCAGGCCCATTCAGAGAGAAAGAAAAATTCTCTTTTATATTGTTTTTCTATCCCTCTCATCCCAGCTTTATAGCAGTTGGTGCACAAGACTAATGTATACTTGAAAAAATTGTATCTATCCAAGTATACTCTATTTTCCTTTCCATCTCAAATAAAATTAGTCTCCTTTTCCTAAAGTTAATCCCAGTGACTCTTCCTCTTCACATGGGCTTCCTGGTTCCTCTTACCTTTCTCCCAGTCTCCCCATTCATCTGTATTCCCCATTCTGTTGCTCTTCCATCTCTTGGGCTGAGCTTCCTTGTAAACTTCTCGCCCAAGACACAAGCCTGGGCAAAAGTTGAGGCTCTGATCCTCTGTGTATTACTATTATTATTACCCTGTAATAATACATTGTAATAATACGATGAGACAAGGCCCCTCTGCCTCTTGATGATGGATCCAGAGCGTATTGCCCTCTGCTGTCGTTCTTTGTTTGGTCTTAACTCAGAAAGCTTCCGGTTTTGTTGCTCCTCACAATTTCTTAAGCTTTTGGCCAGGCTTTGTCATTGCTATATCTGCTGATGTCAGTCCCGAGGCTGGCTGCAGCACTGTCCCCATGCCCTAAAGGAGGAGGACAGAGAGAAGAGCTGTGCAGAGCAGGGCTTGGACCTCACAGCTGAAAACGTCCAGGCTGCCCCATGCCTGTATGGCATTACAGGAAAGCAAACTCTCTCCTGCCTGGCCAGAAGGTCACTACACAGCCTGCGCTCCTCTAGTCTCATCTTTTCCAGAAGTGTCCCATTTTGGCAACAGCTGGCCTGTCACCGGGTGCTAGCCAAGGAAAGCAGAGGAAACACAGGAGCTCTCCCTCGTGGTCTGTCTGTAGCCATCAATGGCTGCTGTGTTCATATGGTCAATCACACCTGGAGGCACTGGAGGAAAAACACCCCTCCTGAGGGGTCATTGTGTCTCCTTGATACTCCTGGTGTCCTCCTCAGCCTCGGGGAGGGGGGGATGCCGTGTCTCTGTGCTCTCCAGATGTTTATTTTATGATCCCCAGTTCCTGACTCTGTTCATTTTCCACCCATGGCCTGTCCATCTGAAGCACTGATGATATGCTTGTAGGCTAATAGCAATAAATAATCTTCCAACCAACTGACCCAGGCGGAGAGGAGGCAGGGGTGGGAGACTCGGTGCTGTGTCGGGGAGTGAAAACAATCCACAGGAGGTCCAGTGAAGGGGGTATGGATGGGCTGTTGCACATGCTGCTGTTTTCCCTTTGCACGTCCCTCTGTTGGGAATGTACCTGTGGTGGAAAGATGATTTTTCAGAGCTCTGAACCCTCCCTGGGCCGTTAAGGTCTGCAGGGCTTTCTTTGGCCCTCTTGGGCTTTAAGGACTAGCTGGAAGGAAGCTCCCTGTCAGTAGTTCCTCTGGATGCTCAACACCCCCAAGCCTGCGGCAGGGGCCAAAGCTATGACCCTCCCTTCTTGGATGTCCCCTAATGTCACAATCCAGAGCTCTGTCTAACCTCTCAGAAGAGATAGCCTAGGACAAACTGTGTCACACACCTACCATTCCCCCCTGGACAACCATGGACATCATCCTGTGCCTTACCCAGTCGCTAATATTTCCCTTCTGATGGCATCTCTGTTTGTTTCAAGTTTGCTTCCAGAGTCGGATATTGTGCCAGTTCCCCTCCCAGGAGGAGTGCTAGAGGCACTGGCCCACCTCCTCCCACCCATCTCCATCTTTGCCTGCCTGCAGTCCAGGTACCAGAGAGGAAGAACGTGTGAGTTGCACCAGGAGCAGCAGCACAGGAATCACACACAGTAACACTCCAGGAACAGGGAAATGAATGGACACACACACAAAACCTGCCAACAAAGCACGGGCTGGTCCTTGCCACCTCCATCACCCCCAGAGTTCCCCTTTGATATTACACCTTTGCTTTCTTCACCCATTCACCCCGCGACAGCCTGATTTCTATGACACGAGCACTGTGTTGCTTTATATTTAGGACACTGAGGTCACAGAAAGTGCTTTGTACCATGAAGAAGTTATCTCCACTGGACTGAAAGCTTTCTGCAACTGCATATTGCATCCAGTGTTTGTGGCTGCTGATCCGTTATTTGTAAAGGGGACAAATCTCATCCTTTGCTTTTCAGCTGGCTGGAGATTTAAATTCCCTTCACCGAAAGAAAACATGATGTTATGAAAGATTTCCAACCATTTTCTTTTTTTTTTTTTTTAATTTTTATTATTATTACTATCCTTATTGTTGTTGTGATCCGTCCGCTCCAGCTGTGACAGGCAAAGCCTGTGCAGCTAACACCACTCGGCGTGACTGAGTTATTTTCACAGTGATGCTGCAGGAGGGTCCCTCTATCCTATTTCATTAAAAGGCAGAGCCTTTTATGACTTCTCTGCTCCAGCCGCAATGATACGGTGCCAGGTGCTGTAGCTTATTCCCCTCCCTTTCCTTCGCCTGCAGAAGCAAACCGGCTTGGATCTGCAGAACTCGCAGGTAAGACATTAATCAAAACCTCAGCGGGGATCCAAAAGTAGTTCCTGGAGCAGGAAACTGTTGGAAGATCGTTATTTTACCTTTGTGCTCAGTAAACCCACCTACAGATGAGAACATAGGAAAGAGGAAAAGTGCATTATGTAATCAAACCCTAACGTTAATAGCAGTTTTCCATAAAAACATATGCTCGCTCAGGTTCAGTTGCTATCCCTTTCTCCACAAAGGCTAGGTGCTAAGTGAATGAAAAACGCTCAGTTAATATTATCCGTTAATGCGTAAGTATGTGTACACATGTGCTTTTAAATGTGCTATGTCTCTGCATGTACACAAAGCAGAGATTTTTACAAACGTATCTTTCCTAAGACTACTAAATACCTTGGTGTGAGATGAAATATTTTCTTTGAGTGATCATAAAAGGTGTCCCTAAAATGTCACCACTTATTTTATTTTCCCAGCTCGCCCCACAGTTCACTTTAGACTGAAACTAATTTAAATTACTTTGTAGCTCCCAGCAATAAAAGGAATTTAGTAATTTGTAGTTCATTTGCCCTTGCTATTCTTGGAAATGGTATTTGAGGTTGTCCAATCCTTTGCATTAGGAAATGTGTGGAGCGCGAGTAGCAGTCATGTCATGCCTGGCAGATTTTGCCTAGGAAACTATTGGGTTTTTGCAGCTTTGAAATTCTGGGGATAATTGACGTGTGCTCCATTCCCACAGAATAGCTGCGATCCTCGTCACTGCCTGGCTGTGGATGAGTTTAGCGAACATTGTATTTCCCAAGTGGTGGTTAAGCTAACTTAATTAGGGAAGTGCCTTTATCCCAGCCCGGACAAAGGCTGCCCTTGACAGAGCGCTGTTGAGAAAGCAGTTCTGAGGCGAAGGGCCTCTGAACTAGAGGCACAGAGGTGTCTCCTCCCTGGCCCTGAGCTTCTGGTGGGGATGAAATATTGGGGGGAAAAAAAGGAAAAAAAGATAATAATAAAAGAATGACATTTCTAACCCTCCCAGCTGCTAACAAAATGTGACCCAAGCGTAAACAGCATCTCTTCAACTGGGGGCAGTCCAAGAAGGGAGGACATGGGGACCAGCCCCACCGGCACCCCTGAGACATGCCGGAGACATGCCTGGTCTCCGCTGTTAAACCAGAGAGGTTGAAGCTGCCCTGGGCCCTTCCCATTCCTACGTCACACAGTGGGATGAGTGTCTGCAGATCAGCACACCCACCCGAGCAAATTTAGGTCACCTCTGGGGCAGAAACCCTTTTGTCTGGGGCACCATCAGCTCTACTCTGCTCCACATGGGACCCGCACCACCACTGCTGGAACCACATGCCTCCAACTGCCACATAAATCATTATTATTATTATTAGGCTTTGCAAGAATAACGGGAGGGGAGAGTGCTTTCACTTAGAAATCCAGCTCCAGTGCTAATAAAAGGGAGGAGATAAAACAGTGTCATACAAATGAGATCTTAGCAGTAATGGCTGCAAACACACAGATGATGTTGTACATAAAACAGCGTTTGAGAGCAAGCATTGCTCTGGATATATTAGCTGCTTCTGCATGTGCCGTAGGGTTATTCCTGTCACTTCTCTTGGTGATTCAGTGTAAAAATATGGGGGGGGAGAGTGCGTGTGTGTGAGGCAATGCTATGGCCTTGGAGTTTGTTTTTAAAGTGAAGGTCTCTTACCCAGCCTGGCAAGAGCTTTGTGCTCTCTAGATTCCACAAATTTATCAGGAAATACAAGCCTAGTTCTCACAGTCTCCATAAAACAAATAAACATGTTTTCTCTCCTTTTGCCTTAAACGTATTTCAGTACATCAGTTGCTCTCAAGCCTTAACTCTCAGCAAAGGACTGAGCACACTCGACCCTCCCCCCTGTGCCAAGCGCGGGATCAAGGGGTTAAGGCTGCGGATGGCAGCACTGCAGGACACTTTGGGTGACTTGTCCACACCATTAGTCAGGCTGACAGAGACCCCACAGCTCTGTACGCTTGCTTGTTATGAAGAGAAATGGGTTCTTCCATGGGAATTCTGGTCTGTGCTTTCAATTCAATCCGTAATCTGACAGCTCTCCATGTCCTACAGAATGATAATCTGCACATTAGGGTTTCTGAGGGTGAGGCTTAGTCTTGTAGATTGAACATTCCCCTGTCATGATAACCACAGGTGTAGAGAAAGGTTGGGAGAGGGAGGGAGGGAGGGAGAGAGGGAGGGAGGGAGGGAGGGAGGGAGGGAGGGAGGAAAAAAAATCTGTGGAATGAAGTTAACTGCCAGCTTGAAGATGTTTTTCTGGAGAAAGAGGTCTATGGTAAGGTAGTGCATTGCAATTTTTGCTTCTAGCTGAATTTTGAAGCAAGTAAACACACTATTCTTCCTGACTTTTTCTGCCTTGTTCAAACTTCCCTCTCAAGACCTCTCACAGGGCTGGGAGTCTTTGTATTGCCCATCAGCAGCAGTTCCTGAGGATCTGGCATGTCCCTCAAGTTACTGGAAACTGTAGGCTTGTACCTTCCCAAGGTGTAATGGCAACTGCGGACCAAGACTTCAAGCAAACAAGAAATGGCATTGAAACAACTGTTGTGGATTGTTTTAATTTAATTTTCCCCCAAACAGCCCAGCAGCAACATATGGCTCTCGGTGAGATCCTGCTATTGCAGTTTGGCAGCTGGGCAGACTGAGACACGAGAAGGTCGGGCACCTTGAAAAGGGCACAGTGCGTCAGCGTATTGGATTGGGGAGAAAAGCCAAACTTTGGGCCTAGTTCCCTCCCTGTATTGCTCTTGGCTACCAAGGCTTAGCCCTTGGGATGGATCCCAGCTACAGAAACTACAAACGAGATCTTGCCATGGATAGAAGACAGATGCCAAAGTACATTTTATCAGCACTGCCATTTCCATAATAAACAATAAATGTACCAGCTCAAGACAAGCCTGTGATAAGGATTTTGTGGAATGTTTTCTAGTCCTGTGGGGTTTAAGTCTTGAAGGAACTGTTAAATCATCCAGTTTGGCTTCACAGAGATTGTCAGCTACTGCACCCCTGAAAATTACATCAACCCCAAAGATCCTGGTGAGGCCGCAGAGCTCAGACCTGAGGAACAAAACCGGTGTCACTGGCAGAGGGCACCCAACACCCACTTGCCTCAAGTCTCCCAGGGCCGTGGGTCTGAGTGGGCACTACACCCCCCCAGTGATGCTCCCAGCTGAACCAGCCTCAGGCTGCGGAGTACGTGGGGAGATTGGGTTTCATTTGGTCTGCTCCTCTAGTATTTGTTTTTTTCCTTCTATATCTTCCAAAAATTCCTTCCCAGCCCATCGTGTTCTCCCCACTTGTGTTTACAGGTCTGGGCAGAGCCGCAGTTACCTGAGCAAAGCCAATGATCAGTCAGAAACCCGAGAGGAAAACCGTTTTGGTGTTGTGCTCTAAATGTCACGGGAATTGTATCCCAACTGAGAGGAAACATTTCTTTTATTATCTGGGTCCGGCTCTTTCACACAAATGGAGCCGGTTAAACAAGTATCGTGTGGGGTCATCTGCTTAGATTACACGCTCAGCTTATCCTAGTAATGTGTCTTGGCAGATAAATATCTGATCTTCTTTAGCTGGTCGGTTTCTAGTTGCATGGCAAAGCACCTTACCAAGTGTGTTTTACATGATCCTGACACATACTTCACCAGTAAATTTACTTTTTATTAGCGTTCTTCTTTGCTGCCCTGACCACACCTGGTTCACTGATTCCCCGCAGGGAGGGCTGTGTACTTGTTGAACAAGGGATGCCTAAAAATCCATGGGTAACAGAGATTGGAGGGCGATGCTGTGCAGAGGGGGTTGCACAAGTGAGGGGCCAGGGGCTTGTGGTGCCAAGCCACCCGAGCCACCTTCCTCCCTCTGACCCACCGTGTGGGGCTGCCTGGAAAAATCACTAAAAAATGATTTTTCCCTCTTAGGCAGATGGGAGAGATGCAAGTGCTTTGGCCTCTTCAGACAGGTGCTGGCTGGTGCCTTCTCTTTATTTATGGTGACTTGCACGACACCTCACATCTCCGAGTTCTGTTGAGGTCAGGCCAACAGGCTCATGTGCTCGCATTGTGTCTTAAAAAAATAAACACCCTAGGGAGAACAGTATACCTTGTTCTTTGGCACTGAAGTGGGAGCTGTGGCAGAAAGAGTATCTATTGCATTAATTCAGTGCCAGTGTAACGAAGGTGCCAAGGGGAGGAGGGTAAGATGGGATTCGGTTTCTGACTTAGATGCCCACAAGTAGCTCACAGTGTGGGTGGCTACGGGTCAGCCTGGCATTTAAGCTCCCGTGGCAGACTCTGTACATCTAGTGAATACCACCGTGGAGCCCAGCGATGTATTCAGCTTGTAAAATGTAGGCTTTTCTGCACAAGCCTCTGGGGTGAGTGGTGGTCTGTTGGCTGTCTGCCAGCACCTGGAGCAGTCAGAGACTGAGCGGGATGTCCCACCAAGTCCTTGTGGGCACCGCTCTCCCTGGACACTGTGGCATAGCTGCCAGCCCAGCAGAACCCACCGAGCAACCCCAGTGGCACCAGTGGGGCAGCTGCTCCTCCACATGCCAGAGGGGTGCAAACCAGAACGTTTGAAGCCCTGCAAACATTGCCTCAGCCGCCACACTTTGATTTTAAGGAATGAGATTTCATAAGGCTATCAGGCTTCTGCTCAGAGACTGCCGCCTGACCTCTATAAACAGTATTCCTGTCTTGGCATGTTATAAGCTACATGAAAAAATATTCATGAAGTGCCTTTCCCAGCAAATGGTTTCTTTACTCAGCAGTTTGCCTTGTAACTCAGAGATCAAGTATCGCAAAGCTGAGGTGTACACTCGCACACCGTGACTTCTCCTACATCGCTGATTGCAACGGGGGTTTTCTAGGGAATTGTTAATAAAGTGCTGCCACAGTAAAAGCAAATCTATTTGCTGTCTGGGTAATTTCTGCACTTACCTCGACTTGGGCAGTAAGGACCGGTAAGAGCCGCTTGTTTTTCCTGCTCCAATTAACTTTCAGGTTTTAATGAGCTAGTGCTTGAGCTCAGCTGGCGCAAGGTTATGAGGATTAAAAGACTTACAAGACATTTGTGGTCTCGATTGTTGGTGCTGTTATTTTAAAGCTTGCTTTAATATCGCCTGAGATAAATGCTTGGGCTCTTTTCTAGGCTGAGGAAGGCTGGGGAAATTGTGGTGCTTTCAGACCTAGAGGCTGTCAGCTACGCCGCCGGTGACATCCCCTTCCGCTCTCTCTTTCTTGTGGTTTCCCCCTGCACGGTGCTGAAATACAGCATTTTGTTACCTATTAAAGTGCCACTCTCAGTGATATTGTGAAGCTATTAAATTCTGCCGGATCATCCTTTGTGAACAAGAGGATGTTGACAGAGCCGCAGCCCCATCCTTCAGCTATTATCTGGTATTCAGTGTCCTCCAATTAGTATGCACAATAAATCTAGTCCAAGACCTCCCACCGCTTTATGTCATTTCTGTATTAACCTCACTGCTTCCCAATGTGTTCCTATTATTAAGCCATTTAAAGACTTCCCTTCGTTCCCTTACCAGGGTTGTGTCTCATTTTCCTTCTTTCATCTATTTGCATACATTTCGAAAGGTTCACTTGACATGACTTCAGTTGTTGTTGGTTGTTTTTGTAATTAAAGATTATTTCAATGTACTTTCTTTACTCCATCCTCCTTACTTGTGTTATCCTCCTTATCTCTATGAGATTATAATGATGGGGTTGAGAACAGATTGATTGTCATTTCATGGATCCAAAAAGCCAACCACTGAAGGCTGTCTTGGTAATTCCCAGGCTAAAATTGAGTTTTGAGACGCTTTTGCTCAGTGAAAAATATAAAATTGTTAAGGTGTATGATCTCTTCTGCAGGTCATACCCTGTGAGGTCTGGCAGGCAATAGATTCAGGAGTGTGCTCCGTTCTCTGCACAGCCTCAAAGGCAGATGATTCTTAACTGGGTGGGAAAATTGGTGGTGGGGGGTATAGATCCATAGATGAAGCATAGGATTTCAGGTTGAGGAAGGCTGAAAATTACTTGTTTACCTGTACCTGTAACCGGGATAGTTTAGAAAAGCACTGACGGAGATAAGTTGGATTTTATTTTTGCTGGTATTTTACATCCCTACATTGTTTTAAGTGGAGGCTGAGGGAATTGGGCTTGTTCAGCCTGGAGAAGAGACGACTTCAGGAGGACCCAGCATATCCCCAGTGCCTACAGGAAGGTCATCAGGATGGCGCATGTTAGGAGGGCAAGAGGCAAAACAGGAGGGTCAGGCTGGGTGTAAAGAGAAGCCTTTCACCCCTGAGGACAGCCAGGCAGTGGAGCAGGTTGCTGGCTTGGTTCTTGGAGGCTTTGAAGACCAAGTCCTGAGGAGCTTGGTGTGATCAAAGAGCTGGTCTGGCTTTGGGGTAGAGACCTCTTGAGGTCCCTGCCAGCCTGAATAAATTATCCCATGGCCCTGTAGGAAATGAAACACTCGGTTTAACTGGGATGCAGACACCAGGCAAGCCACGTGCTGCAGTTTCAAAACGATAAGGTGAGCAAGCAGCCAGGTGCTGCTCGTCTCTCAGCATCGTTTCAGTCCCTGCCTCCATGTACCCCAACCTGGGGATGGGGAGGCAGCAGTGTGTTACCATCCACCAAAAGATGCCTGGAGGCAGGTTTGGCTGGGGTGAGGACCTGCTGTGGTGCAGGGGGTGGCTGAGCCTGTCATGCCCCTGAAAAAGACCTTCCTCAAGGAAGGCTGAAGAACAGGAGCTAATGCTCCCCTGTCTCTCTGCTCTGTAAAGGAGCAGAGTGGAAAGAAAAGGTGCTTCACCCCATAGTGGTAGCTTGTGGGTAATAGGGAATGTCCTCTTGTCCCTTCCTTCCTCAGCCACCTTTCTCCAAGGCTATGGACACTTTCAATGTATTATACATTTTAAAAACTGTGAATAACCACAAAATGGGAGAAAATAATTGGAAAATAAACTCTGCGGCATATTCCCCTCACATTCTGAGCATGCAAATGCAAAAATGTTCAAAAACATTAAATTAAGGGAAACTCCGAGGGAAGGTCTATATAAAGGATAAGTTATTTATCTTCTTCCTTTTTTATCATTTCTGTCAGAGGAATGACGTACTAGGAATATTTAGAAAATTCTCCACCTATTTCTTGTCAGGGCAGGCTGGGTACTACACCACTGCTGTATATCCAGCGTGTCAAACGCCTGCATTTTGCTGTCTGGAGCTCAAGAAATACCTTTTGTTCCTCTTATCAGTAAAAAAACTAACGTTAGTACAAAATAAACTATTCCTAGCGTAGAGACCACAATGGAACACCAGAAGAAAGCTCTTTATGTGGATTTTTGCATCTTAATCTAAACTCTCACATCAGAGCTGATTTTGAACTCCTGTATCAGAAGTACAAAGGTGGAGAGCAGTGGGCCTGGCTTTCTTTGTGCTCCCAGTTTTCAACCAAGGTACTGGTTTATTTTAGATTTGAGAGGTCTGCGGAAAGGGTTTCCCAAGGCTTGAAGAGGAAACAAGCATCTTTCATGCACCCCAGTGATGCCCAGGGACCCTGAAGGCATCCCAGGTCACAAGGCTGGGAAGTGCTGCTGCTACTGCTCCCCTTCACTGCTCCAACCGAAGCACCTTGATGTGGGGCTCTGCTTGCCACAGGCTTGGTTGGAAACAGCTGAAGCAATACCAAAATGTGTCATTTCTCTTCCACCCCCTTCTTGCGCAGGGCTCCACACTCACAGCCCAGAGGGATCAAAGCCAGAGCCCTGAAACTGCTTAGTTAGACCAGCCAATCCTCCGACTCACAAAAGGGGAAACAAATCCCAGAATTATAATATCATTTAGGTTGGAAAAGACCTTTAAGACCATGAAGTCCAACCATTAACCTAGCACTACCAAAACCACCACTAAACCTTGTCCCTCAGCACCACGTCTACCCATCTTTTAAACACCTCCAGGGACGGCAACTCCACCACCTCCCTGGGCAGCCTCTCCCAATGTTTGTTAACCCTTTCAGTGAAGAAGTTTTTCCTAATATCCAATCTAAACCTCTCCTGGTGCAACTTGAGGCCATTTCCTCTTGTTCTATCACCTGTTACTTGGGAGAAGAGACTGACCCCCACCTTGCTACAACTTCCCCTCTCATAGCTGTAGAGAGTGATAAGGTCTCCCTTCAGCCTCCTTCTCTCCAGGCTAAACCAACCTTGATTTTCTGATCACTTTTTTGCCCTGGTAACTGGAAAGATGATGCAGAAGGTCCCATATCCATGGCTCTGTTACCAACTGGAACAAAAGTGACCTCAGTTTGTGGGACCCAAGGAGGTGCTCAGCATTAACCTGCTGGTAGAAATTGTCTGCCCCGGGGAGGGCAGGCATTACCCTGGCTCCTTCCCCCTCTGCCCACTTGCAGCACCAGCCGTGCTGCTCTCTGCAGCCGTGAGAGGGCAATTCAGATGAGCACCAACGGGCAGCATCTGACATGACTGAGGAGAAAAAAAGGAGGAAATAGGCAATTACAAGGGGTTTAAATAACTCTCCATTTGTAAGTCTTACTGCTTCCAAGTGGCTTTGACCACCCCTGGCTAACAGGGCAGGTTGGTCTGCAGCCGCATCCCTGCAGAGCAAATCTCAGTCCCCTGGGAAAGGCTGGCTGCCTTTTCCTGATCAGCCCTTCCAGGTGTTTCTGTGCTCCATGCAGAGGAGGGGAAGAGCAACCATCTTCCCTTCCCTGGCAGCTCATGTTCCTTTTTTATTCTAGATTATTAAAATAAAACAGCGTTTCCACCAGCTGTGGTAATCTGCTTAAGAAACAGATGTTTCTTCAAGGAGATGGAAGCAGCTTAAACATCTATGATGGGCTGATTCCTAATTCCCTGACTGAGAGCCGAAATTATCTTCATGTAACTTTGAAGAGGACATGGTATTTGTCTCCCAGGGCAGGCAGCACTCTGCAATAAGCCCCTGAGCAGGACTGAGTCTTTCAAAGATTTTATATCCCCTGAGGGATGATGCCTCTGGTTTATCTACTTTTTTTAAAAAGTCATTTCACAGAATTAATTGATTATGGAAATTGTTTAAAGTATTAAAGATACTGGTTTGGTGACCAATGGGAGCTTACGACGAATATTATAAGTCAACTTTCATGGCCCGCTTTCCTCCATTTTGCTGCTGGCTTCTAGGATCATCTGACCAATGCTGGGATGGATGTAACTGCAAATAAAAGTGATATGTCGCAATCTCATTACAATAAAAATACATGTCAAGCTTAGACTTTAAAAAAAATGCTAGCTGTATATGGAGGCTATAGCTATCTCAGAAAATCTTTGGGATTTATATGTTACGAATTTATTGTCCTTTTGCAGAGGTTGTCTGTGTTGCCTCCACCAAACACTGCCAGATTGTTCTCAGCATCGTTTTCTGGCCACAGAAATCCCTGTCTGTGCGGGCTGAATCCTGTTTGATCCGTCTCTGTCAGACACATGAAGTGGAATGATCTCTGGTTATGAAGCCAAACTTAAAATGAAAGAGCATTTGTTGTTCTGTTACCAACTTAAATACACACGTGCATAACGTGGGAAAAAAGGATCCCGTGAAAGAGGATGTATAACAGCCAGATACAGCTGGATAATATCTCTCCTTCCCATCTGGATTTATCCCAGTACTATCTGTGTTATCCTAGTGAAGGTGATGGAGTTGCCCACCCCATGCCTCACCAGCAGGATCTGGTTTTCAGCATTTCAGGACCAGCACAAACCTTATTCGTACCTTTAAAGTAATTAGGAGAGCCCTCTTCCCTCAGGGAGCTCCAGCTGGGTGGCTGGTTGCACTGCGGAGCAAGTCACCGCTATTCCACCATATCTGAAAGCGTCCCAAGTGTGCCCTGCATGATTAACAGTACCTAGAGAAGTCTGATGATTTTATAATTCAAAATGGAAAAAAAAAATCCACTTTTATTGCCACTTTTCCTATGTTTTGTTGGTGGGACTGCTGCTTTTTGGCTGGCTGGCTGCTCCAGCTCTGGGCTGACTCCATGGTATGGGGAGAAGGGACCAATGTTTCTCCTCGGGATGCTCACCATGTCCCCCTGGGAGCACCCTGCCACGCTGCTCACTGCCCCTGGCCCGTGTGTGCTCGGCCACCACCACAGGAAACCATTGGGTTGCAGCAGCGCAGGCAGCTCCTGGGCTCAGGGGTGGTCAGGCAGGGAGGAAAGGCAGGCAGGGGAAGCGCAGGCAGGAGGCCAGGCAGCACCATGGGCTCCCGGGAGCTGCTCTCTGGGTCGCCCTGCTAGCACTGAGCCATAGCAGTGTCCCCTACGAGGGAACCGCCTCCCCGGGGCTCCTGCAGCAACCCCAAAGTCTGCCTCCAGAACAGGTGGTCGAAAGTCATCTTATTTCACACTGGGTTGAGTTTTCCACTTCTTCTTTTATCTCTGAGGGCCCATCCTGTACACGGAGTTTGCAGCTGGACGTGGCAATGGGTTGCGGGGAGCTCTCTGGACAGAGGGGGCTGCAGCTCAGCATCGCCTCAGAAACCAGGCTGCTGCAAACCCGGCAGACTCTCTCCTCTTCCCTCTGTGCCGGCGTCCCAAAGACAAAACAGTCTCAAGGTACTAATCTCTAGTGCCTTGGCCCAGCGTACCCAAAACACGACCACGGTGGTGTGGGAATGGCACCCGGCGATGACAGTCCCCTCATCCCCCCAGGCAGAGGATCCACTGCAGACTCCAGGGCTCGGCCACGCACCTCTGCACCCCCTTTGCCACAGCAGCCGTGCGGCTGGGAGGCCCCCCTGTCACCATCTGCACCCACCCGCAAGGCACCAGGATAAGGACGGCTGTCAAACACGATGCACTCCACAGAGCTGAGCGAGCCGTCTCTTCTAAACTCACCTGGGCAAGAGAGAGACTTTTCTCCACTCTTGTGTCTGAGCCTGTAGTGCCAAATCCCACAAGGGACTAAGACATTTTCTTTTCTTCATGCACGCAGTGCATTGCTTTGGCCTGAACTTTCCTCATTTAACACAGCCTGGCATGTACATTTAAAGGGGGAAAAAACCCAACAAAACAGCCCAATGCAAAATACTCTCCTGTACACGTAGTTCTTCCCCGGAGAGCAGATGAGAGGAAGAGCAAACCACATGTGATGGATGTTAGTCACATTGCCAAACGCACCGCTGGCAGGAGCCGTGGCGAAAGGGCAGTTGGAGAACCCCTACAATATTGCTGCCATAATACTTTCAGGTTCCAGGCAAACATGCTATTCCGTACCCTTGGTGGATACGCAACTTGCAATTGTTTTTTCTTCTGCTGTTAGTGTCAAGGGAAATTGATTTTACAAATTATTAAGATACTATTTATTTGCAGAAAACCTATCTTTAAATAGCAGTTAGTCATTTTATTGAGCAATCTATGGCCATTTATATTCTAGTTGTTTACGTTGTGTGCCATATAAGGCTAGCAATTTCCTAACTTGAACGATACTCTGTGCAAGGGTGCATTTTGGTTTCTGCTGCTGTGTCAGGCTAATGCCATTGTTGCTATGGTGATGGTGATGTTTGAGTCTGCTTTGTCACCTTTGTCCTGCTATTTTTTTTAAAACACAGATTCATGCTGCAGAGGCCTGAAAAGCCTGCAGAGGGTTTGCTATGGGAGCTCAGCCTCGTCTCTTGTTTATTTATTTATAATAGATTATAAAGCAGTGTAGCAATTTCATAGATGAATAAATTTTAAAGCCAGCAGAGCTCATCAGATCTGCTGAAGCCAACCTCTCATACAAATGTCACCAAGTTATCCCTCTATGGCAGTCCGGACATCCTGGTTGGGAAATACCACAAGGCATCTCATCTTAAGAAGAAGATACCTCTAACTATCAGTCCATCGTCATCCTGTACAGTTTCATTGGAGTCTTTAGAAATTCTCCATGGTTTAGAAAAAGTCTACCAAATTTTTGCCAGCTCCACCATGACCTTCAGCACTTTTTCAAGGTTGACGTGTTTCCTGCCATGTTCCCTTGTCTCCAGGTGTCACTCCTGGGAGCGCGCTTTTCCTTCCCATTTGCCTGCAGCAAAACACATTTTGCTTGTCTGGGTGCAGCTGGCCGTGTGATTCAGCTCGCCTTTCAGCTTTATTTACCCTCCCGCCTTTCTTTGGGTATTTTATCAGCAGTGATTTTGTATTTATTTCCACATCACTAACGAAGATGCTGGGGAGCAGCACTACATGGATCTCTAAGAAGATCCAGCAACAACTCCTGCACCTGAGGATATGTCTGTTTTCTTCCCCCACCTTGTCACTCTACGCCAGCATTTCCCGGTATGGCAAAGCATATCAAACATGAATCAAGGCACATGTCCCTCAGCCAGCTCTTTTAGGATTGCGGAGTTTAAGCTATTTTAAAATGTGACTCTCTAGCAGAGTTACTGCACGCACTCTTTGACTGCCATTGGGTGGACAACACTTAGTCCATCATTCCCAGCTTGGACTTACCGCATGTGTGAAACAAATCAGTCCTGAACTCCTGTTTGATTTCTGGAGAAAACCAAGGAGAAATGGTGAAGGTTAGCTGGACTGCTCAGCTGCTTCAAGTGCCTGGCACACACACATCCCTCCTCTGAAGCCAGGGTAGCACACGGGGTGAGGGATGGAAACCAGAGCTTGGCCTTTAAAGAAGGAATAAGGCATATCCACGCCAGGTCTTCCAAAAACCGTGTGGAGTACTGCATCCAGCTCTGGGGTCCCCAACATAAGAAGGACATGGACCTCTTGGAGCAAGTCCAGAGGAGGGCCACGAAGATGATCAGAGGGCTGGAGCACCTCTCCTATGAAGACAGGCTGAGAGAGTCTGGGGAGACCTTGTATCAGCCTTCCAGTACCTAAAGGAGGCCTACAGGAATGATGGAGAGGGACTCCCTATCAGGGAGTGTAGTGATAGGGCAAGGAGTAGTGGTTTTAAACTGAAAGAGGGGAGATTTAGATTAGATATTAGGAAGAAATTCTTTCCTGTGAGTGTGGTGTGACACCGGAACAGGTTGTTCAGGGAAGTTATGGATGCCCCATCCCTGGAAGTGCTCAAGGCCAGGCTGGATGGGGCTCTGAGCAGCCTGGTCTAGTGGGAGGTGTCCCTGCCCAGGGCAGGGGGGTGGAACTAGATGATATTTAAGGTCCCTTCTCTAAACATTCTATGTTCTGAAAAATGATAAATCAGTCTCATTTCAAGGGAAGGACAGACCCCGGTTCCCCTTGCAGGCAGGAGGAGGGGGACTTTGAGCTACGAGTCTCAGGCTGGCAGCCGTGCCAGCCAGCAGACACGCAGCTCTGGGGCGGCTGTGGGCTGCGATTAGCCTCCAGCAGCAGGAGGGTGAACAAGGGGTTAGAAGTCATGAAACTCTAGTTTACTTTAAGCTTTGTTTTGTGCTAGGAATTGCCAGTGTTTTCTTCTAAACCATGTAAGCTTCCCAACCATGGGACCTTCCCGTTGGCATCGTTTCTTGCTCTGGCTCTCTGCGCCACGCTATGGGAGCAGATAACAGCGAGGGCACGGCGCTAACACAAGGTGCCCTTGGGGCTGCAGATGGGTATGTGCCCGCCTCTAATAATGCTCCTTCCCCCCTGCGATTCCAGAGGTAGGAGGGGGAAGTGTGACTTTTTGGCAGAGGGTCAGGATCCGGGGTATCCTACCAGTGGTACCCAGCTGATTATGAAAGAGCATTTATCATTCCTGAGCCATTCATTTGAGGCAAATTGAACAACATGGCAATTACCCTCAAGGTGTCCAGGGAGTACCCGCTGTCTCGCATGTGCACATGATACGATGAAACTGTTTTGGAAAGGAAAAAAAAAAAAAAGGAGAGTATTTATGTCCCTCGCTATCTCCACCCCTCCTTGCTGTCTCCAGGCGGTGCGGCTACGGAGATCTTTGATGTTTGCCACGCATGCAACAGCAGCATTGGAGGTGCTTGCTTTTATGGCACCAATACAATATTAACTGCAGTAATTTAAGATAGCTTGTCAAGAAATCTTGCGCAACTCTTTAAGTCTAGAGATACGGTTACCTTTGCTGTCTGACACTTCGTCCTAATGGGATCAAGGCCATGGTCTGCAATCCTCCCTGCCTCTTCCTAAATTGTAGTTGGAAGCTTTTAAGCAGTGTTTGTTTCTCAAGGACCCATAAAATCACCTTTTAAGAAGGGGAAAGACACAAATCATCATGAAGATCTGGTTTCCAGTAGTTCCTGTATTTTTTAAAGCCTTCCAAAAATCCTAAGAATTGAAGGAAAACTAGGGTTTCAGCAGAAGCGGCCCTGGATTTTTCAAGAATGTAGAAACCAGACAAGGCTGAAAAATAAAAACCATCACTCTAAACCATTACTTACATCACTGCACAATGCCAAATATATCAACTATGTTTTGTCTTCTCTGTCATTTCTGGATAAATGCCAGAATTGTGAATATTAGAGCTAGTAACGCTGCTACAGCTTTGTTAGACGCAGGCCTGCCTGCATGTGAAAATGAACATCAGCTTCAGGGGAAAAGAGAAAAAAAAAAATTCTAAAAATCCACTGGAGAGGTTTTTCCCTACTGCAGTTGCAGCTGCGCCCTGGTACAGGAGAATTAATGTAGAAGTTGATTTCTCTGGATGGTTTGCTGGACGTACAGGGCACCACCATCAAGCAGAGCTCTGCGCAGGGTGGGACAGGAGAAGGTGGCAGGGATGGCCACGCTGGGGGACGTTTCCACTGCTCCTGCTGTGTCTGGCTCCCCCTGGCAGAGCTGGAAGCCTGTGGGTGCCACTCGAGTGGCACCAGGCCACCCACCTCTGGTGGCAAGGTCCTGCTGGGCTGCCTTGACTGAGGCTGGAGGAGCCAGCCATGCAGACCCCAGCCACCATCCTCTTCTTCAGGTTGCCTCTGTGCTTGTTTTTCACATCCAGGAAGGAGTAAGTCATGTTTATTATTTATTTCAGTTATTCCTCCCTTACAAATGAAACAAACAAACAAAAAAAAAGTGAACAATACTATTTCACCCTATTTGCTTCCTTAATATTGAAGTTGACCTCTCCATGCCTTTCCTGGCCCTCAATTATTGGCAGCTTGCAGAACAGCTACCTGACAGGTAGCCAAGATCTTTCTCCTGGAGGTTAGATGTGGTGTTGTCTGCTTCCCTCTGCTTTTTGTTTGTGGTATTTAGGATTTTTTCTTGTATTTTTTTTTTCTTTTCAGAAAGGTGGAGAACTGTTTTGTTCCTTTCTCCTCTTCTCCTCCTCCAAAGATGGGCTGAAACTTGACCTCCTGATTGTTCATCCAAGACGCTCTCAGGAAAGCTCTGAGTGGTAAATGAGGTTCCAAATGCAGGAAGAGATTACTGTATTTTTCTTTTCCTTTTTAAAACCTTGAATAGATGAAAATAGATGGTAATCAACAAACCTGTGGCTAGAGGAAAAATCCCTTTAACTCACATTTTACTTCAATTACATTCAGGACAAAGAAACACATTTCACCATGTGCATGAATAGATGCTTTATTATTCAAAACAAGCTTCAAAGAGCATTACGTCCCCTATAGAAAATATGCAATCAGTGTTTAATTCAATGGTAGGATGCAAATTTAAATTCCCATAAGGGGAAGACTGTTAATGCCATTTAAATTGGTTGTAAATTACAGATAATACGCTTGAGACCCGAATACAGATTAGCAGAGTGTTGCTTTATGAATCCAGCCCTACTTTGAACTTATTGTGTTCTTATTTATGGACAATAAGACAATGCAGGCTTGTTTACACCTATATTTTATTATCATGTGACACAAGACATATGCAGAAAAAACCCACAGTTTGTTTTTAAAATACAGAAGCTGTTAGCTCCAATTTGATGGGGATTGGTTGCGTGGAGGTGCTTTTTGGTTGCAACCATGTCTACTCTCCTCTGTCTGCTCCAGTATCACGTGTTTCTACACCTTTCAAATCACACAGAAATTAGCCTGGAGGAATCACTATTTCTGCATTATATTAATAGAAGAGGGAAAATCCTGGTCGCTTAGTGTAACCCATCCGTTCACGTGTGCTTGGGACACCAGCCGCTTGCAGGGCTTGGGGGCTGCCACTGTCTTTGCTGGGGTCAATACCTTAGTTGTTTTGCTATAGCGAGTCCGGTGCCTCCCTCCCCATGGCCACGGCTGCTGAGTGAGGAATCTGGGCTCTCGGAAAGAGTTTTTAGGGGATTTATTTGTTTCCAGAGACAAGAAAGTTCTGTGGCTTCATCCTTTGTGCTCCAAAATAATCATTAAAAACAACTGATGCGCTTTAAGACCAGGGTGTTTAAAAGGAGCTGTGTGTCTCACGTGGCACCATGTCTGTTTGCTGTTACTTTCTGCAGCATATTTCTTGCCCATTCTTCTATTGCATTTGTATAAGACAATAACTTGTAGAACCAAGAATTTTTATTTTGTAAAAAGCAACTAACTAGTCATTCGAGAAGCAGCTCTGCAAACCACTGATGGCATGAACGAGCCCTGCTGGTATGGATCCCATTAAGGCCACACCAGCAACGTTCTGCTGGGCTGTGTCATGAGAAACTTTGGAACACATTTCTTCAGGTCTAGAGCACATGCTGTACATCCCCAGGTGTATTAGTATTACATCAGCATATTACAAATCGAGTAAAAATATTTTGTGTAGGAAAAGCACCACACTTTGCACAGAATTTCTTTCAAGGCAGCACAGCTTATCTACTGAGAGTCATGGAAATATGGCCATCGATCTCAAACACTATTTTACAGAGTGGCTTTTACTTTGAATGTGTATGTGTGGGTGGATGGGAGGGTGGAGGAGCAGAACTCACCTCTTTTTATTATTTCTGAACCTTTCAGCTCCATCACGGCAAATGCCCATTTTGGAGTTCAGAGTTACCTGGAGTTTACACAATCGCTTGCATATTCATGCTAAAATGGCTGCAGAGAAAAAAAAACAAACATTCATCCACCTTGCTTTCCTCCCACTGTTTCCAGACCAATCCAGTTCTCTAATACAGACGAAGCACTGGACCTCCTTGTGTTTTTCTGTCATCTTAAGGATCTCACTACCATCAGAAAGCTCTTCTTAAACAGGACGTAAAGGCTCTTCTCCAACCTTATCTTAAACTTCTCATGTCTACACTGACCAGCTCGTGCTGCTGGGAAAGCACATGGATCGTTCCTGGACATTCCCAGCTCCTCCTGACCCCTGCTGAGGGCTGGACACTAGAAATGGATGCAGTGTTACGGTAATGCTCTCACAGAAAGATAATTTAATTTTATGCTGGGATGATACCATTTTTCTATTTCTACTTGATCTGATGCTTTTGAAACCTGCTTGTTCCTCTGGCTAAATTGTTGTACTGGAAGCAACGTATTTGGTAATTTATCTTAAATGATTTCCAGGCCTGTTTTAGGGTCACCAATTTCCAGAATACAACCCCTCATCTTATACTTCTGCTCTGCACCATTTATTTCTAAATTCATAACGACACCTAAGCCTACATGAAAATGCATGTGGTTTACATCAGCCATCGTCACCAGAGGTGCAAGTCTTGCTGTTCAGGTTCTATTTATTAAATAGCATTACACCAAGAATAAGCTCCCATGGACCTTCACTACAACCACTCTGTATGGGATTACCCTTCCCTTCTTCTATGTTTTTTCAGTCTCTCAGTTCACTAGTTTATCATTCTTTGAATGGGAGCTGCATTGGTTTTGTTTAGTGCTCTTTTTTCCCCAAACACAAAAATGTAGGTACTTTATGGCAATACCATCTTTTGTAATCTACAGACTTGTGATTTTATTAGAAACATGCTATAAAGTATATTTGACAAAACCTGTTTTCCATAAAATGATGTTGATTGGCATTACTTATGCTGTCATCTTTCCATTTTTTATGGATTGCGTCCCCTATCAGCCTTTCCCCTGACTATGCCTGGGACGAATGCCAAGATGGTTCAGTGTCTCTTGCATCATTCCCTTAGCATTCTAAAATATTGACCCAACGCTTGCTTTTAGGGCCCTCTTGGTTGTCTTCTCATTTGGTTTTCATTCCCTTCTCCCAATCTCATCTTTGGGGGATTTTCCCAGAGCTTAAAGATTTAGTTCAGAGGACTTCTCTGATGGTTCTTATGTTACTCTTGGGTGCAAGCTACTTAGGCCTATAGGTTTTAAGAGTTACAGGCTATGAATATCCGCAGGCTTGTGGTTATATGCTATGTAGATCCATATATGCTATGTAGAGGGAAGGCATCCCTGCCGAAGTTCAAACACGGATCTAGGTTTCATTCTGGGCTCTTCCAATACTTTTTCAGAGTGAATGAGCACAAAACATTTACTTGTGTGTGCCAGCTCAGCTGTTGCTTTATACTTTTCCTGTTGATTTGCACGGGCATACACACATTACCGAATCAGCCTGACATTTGTCACTGCACTTTCAGTTCTGCCATCTTGAACCTGACTGCGCTATGATTGAAGTAAATTTGTTTTGAAATAGGCATCATTAGCATTACAAGTGGGCTCTGGATTTTAGGATGCAAGTTCTGAAGTTTCCTGCTATCCCTAAGTGCTGGATTTCCTAGGCTCCTCTGTAGTATGAGTAAGTCAAATTGTTTCATTATTGAGAAATGTGTATTTCCATTTCCATCTCCACACCAGGGTTAAAAGGTGAATGTCACTGCAAGGAGGAAGGCAGTAGAGTTTTGTCCAACGTATGTTTGACCTTAGCACACAACAGGTTTGATCCTGTCCTGTGAGTATCATTGCAGGAGATACCCAACACTCTATAGCCTCGAGGTCCTAGAATCACCTTCCCCAAAACTGGAAAACTTAAATACCATAATTACTTAACTGTCTTATTTAATAAAAGCCACACCGAAGCAAGGGTGATAGACAGGCTACCGTGCTGCTACTGTATCACAGTAGGATTGCTCCCAGAGGTGACAGAAATGAGTCTCCCTCTGTCCCTCACCCTCACCCTGCACCTCTACCCCTCTCATCTCCTTTAATCATGTTCTTCTCAGCATAATTAAAGGAATTTCCTGCTTTGCCTTCTCAGCTGCAGATATCAATTTGCAACCTTGGTTTGATTGATGATTAACACATCTTCAGAGCAAAACTCAGGGAAGGGAATACCTCCAGCCTCCTATGAGTGCTGCCACCCCCGTCCTGCTCAGGTCATGCAGAAGGTGTGCCCAGTCAGTCCCCACCTCCTCGCTCACCTACATACATCCATCACTTCAGAGCAGAGCATCCCTTGGTAAGGGCAGGTGCCAACGCGTGTCCCATGGATGCAACAGACCGGAGCAATGTTGGTTGGAGAGAGGTTAAAGAAGAGCTTAAGCCTCCCTGGGTGCACCACCTGGTACCCTGTTTCCCCATGCACAGGGCTGTCTCGTGTTTATGACTTTGAACAGAAAGCCAAGTTTGCTTTTTGAGTTTCTGTATTAAATAGTGTGATAACATGTCAAGCAGCTAATGTCAAGAGACTTTGGGCTATATTCATAAATGCTTCAGTGAATTGGTAAAGACACAATAAATTATTGCTTCAGAAGTTTCTTCATTCACCTGCTCCAGGCAAATGGAAAAAGGACAATCAATATTTCTTTCTGAAATGCCAGAAATCCTAAACATATGAAATTTCCTGACAGTCCCTACATTTGCACTGGGACTTTATGAGGTTACATCAGTTGACCTTCCCCCTTTCAGAGTTCAAGCAAGCTGAAGGAAAGGAATTGTAATAAATATAGCCACAGACGGATTTAAGCACAATACCACAAGCCAAAGGACATTCAATAATCCAGAAAATGGGCCATATTCTAAAGGCAGTTCATTCTGAATTTTCAGTGAAGGAGTTGACAACGTTTTCCATTGAAATGGAAATGAAACGGAGTTCAGTGGGACAAAGTTTTACTAGGTAAAATCCTCTGATTCTGAGCCAACATCTTAACGAAGCTTTAGGGATGAGAGAACAGGAAGCCTTTGTTTGTTTATTTGTTTTCCATTGAGAGCCCAAAGTTAAGGAATTAGGAGGGAAGAAGGTGGTGGTACTGATACTTCTGGATGCTGCAGCCAGGTGCGGCTCAGAGCAGATTGCGTGGCCATTCCTCATATGAAAGCATAGACTTTTGTCTTCATCATCTTTTAGCTTTTGAAGCTTCTTCCTTCTGTCTTTAGTCTGCCTTTTTCTCATGGCAGGCCTGTTTCCCCCTCAGCCGCTTCCACACATCCCCCCCATGCATGGGAAAATCCTTCAGATTTCACAAAGCACCCATCATCCCCTTTTCTTTAAATTTCTCTTGAAAACATTCCTCAGCCACAATACCTACAAATCTCTCCCAGCTGGGGCTGGTTAGGCAAATACGAGCTGTGACTTCTGGTTTTCTGCAAACCCTCTTCCTTTTATTACTCCCCCACTTTCCCAACCCAGCTGTAAGCCCATTTTGCCCATCCCTTGCACCCTGGCTAACATGCAGATCTTGTGGTGAGGGGGCTCTCCTTTTCACGATCTACCTTCAAAACGCCCAGCACAGAGCCAGATCCTCTGGCTGGAGTCACCGAGAGGGACCCAGCTGGGAATTTGCACAACATATTCCTCTGTCGGTCCAGTTATGGAACCAGAGCGAGTGACCTCGCCATCCACACCCTGCCAGTGCCAGCGTGCTCTGCTCCTTCACCTTCTGCAGGCAAACTCTCAGCAACCAAACGGTTAAACATCCAGCTTTTTGCAAAGTTCAGTGGCTCTTACTCTGCTGACAAACACCACTTTGTGCTTTGATCATTACTTGCACAACACTGGGTGCTTCATGGAAAAGCCAAAAGTTGAGCACTGAAGAGGGCTGCCACCGGGCAGGTCATTTCTGATGTCACCCTGAGGTAGGCACAACTCCTGCCGCCTACCTCTATTTAAATGAAAATATACAGGTTGAAACACTTTCAGGTTTCTCTGACAGAAATACTGTGTGCCAGTGAATAAATTCTAGTTTATAAAACTGGCTCGTCAGTACGAGGAACAGAGAAACCATTTTTCCACTGTGTCTCATCCCTGTCCCTAAATACACAGCACGCACCACATATGTGGAGGTGAGACCTAGGTGATAAATTGCAGAGCAATGTGCTAAACGAATTTGTGTTGCACCCCCAATGGCTTCCCCTGCCCTCTGACTTTTACCCCATCTCTCAGGATTTACTCTAACATTCCTCTGAACAGCCACCATTTAAAAAACAGAAAGCTAACCCAGAAAGCCCACCATCACTAAAAAGAAAACCTCAGCCCAGCCACTTGCTAGAGGTTTTTTTTTCCTTCTTCCAGACACAAGAATTTCCACACAATGCAACCTGGCCAGGGTGATGAGATGAGCAGGGTGTAGTCCTGGAGCAGGTAGCAGTTTCTGTATACATAACATCCCTGTGCCCCTAAGGCTTTTATCCTGCAGCCACACAGGGCGATGTGAACGGGGAGCAAAGTCCTGCTGTTTGGACGTGGCAGCCTGTCATCGCAAGCATGGCACAAGATGAGAAAGCAGAGAATCAGACCGTGCAATGTTCAAATTTAATCTTTCAGGGAGGGAAATGAAAGGGACGTGGCACTGGGAAAGAGAGCTTTACTGTTTCCTAGTGACACCCTATTTAGATCTGGAAGAGCTCCCAGAAAGGACTTTAAGTATGAGAGACTTTTGTTTTCGAAAACACAATTTTGGCTCATTTCAGAGGGGTTTTATGGTTTTCTGTGGGCATGGATAACTGGATTCGTGACAAGTCCTTTTGTATCCTTTACCAGCAAAAGGATCCAGAAGCCATCACAGTATTTTTAAAACTTTCCAAATCCACATCTGCTTGTTTTTTCCCCTAATATGTTTGATCTATGCAGCATCACCATCATCTGGTGTATACACATTTTATTTACATGAATGTAGACAAGCCCATGTAATTTACTTGGATGAAGTCAAATTGATTCAATTTTGTACTCTTGACTCGCTTGCTAAAAGCTAATTCTCTTTTACCTCACTGCTCTCAGGATCAGAAAGCCTCAGAGGCCGTGATGTACCATTCAGCAGTGACCATGAGGGATTAGGTAGCAGTGAGTTTGTAGTAATATGTATAAATGTCATAGCATAGCATTTACGTATGTACGGCTATTAAGCCCAAGAACCATCAGTGAGCCATGATACGAATCATGCATCGCATGAACCTGTTGCGGCTTACGTCGCCCTTTGCTAGTGACCGTGCACATAAGCTGTTGTCAACTATGTCTATCCATGTTGCACATAAACATGGTCCAAAAGGGGTTTTACCCATCACAGCTGAGGGATGGAGAGTAACTCAACAGAGAGGTTGATGAGCTGCTCAGAGTCTGCTGAGCAGGAGCCCGCAGCCCTGAGGGGCCTGTGGCAACGTGACGATGGCCATGACCTGAAGTCACGGAGGTTGGGCTGGCACTGGGATGGGTATTTGGAGTTGTCCTCACTGGTACGGACCAAAGAAGACTGGAGGCACACGATTTCCTTAGTGCTGGGGACTTCTGTGTCCTTGGGGAAGGGGTGAGATTTACTTCAAACATCCTTAATAAAAGAAAATTATGATAAGCCATTCTCCAGGCAAGAGCTGTAAATACCACTGTGTATATTGGCTTTTAAAATAGAGACATTAGCCAGAATATCTCAGACTGTGTAATTTAGAGTCTTTTATCATTTCATCTTCCAGTTATAGTACCAAAAGTAGTGATGTCTGGAAGATAAATTTCACATGCAGAAGAAAATCCCTCACTTAAAGTATATTTTTTATTTGAATGGCATAATAGAAAGGCCAGTTTTATTATTTTTCCAAAAATGGACTTAAAAACTCAGTACCTCCTGCAAAATGGATGAGTTTTTGTAAACCACCTAAGCTTTTACGAGTTTCAGATCTTTCCCTTCTTCAACATCATAGGGAGCAAAGTTATTGTAGTCTGAGAATCCCAGTATATTTTTCACGACACATGGGAGTGCAGCAATGGGTTAAGTGGTGGGTTATTAAACATAGACTACAGTAATGCCTATTTCCCAGTAGAATGGAGGATGCAGACTTTACAAGTTTTTGAGGTTAAATTATAACAATGACTTTGACTGGTCTTCAAGCTCTTGTACTGAAGCAGATGTTCATACTTTACCTCCATGTGTGATATAGCTATTGAACAAAATTAAATGGCAGAGCAGATGCAGTCGATATGGGATGTATGCGATTCAGTGACCTTATGGAAGCAAGGAGGAAATCAGACTTCATAACTGTTCGTAGTCTGTTCGTTGTTTGTGTAAGGTTAAGACCAACAGGTGAAAAAGATTGGGAGGTTATATTGAAAACAGGACAGTCTGAATGAAAGAAACATGTAGTCCCCGCCATACAATCTATAGGTAATGTGCAGTTATCGAGAAGGAAACCTGCTTTTTACATGGTGTGTAGGCAACAGACCATCACAGAAAACAAGGAGCACGGCAGCTCTGCATTTGTATTTCACCTAAAGGAAAACAAGAATTAATCCAGCCTTAGCAGAAAGTGAATGGCAAATTAGTCCTCTCTTAGAGACAAGAAGAATCATCCCATGGACTGACAATCTCAGACACGTCTGGGTGTCCTGGAGAAGAACCAGATGTGCAGAGGCACAGCGGATGAAGATAAGGCCAACCAGCAGGACCCAGGAGGTACCTTGGGCACTCTGCATTTGGGGAGACTCACAGGGGAGATTGCTGAGGCATTGAAAAATCCTTTACCTTATGAAATACACTTCCTGATCCGTGAGTCCAGAAATCAGCCAAGGAGAAATTTGTCCCTCCAATCTGCCATGCAAGTCACGGTGAAGTGGCAGGAGTGCAGTGTTTGCTTGGCTGCAGAGCATGAAGGGGACTCAGTCCTCCATACCTCCCAGCTCGGCGAGCCAGGCACAATTTCCTTCCTACCATCCCATCTGGTTAGATGCCAGCACTGCAGGCAGCACTTGACTTTGCTACCAGAAGCCAGCCTTCCTGCTTGCAGTAGGGCTACATATATCCTGACTGGTCCTGTGCTGGCATCTGCCCTCACTCTCGACCCATTCTGGTCAACCCTACGTGCCCCAGCAGCCTCACCTGTGCATCAGCTTATTGGTGTCAGGTACCTGAGCACAGGGGAGAAGTTTGAGAATCCACATGAAGATGCCCCTTGTCCATACAGTGCAAGTGGCCTGGAGTGCTTCAGTCCCTAGTCCTTGTTTTCACCTAGAGATGCCTTCACAAGTGTGTGTGTGTGTGTGCGGTGTGTGAGTGAAGAGAACAGATTTGTGCCCTGCATGCTCTTATCTAAAATGTTTGGATTTCATAGGAGAAATCATACAGACATTATAGCCCAGAGATAAAAAAACTTTCCTTATAGGTAGCTGTAACCAGAACTAGGTGTAATTTCTGACACAGGAGCCTCCAGCTTATGTCAGCAATGCTTGTTCTGTCCCGGAGAGCAAGACCTGGCATTCAGTACTATTGAATTTCCCTTGCTTTCTATTACTCTGGCTTTCAATGTCACCCGTTTTTTCCTGCAAGGTCAAGGGCTGCACCCCGACCAGGGGTGCTCATTCCTGCCAATGGGAATACATTTTTGGAGACTACTGCGAATGTTTGATTAACAGCATGCATCAGGAAATGACACCAGTTCCCAGTGTGTCTCCCTGACCCCACAGCATCACTTCTAGCCCACAGAGCAACTGACTCAGATTGCATTTATGAAGCATGGATTTACCCAAAAGGCAGTTTTCTGCCCCAAAAGGGCTCTTCTGCAACAGCATCCATGTGGAGCCAGGAAGCAAGCAGTGGAGATGGATGATGAACATCATCCTACATCCATTTGAGGTGAAACAGACATTGTAGGTTTCAGGAGGGTTTGTTTTTCACCATTATTTCCAAAATAACGTTGATGAATGGCTGACAGAGTATCTCCCCTCTCCATCTGTACCCACGTGTGCTGTGCACGGAGGTTGATGTCCTTGCCTACGGCACCATTTCAGGGTCCAAGTGAGGGAATGCCAGTGTTTTGGTCAGCCGCCCTCAGCACAGGTGTAAAAATCCTGATTTAAGACTAATTATGGCAAAGTAATTATTTCTAAGCCATGATGGCAGGCAGTCCCAATTAGCTCTAAATAGGATATAAGTAGTGGGGGGAGGAAAACCTTCTGTCAGGAAAATCTAAGCTAGAAGAGGCTGAGGAGAGCCCAGACACAAGCAAAACAAATAGGAGTCTTTTTAAGCAGAGGATTAGGTCGTGTTATTGCTTCTCAGTTTCCAATAACCCCAAGTCCTGGAAGGAAGGCAGGCAGAAGGCTGGATTTTCACTGCTCTGCTGCAGATTGGGAATGGCTTCGCAGTTGCCCTTGCCAAATAAAAAAAAAAAAAAAAACCAAATTACCTTTATCAGAGTAATTTTCTAAAAGGTGGCTCTACCATTGTTGCCAGCACCCATAGCCTGGTAGCCATGTCCACAGCCTTTCATGTTTGGCATGTTTCATGTGCTCAACAGAAGTCCATCAGGCAGTATTTCCTTTGGCCGGTCGAAGGAAATCCTGCTTGATTCCTCCCTGGTTTATTCTGGGCTCAGCCTTATGGCGAACGTCTCATGCCTTTGGGTTTCCTCCCGGTTAACAGACCTGGGCTGCCCGGCAGCTGCATTTTCAAGAGCTACACGTAAAGATGTTCAAGAGGATTTCAGACTCATTAATAATGTTTTACACTGTTATCTCCAAAAATATTTACAGCTTTCCTTAAACATCACAACTAACTTTCTGATTTTAATATACATTTGTCCCATGGGTTTTTCACCCATTAAGATAGATTAAGTGACTATTCTAATGTACGATAGCAGATTTTGCCCTGTGGTTTAGTGGCTGGCTGTGGTTGACTGATACCCAGCCCTCTGAATCCCTGCTGAGTATCTAAGCTCTATGAGCTGCAGTGAATGCATTTAATCTACATAAAAAGAACACAAATTGCATGTTAGCCTTTTTGAGCCCAGTAATCAGTTTTACAGTTTACTTGGTACGCTTCTCCGCAGTCCTAGTGGCTCCAAGGAGGTTCCAAGGATTCTTCTTCTTTGGATTTTTTTTTTCCCCCTACATGTCTCACGTAGAGAAAAGTGTTTGCATTTTGATTGTGCTCATTCCCTGACCCCTGTAATTTAACCATTGTTCATATTTAGTGCCGACTGGAGTCCTGCGGGGCAGCTGATAACAATAATTTGTAATAAAGCATACGCAGGCTCCATTTTTTTGTGTCCTTGTTTTCCCTAATAATGCAAAATTAAATTTGTTAATTAAAACAGATGAAATCAAATAGGATTCCGGGGCTGCAAAAATACATGGATTATCCTGGCCTCACATTTGGGGCGATTATAATATTTGGCATCTATATAGCGCTTCGAAGCGGCATCGCAGTTAATCCTTACCCTACTGCTCCTCTGAAGTGTGTTGTTATTCCTCAATTTGCAGATGAGGATGCCTGAGCAAAGAGGTTAACTCCAGAATTAGCCTAAAGCTTGCACAGGCACAAGTGGCTTACTGCAACCTCCCTCCCCTGAAGTGTGGGGTTTGGATGATCCGGAGATGACCGGGGAAGCCTGTAGGTCCCCCGAGCTTTTATGGGGTGGAGGATTTGGAGGTGATGTCCCGAAACGAGGCTCAGAGGCTGTGGATTCAGTCCTTCCAAGCCAGAGGCACGTGGAGCATCCTGCTGGTCCTGTCGCATCGTGTGTAGACCACGAGGTGCAAACTGAGTTGCTCCTCTGCCAGCCGTTGCCCAGTGTGGCATGCAGATGAGAAGCTCATCCCAAAATCATTATAATCCCGAAGACATACGTGCTCTTTGGGACTCAGAAAAAAAGGCAAAACTAAACTAAAGACTAAGGGGAAAAACATACAAAATACCCTTTAGACCAAAGAGTTCTCTGGCAAAACGCAGTTTCAGCTAAATATTTTGTGGAGTAACGTTGATATCGGTGTTAGCAGATGAGAACGTATTTTAACCTTCCATCTCAAACCAGTTCCAGCTCAGGTCATTTTGATGTTTTCAGTGTTGCCGTGTTCATACGCAAATACACGTTGGTGTGCGAGTGAAAACAAAAAGGAAATTAAACACACCAAAACACGATGTCTTGGCAGCCCTGCAATTTATTTTGGAGAAGAGCTAGGTTTTCTGGGGCACTGCAGGACGCGGAGCTCCCTGCTAGGGCTCGGTGCTGCTCCCTCCCCCTGCGCTGCAAATTCCTGAATGGCAAAATCCCGGCTCCTGAGCAGCTCTGGTGGAGATAAGGTGTGAGGTGATGGGAGGGTGCACAAGCTGGGGCTGAGGTTGGCAGTGGCTAGTCTTCTCATTATGACTCATATGCCATAAAATTCCTCAGCTGTGCTGGGGGAAAGGGGCTGCAGCCTTTGGCTTCTTCTGTGGCATGTGGGCTGGGGTGGGAGCATAAGACCCCCTGCTGGGATAGGCAACTAATTCTGCCTAAAAGGCTCGGATTTACCGTGTTATGGGGGAATAAAGGGTGATCCTGAAACTGCAGCCCTCTGGTGAGTCTGCCCCACCGCTCGAAGGGCTGGGAAGGAGGCCGGGTGTCATCTCAATAGGAGACACGAGCTGATGGCTGGTGACAGGACTCTCCCAGAGGGATCAGCCTGGGTATTCCTCATGCTCTGCGGGCTCCCCAAAGGCATGGAGAGACATGGGGTATCCTCGCTGAAGGGGATGGTCATAAATCAGCCCATGGCACGAGCTAATGAGGAAGATGATGAGGGGTGAGAAGCTGAGGGTGACTGATAGCAGATAAAGCTGATGCTGCTGGGAACCTCCCATTCAGCCCGGAAAGCAGCTGGCAGCCTCTGTCGGCTGTAACAGACAAGGTTAAAAGGATCATCTCCATATTCTCCCCCAAAATGCCTACCTTCAGCAGACAGTATATTGCGGCAGCTCGGAAGGGTGAATGCTGCACAAAGCTGTGAGAACGTCAAAAACAGATTACATCTTTTCTCCTTAGAGGAAATCTTCAGGACATCTGGAGGACAGCTATAAAATGTTCCTATTTTATGTTTTAATTACGTTTTGAGATTGTTAGGCTAAGCATCCTGCGCTTTAAAAAGAGCAAACTTCAAGCTCAAAGTATACAGAAAATGAAAAGATCTACCAAGAACTGTAGCTATGTTTTGGCTAGTTGTCACTTGTAACTCAGTATATTATAAATAATGGAAGAGGGAACATTAAAACATGAGCTCCAACAATTTTCACCAAGAGTCCAACAAAGAAACAGACTATAGGTGTTGACAAGAATTGTTTGGTGGAGAATGATATTGCATATTGCAGAGCCTGTGAACATCAGCTTTACATAAACTCCTTCCATATGAGACGTTAATCAGGACGGAGAACTGAAGGATCTGAAAACAATCAGCATCTCTCCTCTCAAACCCCTAATGCTCAGCGCCAGAAGTTGGCGGCACCCCTGTGCGGTGGGAATGCAGGAGGACCTAGGGTAGCCGTGGGTGGATCAGAGGTAGCCACATCTTCTGCGGTGTCGGGCAGGTCCTGGGCTGAGAGCCCTGCGCCGGCCAGGCTGAGCCAGCCGAAGGAAGGGGCTTGCTTGGGGTAGGGGCATGGGAGACAGTGGAATGAACTTCTGAACCAGGGCAAACCAGACCCGAATGAGCCTGGGACAGGTGTTACAGTGATAAAAATTAATAAATGGAGGAGCAGAAAGTGCCTGGGAGGTGTGAAAGAATAAAGGCAAGGGGGAAGCCAGCAGCAAAGGAGACAGAGCTGTGGATGCACACGTGCAGCTTAGATAAACAGATGGATTATTACAGTTCTTGCAAAATTACTTCGGTGATGAATGAGAGTATTCCCAAAGTTAATGTGATAGCTATGTGCAAAATATGAGTATATCTTCAGCTATACTGATAAGAATATATTTCATATGTGCGCAAGTATATATGAAAATATATAAGCACGGTTTGCATATCTTTTGAACTTGAATTTGGAAGGAGGGAGTAATTTTTAGAAAAGTAAACAATTGTATTTGACAGTTTCTAAGCAAGATTTCAGTTTTGCATTTTCAAATGACACTTTCATTTTCATAAATGCAAAGTACATTTGAAAATAATAAAAAGATGGGGAGGGGGTGTAGTTGCCCTTATTTACCTTTGTATAAAGATCTAGTGGTGGAATACGGTTTGATTGCAAAATATATGCTGTTCCCAAGGGAACTGCTGCTTGAAAGGACTCAGTAGCTGTGATTAGACTGATCAGACAATCATTTGCTCTCAGCCTAAGCTAGCATAAAGCCAGAGAAAGTAAATTGGCTTGAAGGACCTGTGTTACAGTCACCCGGCAAGCTTTGCTTCCTTGGGTAAAAAGGACCAAAACGAAGTTGTTATTATGACCGGAGTACTGCTCTTAACTCAGAGCAGCACCCCAGCTGAATTCAAGGACTGGATACACAAATGTTTTTGATATCTCCTTGTGATGTTCTCGCAGCATGCCCATTTAAACCAGCAGTGATTTCATCATTTCATGTTAGGGGCAAAACTGCCCTGAAAGCATGGGGCACAGCAAGTTCCTAACCATAATGACTCTTTTTTTGGTGCTAAACTGATGAATGCAGCATCACCCTGGGGAGGCTCAGGGGGCCATGCCCAGATCCCCTGAGCCTGTCATCAGTCTGATGCGTCCATCATCTCTAGCGCCTACCGGGGAAGGCCACCGGGCCATCCGTGCCCCCTTTGCTCCCAGAGTCTGGCGTAGGGATGCTCCGGAGGCTGGCAGGACCTCTCTCCCTTGCTTCCCCCCAGCCCTCCCTACTGGGGCTGGATCCACGTGTTACAGTGGGTCAGATTTTCAGCACACACAACTTGGGAATGCACTGTTAAGAGCACTGCTCCAAATTATTACCCATTTTTCATGTTCTCTTTTCTTTTGTCCGTCTAAATGCTCTTGTCTCCCAAGGGAACTGCTGCTTGAAAGGACTCAGTAGCTGTGATTAGACTGATCAGACGATCATTTGCTCTCAGCAAACGGAGGGGGGATATTTGTGAGGGGTTTTAACTAATTTTTTTTCTGCAAAATGAATCTGAAAGATTAATGCAAAGTCAAGCAATCTTCTTTTACTTAAACAGTCACTCACACATATGCTTTTGCTCCCCACCTCTTGGGTAGTGAATATTTATACACTGAATTATGCAGTAATAATTTAACTCCAGTGTGCCTACCCCCCACCAGAAATGCCAGCGCTACACTTGCTCTTTCAAGTAACACAGAGTAATTGGGACTTTTAGAGAGTGAAGCTAGAACAATCCCAAAATTGGAGTATTTAATCCCACAAGTAACTACACAGAACAAGCTGGGAGTGCCTTTGGAGCACTGCAAGTGTCTGCTCTGCAGGATGAGGCCCTGGATCAGAAAGAAGAGAAAATCTTGGTTGTGTGCCCAGCTTCCCTCTCTCCACTCTCAGGGCTGTCATCACATAACCCCAACCCATGGTCCTCCTCATCTTGCGTGGCCACAGAGATGCGCTTCGGCCTCTGGTCTTGGCAACTGTGCTACATACCAGGTACTTGCTACCCCCAAAAGTCTAAACTAAGTTTTCCTTTCCTTGACCTTTGGCCAACACTCACTGTCCTAACATAAATAATTCCCCACCTTTGTTTAAACTGTTAAACTGAAGGTATTTATTGCTTGTCACCATATTCCCTGGGATTTTCCTCTCTCTTCTAAATATACGGGTGATCTGCAGTCACTCTTCTCAAGTCTTTACCCTCCCATCTGTCCACCCTTCTATCCATCCCTCCTGGCCTGAGCCCACAGACAAGTAACGCATTTCCAGCCAGCCTACAGGGAAGACGAACTTGTCTTTGAAGGGATGGAGAGGGAGGGGCACGGCGGCAGCGCAGAGGGCAGGCTTGTCTCGTAGAGCTTACAGAGCCCACCAGATCGTCACCATTTTCACTGGACAAGTAGCGACTGATCCCACGTAACCCTGCTCCCAAACAAGGCTATTATACCCAAGCTGCAGGACAGTCAAATTTCATTATCCCTTCTGCAAAACATATGGAGGAAACAAAATATTGGAGGATACTCCAGTGACAGCTAATGACATTACCGAAATGACTATAAATATCATCTTTAATCTAATCAAAAACAGTATATCAAAGGCATTAAAGCTGCAGATGCTTACTGTGCCAGGGGGGAACCAAATGAAGCCTTACAGATGTGTCATACTGTGAAGTTATATTTGCATAATAGAAAATGAATGCTGGTTGTATCTCGGATTTCTGCTGCTTTTTAAACCAGGGGGTTATGGACTCTACATTTAGCAACAATCTTCTTAGGTAGCCTAAGGTTTGGGTAGACAAACAAAAAATACAAATCAGCTGCAGACCTGGCAAAAAAATTCCCAATGAATGGTCACTTTAACTCTTGCTAATTATTACCTGGGCTACTCTGTCATGTATTTAATTAGCATCATTTCTCTTGAAAGCACATTTTGCTGAACTGATGCTGACTGTGGTGTGAGAACCAATAAAGTAACATCAATCAGTTAATTAACTGGTTAACACATTTCCTTCCTTCTTAATTTTTGCTTTTGATTTTTGCTTAGCTGCTTTTAGGATCTGAATTTTCAGGAGGTTTGTTTATGGGCAACCAGAGGCAGTGATGGGTGAGAGACGCCCTGCCAACGTGGCCTTTGCAATATTATTTTGCTATTGTAGGGAGAGGATGCTTTTGTGCCCTCGTGGGGTCTCTAGCACTGCATTGAGCACTTCTGGGAAATAAATTAACAGGTGTATATTTATTAAACACAGGCACAGTCCTGCTTACTGCTGGAGAAATGAACAGAGACAGCGCACCTCCCACTGCTGGGCTCATGTTTCCCCTCCGGTGCACGCAGGAGCAGGAGACGCTCCCAGATTTCAGCATAGCGTTGCTTCCCAAGCTGGAATATTTCCACAATGGCAGAGTTACAACAACTTCAGGCTTCTACAAGCACGGACCAAGACACACTGACCAACCTGGGTGATGCACTGCTTCCCTCGGTCTGTGCTTTCCTATGTCAACCAAGAGCTCTACGTTGTTGGGACTATGCAAATCTCATTAAAACACAGAGAGTCTAATACCATTTTAATTCAACCTCATTCCAGCAGAAGGTACAGAGCTAAGAAAAGAAGAATCTGGTTTTGCTTTAGGTTGTTGTGTGTTCCTCTATTTGGTCACCCATTTCAGCAATGCCTCTCTCCAGAGAGTACTTAAACCTCAACTGTGTCCTTGTCTGAGTCGTTCTGGTCTCCCAGAGGCCCTGCCTCCAGCCGCCCTGGCTTTGGTCGTGCTTCAGCTTCCTTCTTTGGTGGGATGAGAATAGCACCAGTTTCTTGTAGAGCAATCCAGTTGCGCACACAAGTGATGCTAGTGTAAAGGATGAACCAAGTGTTTCCCAGCCACCTCATACAGTTGGGCTACACGGAAGGAGGTGTGGGTCCAGCAGCAATGTGTTTTGTCTCCCCCTGTTCAGCTCTTTGGAAGGATATTTTGGGGTTGTCCTAAATGGACTATGGTGGGAATATGCATTATAAGGACGGGAAAGGGTGATATGGTGCTGGTGTCTTGGCACAAGTGTCGTAGAGGTCCGTGGTCACCCCTGTGCTCATAAACTCCAGTAGAAGCATTGCCCTGAGCAAGACAGCAGAACTCTGTCTTCATGGGGTGTCTCTGGATGGATTTCGCTAGACTGCACACTAGATTTTACCTGGCATGGGGCCCACATGTGGTCTCTACTGGAAAAAATGGATTTTGCCCTAAAAGATTATGTGCCTGGATTTATTTATGCAGCAATTTGCATGAAGATATTCATTTTAAAATTAGTCCCCCAAAAGCACTAGGAGAAGAAAGAGGCTGACTGGAAAAAGGATTTCTGTTCAGCTTTAATTTAAAGTGGAAAATAATGTTTGTACTGCTGCATGCCAAATATATTAGAAGGATTTGAGATTATAATATAGAGTAGGTTAATGGCAGTTTCGTAATCTAATCTGCTGTTGAATTACGATTTTAGCAACCATCTTTCCTCCTCAAGCTTAGAAGGTCTTTGTGTTTCCGTAAACTCCAGCAGATTCAGAGTTCAGACTCGAAAGCTCAGTGATTTAAATTCTCCATGCTGCTAAGTGCTAAGGCTTAAGAGCAGTGAAAAACTGCAGTGCAGAGCCTATGGTACACCAGGACTTCTCCAGCTCCCCAAGCCAGCGACCAAATCCATCCCAGGGATTTGCTTCCCAGCCCCCGCAGGCTGTTGTCCATGGGGTGCCATACGTTCCTGCCCCTTTTGCAAAGGTGCGCACCAGGAGTGCCTTCACCCCTGTGCTCGGATAACTCCCCAGAGGCAGAACACACCAGCAATTTACCTCATTTTGGCTGTAATAGCTCGTTTTCCCCACCTTCAGTGGACAAGGATGTCAAAAGACAAGCCCCAGAAATGCAGGCCACATTGCACGCTGCTCCTGGGCATCCCCTTTTCTTGGGGGCCACGGGCTGCACGCACCCAAATTCCTCTCACTGCCCTTTTTCTCAGAGAGGACAGCAAGGAGGGAAGGAGATCTGCTGGTGTGGACCTCAGCGGGACCCTCAGTACATAAAACCAACCCATGAGCACGGCCCAAAGGCTGGTTCTTCTACGTGCTTTACAGGGATGCTGAGCACATTGTGCTCCATTATGAGCAGACCTGAGGTACAGAAGCACCACATCGCGTTGGGTTTATCCAGCTGCCTGAAAGGACACGAGCTGACTGTGCCTCTCAAATGATGCTTTTAACTCAGCTCGAGTGAAAATGTTGACAGACACAACGTGGATTTAGAACTTTGATACTTATGGGAAAAGACTGGGGAAGGAGGAGGGGGATGTCCGACTGTTTAGAAGGGGAATATTTAAGGAAGATGCAGCAGCAGAAGCAGTCGGCAACTGGTACGCCTAACCTACAAATGTCAGCTTTACAGAGTGAGTCAGTCTAAAAATAACCTCCAATTGTCTCCCAGCTACTCCAGCAGCACAGCAAAAGCACAAGTGGTTGAGAAAAATCACCAGAGGGGGGAAGAAGGATTCTCTGTCTGTTTTTTTTTAAAGAAAAGCCTATGCTTTTAGAAATTTCTTATTAAAAAATAAAGCAAGTACGAGGCTCTCAGAAGTCTAGATACAAGTTAACCTTGTTTTATTGTGTTCACTCTATTTATTTTGCCTCTATTTATTTTACCTATGAAAGGCAGCAGCATAGGCTGAATTCCAGATATTCCCCGGAAGGCTGTGAATGTAAAACGTGGGTATCCTTGCAGAATTGCATGAGAACATACCTCCCCTTCAGACTTTCTAGACTCAATATTTCAAATGAGAGTATTGAATATCTCTCCCTATAATTTGCATGCTTTCTTTTTTAGCAGTCTTCCTGTTCATTTCCGCCCTATGAGCTATTCCTTTCTCTTTTCAGTGATCATTGAAACACAGTCTGTCTATGGCAGCATTAAATTAATCCATGATAATATTTCAGAATCATTTTTAATTCATGATCCAGAAATCTGTGGATGCTTTCTTTTGTGGTTTTTTTTTTCCCCCGCTATCTAAAGCCGTTGATCTACAACAGGTGCCTCCTGGCTTCAGACGTAGTAAGAGCGAGAATAACGCCAACACCGATCCATCCCCATGCACTACCATTTGGTATAGTAAACCCACCAACCAACCCAAAAGGAAAGACCTGAGACATGACATTGTAAACAAACAAACAAACAAATAAAAATGCTTTTGAAAGAGGTGAAAACGAAATAACTGTCCAACGATATACAAGACTGCTTACCTGCAAATATTCCTGAGGTGGAACAGGCTGCTGGAGATTAGAGGAACTATTTCTCCTATTAATGCTCCATCATTCTCTGGTTTAAGGTCTCTCTTCCAGCTGGGAATGAAGGTGCCATGAGGTGTCTCCACTCTGGAATGGGACATTTTCCAGAAGCTGAGGTTTTAAAAAGTTAAGCCTGGAAAGTACTATTTTTGGACAGAAAACAGTCCTCATCTGCTCTGTTATATTCCCCTTTTCTACTCTATGAGTGGAAAAAAAACCCAGCAAGGTTCCTGGCATAGGCTCCCCATGTCTTGTGGACCCCAGTGGTATAGGCATTGCCATAGCAAGAGCAGACCAAAAAGGGACAAGCTTGCTACTGGTGATGATGCTGCTCAGGAAAGATCAGCTGCGAGGATGTAGAGGAGCATGCGATGAGGGAGGTGAGGTACAAGGAAGGGGAAATGCTGCACTGAAAATATGCTGTGCCCAGGGTGGGATGATGACAGGGGCTGGTGTTCCTCTAGGAGCAGTTCCTCAGCTGGTGTGGAGTCATGAGTGCTGCTCCGTGATGGGTTTGCAGCAGTGATGGGACTGGTCCTTCTCCTTCTCGCACCACGTGGGCAGGTCAGTTATAGAGGACACGAATGATAGTGTCACATGAGCGACATTTCCTCATGGGGAAGCAATGTTAGGCACCTTCACACATGTACCCTTACCTGGGCTGTACCAGGCTTTAACACCCCGTGGTAGCGTGATGAATGCACCAGAGGCTGAAAAAACAAGGACAATGCAGAACTGGTGGCAGTAAATTACACAAATGGGCACACTGGAAAGCACAAAACGCTATTAAGCTGTTAATTGATTATTTGAATTTTCCCTGGATTCACTGGAATCAGCCCTGGAGATGGACTCACACCATGGAAATCCAGCTAGGCTTGGGCAGACCACGAAGTCTGGGCTTCAATCGTTCAACATTTCAGTGTTGCGGGAGCTCCATATGTGGCTGAAACATGCCAGATGGCCTAAAACACACACTGTCCTAAATACTCCAACACCTCTCCCGCCCTGCAAAGCCACCGAACACCAATCACGTAGTAAACACAGAACTGAATCCCCTCGAATGTGAGCTAGCGATAGAAAAATTTAGTACTCGGTTCAAGAGATCAGTACTCCAGTTTGTGTGGCAAATTGATTTGTTTTACTCACTGATGCCCACTTCCCAGTTCATTTAAATAACACCTCTCTGGGAGGGTAGATGGCAGGAGGCTTTGGTGACCGAAAGCCAGAGTTGTTTATATTTACATCATTGGTCTGAATCCAACAAAGACTGATAGTGAAAGAAAATATTAGCCATCTGCCCAATGCTTGACAGCCTTGCTAGCAATAAAACTGAGAACGGATTAGATATGGAGGTGGTCTGAATCTCCCTTGCTAGGGCTGGCCTTCCAGCTTGGAGAGGGGCTTCCTTGACGAAGCGAAGGCATCGGTCCTCTTGCCACCCTTACCACCTGCTGTCAGACCAGCAGGCAACTCTGGCGGTCTCCACCAGAGACTCAGCTTGTTAGAAATACTGAAGGGAAATACTGAAGAGGGGAAAAAAGGGTTCTGTACAAGCCATTGCTCTTTCTGGTGATGCATCGCACTGTTTATGAACTAACAGATGACACACAATGTCCAGTATTTATGGCAGCACTTGCAAAGGCGCAGTTGGAAGGTAGACCTTGCCCATTAGTACATTATCGCAATGTTCTTGCCAAAACAGAGCCCTGTATTTTAATATTTCCTGGTTGCAATTGTGTTGCACCACATGCTAAAATGCCTCAGCTGTAACGATAATACTTTACGGCCTTAGACCTGAGGTGTAGGTAGTTCCCAGTCTCGACCTGGCAGCCACCATCAGCGGATGCACAGGAGGTGGAAGGTGGCTGCCTATGGCTTTGCTTCTCCTTTGCCGCTGCGGCTACATGACCATGTGGGCCACATCTCTGCCCAAGAAACTGCCTTTGAAACTGCTGTCAGTTTCGTGAGAGACTAGTGGGGCCACATTTGACCAGTAAAAGCCTCACTTCTTGGTTTGACTAAGAAGATAAAATATCTTAAACCTGATTCAGAGGATGGGTTCACCTGAGAAGAAATGGTGCTCTGGAAGCTGTTGGGCTTGTAGCAGAATCCAGCAGCAGGGATGGGTAGGGAGAAGACGGTGTTCCCACACCCCGATGGACAACATGGTCTATCTCATACCACCAAGCTTGTCTTCATACCATGCTGCTCACCTGGGTAGGAAGGGGAAGGGCAGTATGCCATGCTATGGCCTGGAGCTTTGGTCCGCTTTGTCCTCTGCTGTCCAGGCAGAGACCCCCAGCCCTCGTCTGTGGGTGCTGGGAGGGCACGTTGTGCCCTGGGGTCGCGGGCCCAGCCCTCTGCAGCCGAGTGGGCAGGAGGAGCTGCAAAACTGCTTGCTCCTGGTGGCAACTGGCTTCCCTGCAATGGGGGGCGCAGTGGGGAGCACTGTGCTTACAAACGAAGCGTTTCAACTGAGAGCAGTTGTGGGGTGGCAACGTGTTTGTCTCTGCTCAACTGGGCCAGTGTGTTTCAATAAATAATATCCCGTCCTTCTCACACAGTGTTCCTGTGGCAAAATGTTTGTACCGCCTTGCCTTTATTGCGTGTCTTGGCCAGAAATGTCCCTACTGCAAATGATGGACTTCCGTCATACCGACGACACTTTATCACGTAAGGCAGTAATAAATGCATGGAGAAGTACCATGCCTCAGGACAATCTGGGCACTGTGCAAAGGTCACTCTCTTCAGACCCTAATTGCTCAGCAAAAGTGACATTTAAAATGCATATCATTAAAATCATAACAAATTTATTTACCTTCTCCTTTATTGGGATCGCTTTTGCATACATCACACATTTGATATATTGCATGCTATGGAGGTCAGAGTGCATTTGCATCATAAAATAACATCTCGAGGAATCACGATGACACGGGGTGCCAGGCTCCAAATATCACTCATGCACTGGCTGCTCCTGTAGGAGCTGTCACGAAATCCCAACAGCCGGAGAGGGCCAACGGTCTCTTGAGCTTTGTAGGAAGACAGTAAGGCGGCTGCTTTCAGAAGAGCAGGTAATATTGCAAATGTAGTGGGCAAATAATATGGGGAACTCTTCTGGACAGTGGAAAGAATGTTGTAGCAAGAAGCACATATGAAAACGTGCTCATGTGTGTCTCTGACTCAGTTCTGAACCCTTTGTTCAGTGCTAGGATTGACATACATGTATACATACGTGTCTGTCTCTTTATCTTTCTTTCTGTCTCAGAAGACAACATTCGAGCCAATATGTTTTAGGAACTGGTTACACTGCTCTTCTAACATGTCTAATAGATGTTTTCTCTCTCACTTGCCATTAGACTTCAAACACTGCATTTTAGCTTCATCAGCCTGAAAACCACATTCGCCATCAGAGCTGTTATCATAGCACCTCTATGTTCCCATTTGCTGTAATATGGTTAGTTGAAGGCAGGCAAGCTAAAAGCAAGTTCAAATAAGACAGAATTATTTCAGGTAGCCTCGGTATTCTCTGTTTCACTTATGTGCATTCATTTATTTTGTTCATGGAGTTATTTACTTACCTTTTAATGCACTTTAGGACACTTGGGGTTGTGCACCGTGTAAGAGAAAAAAAGGTATTGTGACTATAATCATGACAGCCTGACATCAGTGCCAGAGGCTGAAGGACACCTAGCTTCCTTTCTTAACTGAAGACGAAACAAATCTAACTACCATGTGTTTAGCACCCTTCTTCTACACAGAGACTGTGGAGGACCAAGGGCTCGTATGCTCTCCCAAAGCATGCAGAAAATGTTTATTTGCTGCTTTACGAGGCCTGAACCAAAGCCTACTGGATTCTTTCCAGTCCATTGAATTTTGTTGTTGGTTTTTGGGTTTTTTTTTTTAGTTAAAGCTGGGAGAATGTTTTTGGCAAGTAACGAATTCGTCAAAAAATGTGGTTTTGAAGAAGCAACTTGCAAAACTGAGTCCAACTTGGTAAAAAGATTTAGCTGGACAAGAAATAGAAAACATTTGTAAGAACATAACGGAGACTTTCCATGTTTTTCTTTGGAAATGATACTTTTGTTCTACGTGTGACATTATTTAGAGGCTACAAAAGGGGTCTAGGCTGGTTAGACCCTTTAGTCAAATCTCTTCCTCTGTTTTATCAGACTGGCCACTGAACAGATGTGTCCTATGGGAGTTTCTTACTCTTTCCCATCCCATCTTCTCTGTTCTTATCATTTTTGCTTGCTTTTTGCTGCCTGGCTTCATAACTTCCAGTGCTCCTGCCCGGCAGAGATTCAGCTGAACAGAGTCTGAGTTATTAATCTCTAAATCTATTGTGAGCAAAAGATGCTGCCATTGGCTGGCAGCAACCTCTTATGTTATAGCTTATGCAAAATATAGCAAACACTGATGGCTTGCTGTGCTTTCCCGTATTGATCTCAAAACACACTGTAGACTAGAGGTAAAACCTGTAACCTGTGTGAGATTTGCCACTGGGACAAGGCACTATTTCCTCTTCACTATGTATAGAGGACAGTGAAGAGCCAAAATGGACTAGTTTCCCGCATAACAGACCCTTCAACCCTTCAACGTTGCTGATGGCTAAACCTACAGGGTAGTATCCCATGCCTCTGTCCCAGGTGGAATTTCCTCTGATCAAAGCAAGTCAAGCCAGCAAGGGTTGCATTTTTCATCGCTGCCTTGGCCTGTTGCTGATCCCTACAGACCTGTGAAGAATATTCCAGCCTAAGACCAGGATCAGACCCCAGGTTCTTGGTTTTCCTGAACACCTCCTTTCTGAGGTCCCCAGCCCAGCACCCAGATGAGCCTTGCAGGGGGCTAGATGCACGTGTGGAGGAGGCAGGGAGGGTGAGAAGCTTTTGCAGGTGGGAAGGCTGGCACGCAGATTGGCATCCTCCTCCCAGTCCAGCTGCCACACTCCTAGGAAGATCTCTGGTGATGCCAGTTTGCCACTCCGGTGGCGCAGGGAAGATGGGAGCACAAGAGCGGCTGCCCATGGCGGGGGGTTTGGCTTGTGCCGCAAACCGGGAGCCAGCTCTGGAGCTGGCTGCCCTGCTGGTTTTGATTGACTGCAGCTGGTCGTTCCCTCTCAGCTAGGGTGCTTCTGGAAAGCCTGCCCGTTTGACCTGTCTGCCTCCTTCCCGGCGCTGAGCTGCTTCTCCGCTGCCTCATTTCCTCCCTGCGAGCGTAAGAGAGGCAGCCTGAAATCTTTCTGCCCGTTGGGCTTCCAAGCAACTTTCCATCTATTGAATCTATCGTTAAAACTTAATGCAAGGACTTCCTTTCAGAAAACAAAACAAAACAAAACAAAACAAAAAACCCAACACCCAAGGAACAGAGCATTCCTTTCCTTTTATGATGTTGCCTGATTTTTAGCAACTATGCCCAGATATTTGTTTGACAGCTATAAATCAGGAACTCAATCTAATGCCTGTACCAACCAGGTACAGGAGTTTCCCTGGGACATTGCTCTCTCTTCCTTTCCTTTTTTTTGATTCTGCACAGCAGGAGTGAGTGGCATAATAGTGGATATTGGAAATAAATTTTTGAGCAGTGGAAGGGCCATCATTAGTGCTGACAAAAGCAGCTTTTGAGGCTGAGCCAAGATCAAATAAATGAGAACTGGTAGGAGAAGCTGTCGTGTTTATGAACAGCTTATGAATGCGAGGTTCAAGTTATCACTTTTTTGGAATCAACTTTTGTGATACTCTGTATAGATGGGTCTAAGCTGTGGATTTCCCTTTGGTTTAAGCAGAGATACCTTTGTCCCAAATTGTTAATTATTTCTCCTTGGGTGGAGCAAAAGGCTTGCCCTAATTTACTTCCAAGCTGTTTAACTGTCCTTTCCCTTCCCTCTTTCACAGCTCTCCCCGACCCAGGCTTCCCTGCTGAAAACACCTGACAGCCCAGCCTCGCCCCACAAGGACAAGGACACACTTATCACTTGAAAACACAAGAGGAAAGAGCCAGGCTGCTCTTTTCAAAGGGGGATTTGTCATGATATCCCTGCCGACACAGCCAAAACGCGCACTGACCACGAGGACCCTACTTTCCCCTTCATCCATGGAAGAATTTAATTAATCTTTCCATATTGGCAGGCGAACAACATTTCCTGAAGAGAAAAATAAATGTTAATTTCCAGAGGTAATTAACAGTCACTGAATGAGACTAAAGGGCTTTCATCAAAACTACCAATCAGCTCAAATTTGAAGAGATTCTCTCCTCCTCATTGCTTCTTCATCTCATTCAGCCAGTCCTGCTGAATTAGTGCCTAATAGAGTCCCAGACATATTCATATCCTGTCAAATTCCCATCCTCCCAAGGAACTGTCCCTTTCAAATGGTAATACAGAGGGCGTATGATGTGCACTCGTTGCTATTTCGGATTTAACAGCTGGCTGCGTTGTACCAAGGGTAGCTGTGGAAACTTAAATAAGGGATGTGCGCGCGCGTGCGTGTGTACATGTGTGCATGTAAACACCCACTCTTTCGCAAATGATACCCTTTATCTTAAATAATGCTCTCTTAATAACTCCTTGCAAGATAATTCTCTTTTTTAGCCCACCACGGCTGCCGAAGGAGAGAGCCATACAGCTGTACAGCAGCCAAGAGCATGGTCTCACCCCAGAACTCAACTGTGCAACTCCTTTCTCCAACAAATTCCCACTCGGCAGATGACTAGGGCCATCATCCGTACCCTCATCAAGACCTAAAGGTTTAAGAAAAGCTCTCTTTAGGCTATCCTCACTGTGGCCAACTGTTACTCCGTATTACATGGCTTCAGATGTTCTCAACGCAGCTCAACACATGCACATTGGGGTGCCTGGGCAAAGGGATGGACGGTCGCAGGGCTGGTCTCCACAGAGCAGTACAAGGACAGAAAGTAGGAGTCATCCCAGGTCGGTGTAATAGAAAAGGTTCCCTCCTCCTGCTTTGTTAAATATTTTGGGACTCAGCCAAAGACCCGTGGTGTTCATAGCGACATTTCCACCTACTCCAGCTGGATCTGGCCCTGTAATATGGAAATCATGGGTCACAACCAACAAGGAGAATTTCTAGTGAAACTTTCCGTGTGCTGCACCAGGGCACTTCTGGAGACAGCACTAGATGGGGGCAGAGCATGACCTCCATTAACAATATACACTACATGAAAGCTAAAAATTCTGGCTAAAGCATATTCAAAATAGGATGCTTGAAGCAAAACTAATGCATTATTCACTGCTTGTTGGGAATACAAGAACATAGAGATAGACATCTGAGCCTTGGGCCTTTTCTGAGATGTACTGTATTCGGACTCAGTGGGCTCATGGCAGTACAGTGACTCTCACTGCCATAGATTATTTTTCTTATTACTAATAGTTTTTAAAATCTTGCCCTGCGATCAAATAAAAACAAAATTGTATGTGTATTCAACTTTGCTTTCTAGTCGTATACAGTGACGAGAGATGTTTCTAATGCTGAATTCATTTCCTTGGTGTAAAATATGCCCTTCCTTCACCTTTAAATTAAATCAGACAAGTACTTGGTAAAAGTCACAGTGTGCAAAAGTGCAGAAATTGCCAGTTTCTCACTAAGTAGCTGAAAACAATTCTGAACAGAGGACCAACATGATCAACTCCAACACAACACGCAGGCCTTGCTGACTTAATGCTTCTCAAAAATAAGGACTGTTAAAGAAGAAGGAAAATAGGTTATTTTACATACTCACTATATATATATATATATAAAAAAAATCTTTGTAACACACTTCAACAGCCATTATGAGAGCAGCATTGTAGAAAACCAGGTTGGGATTCACCTCATTTCATGTAGACAGCCTGCAATATAGATATCTGCGTCTGAACTGATCACCCTCTGGTCCTTTTGTGATCAACAGAGAAACGTAGATGCTTGGGGGAGTGATTTATCTCTTTTGAAAGTAGATGTCTAAGAAAGGTCAAATGAATTGCATGCTAAAAGTGCCTATTTCTCTCCCCTGACCATAAAGGTTGAAGAGTGACTAGTTGAGATGTAAATTAATACACCGTAGACATGCAAGCCTGTGGGTTGGTGGGGAGGTGGAGGATGCTAAAGTGCACCCCCTGTAGCCCCATCTGCCACGGTGGAAAGCTCTGCAGAATAAAGACAGATACCTCCTCCTCCTCTTCCCCAAAGATGGATTTCCAGGTTTACATCAGAAGAGGTATTTTTGGTTCAAGGTGTTGCCGTACATCAACTGAAATGGTATTGTATGCCCAGACCTGCCCCACGATATCATGTTAGATATGCTACAAAGAAGAATCTCATGCAGTTTTGGATCCCAGCAGTTCCAGCAAGCAAGCCTGATTTACGGCACTGATGAAGCCTTCTTGGAGCTAGAAGCAGCTTGACTGGATCCCAGTTAATGTTTTACAAGGTATGTCTTGTCAAAGTGGTTTTGAGGCCAACTTCTGATCCTAGCTGATCTTTAAGTGCGACTGCCAATTGGCTTCAGTAGCACATGTCTTATGTGGCAAGTTCTCTTTAAGATTCCTTGGAGGACTGACATGGGACCCACTTTTCCCTGCTGGAAAAGAGATTGAAAAACAAAAAGCAACAGAATTATTCATGGCACTTTTATCCAAAATTCTCACTTGTCATTAGCTTCCCTGTGGCTTACCCTTTTAAAACCCCACATAGTAACGTACCTGGCTTACCTGTGATACCTTTGCTCTTCTCAATAACTGCTTTCAGGGTAATCAAATTATGACATGACTTCTAATGAATGCTCACACATTTAATTGAAAAGAGAAACAATTGTGAGAATGGCCTTACCTGAAGCCACTGTGCTTGATTTCAATATCCTTGGGTTTATATTTTTCAAGTTTGATTCCAGAAACATTGCCTAAAAAGCCAGCACTTCAAGTTCAGATGACCTCAGAAAAAGGCAATTTTTAAATGTAATAGAAAAGCCAAAATATGTTCATATCCATTAGCACATGCTCTTTATACAAAGTAATTCAAAAAATACAACTAGATCAGGTTGACAATCACTGCATCTAAAATCAGTAGGTACTATGGTCACATTACGAGCAACAAAGCTGAGCTGGTGATTTATGATAATGTCACTAAAACCTCTTGATATATTTAGCAAGTGGTAATGGTAAAGGTTATAATTCCTTTGAGGGACAATAGTGATGAAATAAACCACAAGGGTCAAGTGGATTATGACCTCGTGAAAACTCGAATAATGGAGATGGAGCTTTATAAACTTCCTTATAATAGATAACGCCTTAAACAATTTTAAAGCTGTGTAGTACTCAGTTCAGACTTGCCACGGGCTTCCTACTGCCTATATATTATTAGAGGAAAAACTGAAAATGAGTTCTGTCACTATGAATCTTGCATCTGTGCAGAATCCCCCTTTTGGGTGCGATGAACATTCTTGCCATTCTCCAAAAGCTTGCAACAGAGAGTGTGTGTACACCTGCCTGTCACCTCTCCCCACCCAGCATTTGTAGGTGGGTGCTTATAGAATCACAGAATCACCTAGGTTGGTAGGGACCTTTCAGATCATCTAGTCCAACCATCAACCCAACTCTGACAAAAACCTTCACTAAACCATATCTCTAAGCGCTATGTCTACCCGTCTTTTAGATGCCTCCAGGGATGGTACCTCAATCACTTCCCTGGGCAGCCTGGTCCCATGCTTAAAAACCTTTTCAGTGAAATTTTTTTTCCCAATATCCAATCTAAACCTCCTCTGGTGCAACTTGAGCCTGTTTCCTCTTGTTCTTTCGCTTGTTACCTGGGAGAAGAGACTGATCCCCATCACGCTACAACCTCCTTTCAGTTAGTTGTAGAGAGTGAGAAGGTCTTCCATATATCGAATTTGCAATTCCAGTTTAAAGTTTGCAATGCATCCTGGATTGTTATACTAATAGTCACACCTGGCAGCATTAATTTTGTTACTGTGTAGTGTTGTCATGAGATCAAAGTGTTTCTCCGAGACCAAGTAATGGGGCAAGATGAATGACACTGCCGGCTGGTTTACATGCTTCACAAAAGGAAAGAGTAACAGACCATTGGTGTCCTTATCTGCACATGCAACACATAAAGTTCATGCAAATCCTCTCTATATAGTTACCTTGCCCACACGACTTTAGAACAAAGAGTTCAGAGGTGCCACATGTCTGAATTCGTGTTGAGATCCAGGTGGAGGTGGAGGAACCTGACAGGCAAATGGTGACTATCCTGATCTACCTGAAGATGTTTACCTGCATGAACACTGTGAAAACTGTAAATGGGATCGCTCCCATAAAGAATTATGTGCATGAGTCACTAAGGTCACTTACACACATAGCTTGGTCTCCTTCATTTGCATTCTTGCTGTAGTTTGTCTCCTACCTGTCAGCCCACCTCACCAGAGCAAGCTCTTCTCTCAGCATTGTATTAAGATACAAATTATTGAACAGGCAAATTCGGGAGAAACCATGTGGATGAAGCGTCCATGCTGAGGGACACCTGTACAGCTTTATAAACTAGTGCACAGAAACCATTCCTCTGGCAGAAACAGCGAAGTGTCTGAAGCCGTGCTTTCTCAGCTTCAAAGACATGGAGGAAGAGGGGGAGACAAGAAGACAACAGAATGCTTGCCCACTTGTGTAACAACACTGACGATGGCCTGGGAGAGCATCAGTCTGAGATGTGAACGAGGCAATCAGCTGCCATTGACAGAGGGATCTTTGATTGATTTTAAATTAAGGTCACTGTCCCCAGGCCACAGCTAGATTTGATTATTTCTGTCACATTTTAGAAGGGTGAAAGAAACTTGTTTGCAATGAGCGGCTCTCTCTCTTCAATGACTCGATGCATAATGATGGTTTTTCCATTGGGCTTTGATGTTCCAACATCCACGCTGTGCCATGCGTTGGTACAGCGTTGCCACTCTCCCACCAAAACGAGTAAACATCTTCTTCATGAGCTGAATTTTTAGTACCGGGTTTAGACCCTTATGAGCTTATGACACCAGCACCAATATCATCTTCACCACTCCTTCCCAAGAGTGTAAAACAACAGGCTCATGGCTTCATACCTGTGCATATTCCATTCCACGCGCGGTGCCACACAGTCCACACATGCCTTAATGAATACGTTTGACAACATCTTTTCCAGTTCTTGATGGAAAGGTGGTAACGTAATCCAAGCACTCGTGTGACAGCTGACAGTCCTGAAACACTAGCCACTGCGTTCTTCCAAGCTAGAACCTTTTTCCACTCTTAAATAAAACTGTTTAAAGACAGTTTTGCTATTGCACGTTGAGTCACCACCTCCTCATCAAATTCCCAACCACTGGCCCCGGCTCCCCGCTTGGTTGCCAGCATTCCCAGGTGCCTCTCTGCTTGCTTACATGACGCCTCCACCTTACTGTCCTGATACCTTCCAGTAAGGCACTCACCCCTTTTAGTACCAAATTCCACACCGTACGGGCGTTAGGAAAGCTGTGGGCAGCACAAAATTAACCCAGACGTAACATTAGATGATTAAATGATTAGGGGACTGGAACACCTCTCTTATGAAGATAGACTAAGGGAATTAGGTCTCTTTAGCCTGGAAAAGAGGCGTCTGAGGGGGGACCTGATCAACACTTATAAATACTTGAAGGGTGGGTGTCAGGAGGATGGGGCCAGGCTCTTTTCAGTGGTGCCCAGTGACAGGACAAGAGGGAATGGGCACAAAGTTGAACATAGGAAGTTCCACCTAAACATGAGGAGGAACTTCTTTCCCTTGAGGGTGGCAGAGCACTGGAACAGGCTGCCCAGGGAGGTGGTGGAGTCTCCGTCTCTGGAGACATTCAAAACCCGCCTGGATGGGTTCCTGTGTAACCTGCTCTAAGGTGGCCCTGCTCTGGCAGGGGGTTGGACTAGATGATCTCCAGAGGGCCCTTCCAACCCTGTGATTCTGTGATTACATCTGAGACGTGTATTCCCTGCTGGCAGGTAAACGGCAGCTATCAATGGACACCCAGGGGAGAGTACCCGCACAGAGCAAGCCCAGACACGAACAATTTATGGTGGAGGGACCTTTCTGCGCCAGCTGTGATTTGGCTGCCCTCCACAGATCTTTCTTCTGTAAATCCGTCCATTTTCCCCTCAAACAACATCCACTGCCCGCTGACAGCTACTGAAATGGGAAGGGGCTCCGCAATTGTGTTTGCATGAAGAATCACCTCTGTACAGTCAGGCGAAGCCCCCACCTGCTACTTCCGTTTAATGGGCGCTGCTTCTTGTGGAGGAAGTCACGGCCAGCAATCCCTCCTCACTCTATCCACGCTGCTCGTGAGCTGAGGAACATCTGTCACACCTCCCCTCAGGTGCCTCTGGCCAGGCTGCATCTATCTAACCCCAAAGCCATTTCCAACCACGGATCATCGCTGCCAGCCTCCTCCAAACCTTTTGCAGCTCTACCATGCCCTTTTTTGTGATGGTGAGACCAGAGGTATAGCAACAATCAAGACGCGGGTGCACCACAGATTTACAGATGGGTGTAAAATCTATTTTCTTCTCCGTCGCTCTCCTTACAAGCCCTGACATTTGACTCACTCTTTTGGCCACACTCAGCATGGAGCTGACATTTCCTTGGGCTCTCAACTTGGGTAAAGTGATGGCCAAAATCTTACCGTCCTGCTGAGCAAGAAAGAAATGACTTACTGCAACTGCAAGTTTGGGAAAAAAACCCCCTTGGAATAACAGTAGTGGATGTTAAATCCCGAGATGCTACGAAATTCTCTCTCAGGCAGCTTGACCTAAATTCCTATGGGCGATGAGGAAGCCACATATTTGGAGCGTTTGAAAGAAAAGTAGACAAATGCCCATAAATTATCCTATGGTGGACATTCCTACTCTCTTTCGGAAGATGGATTAGGCAGATGACCTACTAAGTTGGGTTTGGGTTTTTTTTTTTTTCGCTAATTCTTACGATGTCATGAGTGTGCGTGCCTTTACCCTTTCTTAAATCATAATCTGTTTGATCCAGCCCCAGTCAAAGGTTTCGAAACGCCCATTAAACCGCGAGAGGAAATCTCGAGCGGTTTGCTAATATCAACAGAAATCCAGATGGAATTACAATCATCCCCTCCGTAGGTTCGGGGGCACGTTACGTAATACCAGCCACGGATTTAGTTTTCACGCACCGCACCTTCCCATGAAGCTGCTGGC